>JAFBJR010000425.1:8930339-9482008 GCA_016785285.1 Brachirus orientalis
TTCTTAGTTCGAGCCTCGGCTGCCACCAAGGGAATTGAGGGATAGGGAGAGTGTGTTGAGGAGAGGAGGAAGGGTAACAAACACAGAAAGTGAGATGAAGAGACACTATTGAAACATAAAGCTAAAATGTGCAAATTCCTCGCTATCATAACCAATTTTAAAGGAATCCACTGTTAATACACGGTATTAGTGTATTAAAGAAAGTGCAGTTTTTCCTTCCCATTTTTCTTTTTTTACAGATATACTTTGAGTTTTTTTTTACTATACTATATATAATAAAAAATATATAGTTTTTTTCCCCACTGTGAATGTATTCGAACATAGTTTTTAAGACAAGCATAGGGAAGCTTAGACATTTTCTGTTGCACCAATATCACTTTTTGCACACCAAGTACAAGTACTTATATTTTGGTACTCCCAATATCGGGTACAGATACCAGTAATTATTATTATTATTATTATTATTATTATTATTATTATTATTATTATTATAGTAACTACTGTACTTACAATTACTTTATTATATAACATTATTTTCCTCAGATAGTCTACAAATTATAGTTTTCCTGAACAAACATATAACTGCTACATGTCAGTAAGTAAATTACTTACTGACTACACAGACAGGTACTTTTGACATCTTAGATTCTTACCATTTAAACAATGTTTTTAAATAAAAATAAAAGCTGAAAAAGGGACAAAAATCGAAATTGCTATTGTGTGCCTTCCATAGACAAAATGACGCTTCTCAACAAGTGAATTATCTCTGGTTACAGCAACTCACCACAAAAAGTGTCAGAATAACATTGTCTCTGGTCGATTGTGGCCTTGTAAAATATAAACCCCAATTCCAGTGAAGTTGAGACATTGTGTAAAAATGTGAATAAATAAAATAGAATACAATGTTTCTCAATTGAATACACTTCAAAGTCAAGATATTTCATGTTCAAACTTTGTTTTTAACTTTGTTTTTGCAAATATTCTTTTTTCATTTTGAATTTGAGGCCTGCAAGACATCCCAAAAAAAAAAGCTGGGACAGGGGCAACAAAAGAAAATTGAGGAATACTCAAAGAACACCTCTTTGGAACATTTTACGGGTGAACAGGTTAATTGGAAACAAGTGAGTGTCATGGTTAGGTATAAAAGGAGCATCCCTGAAAGTTTCAATCATTCACAAGCAAGGACAGAGTGGGTTTCACCACTGTGAACAACTGTGTTAGTAAATAGTTCCACAGTGTAAGTACAATGTTTCTTAATGAACAATGGCAAATAATTTAGGGATTCCATTATCTACTGTCCATAGTATTATCAAAACATTTAGAGAATCTGGGGAAACCTTTGTACATGAGCAGCAAGGCTGAAAACCAACATTGAATGCCTGTGACCTTCGATCCCTCAGGATCTAATTACATTAAATTCCAATATCATTCTGTCAAGGACGTTACCATTTGAGCTCAGGAACAGTTCAGAAAACCATTGTCAGTTAACACAGTTTGTCACTGCATTTAAAAGTGCATGTCAAAACCATGCAAAGTGAAAGCCATTTATCAACAACATCCAGAAACACCGCCGGCTTCTCTGGGCCCAAGCTCATCTGAGATGGAGTGATGAAGTGGAAAAGTGTGCTGTGGTCTGTTGAGTTCACATTTCAAATTGTTTTTGGAAATCATGGATGTTGTGTCCTCCGGGCTAAAGAGGAAATGGACCATCCAGATTGTTATCAGCTCAAAGTTCAAAAGCCAGCATCTGTGATGGGGGTGTGTTGGTGCCCGTATCTGTGAAGGCACCATTAATGCTGAAAGGTGCATACAGATTTTGGAAGAACATATGCTGCCATCCAAGTGACGTATTTTTCAGGGATGTCCCTGCTTAGTTCAGCAAGACACTGTCAAGACACGTTCTACACATGTTACAACAGAGTGGCTACTAGATTGGCCTGCCTGCAGTCCAGACCTGTCTCCCATTGAAAATGTGTGGCATATTATGAAGCACAAAATAAAAAAAAATGGACTGTTGAGCAACTGAAGTCATACATCAAGCCAGAATGCGAAGGAATTCCATCTAAAATGCTTCAACAATTAGTGTCCCAAGTTCCCAAATGCTTATTAAGTATTAAAAGAAAAGGCGATTTAAAACACTGGTAAACAAACCCCTGTCCCAGCCTTTTTTGGAACGTGTTGCAGGCATCAAATTCAAAATTAGTAAATATTTGCAAAAAGTTAATCAACATTGAATATCTTGTCTTTGCAGTGTATTCAATTGACTATAAGTCAAAAGGATTTGCATATCATTCTATTATGTTTTTATTCACGCTTTACACAACATCCCAACTTCACTGGTATTGGGGCTTTTTTCTTTTATTTAAAGGTCCAAGTTACACTTTTACTTTAGTCACAAATTATCCTGTCACTTGCCCTTTGGCCCTGCAGTCTAATTATTAATAGCCTTGCCTCTGGTTTTGAAGCATCACTGCCCTTGCACCGTCTGCAAAGTGAGCAGGAGGTTGATATACTGTACTCACCAATCTGTGTTCATATGACAACTGTATTGGATATGTATTTGTCCCCCGTACAGGCAGCGTTTTTTGATAAATCACCTGCCAGTTACTTGCTTCTCTTGTTTTTACTCTCAACCACTTGACAACTTTCCTTATTTCTTGACTCAGCAGATAATGTCACTTTTCAGTTTAACTCAAGCTCCAGTCTCTTGATATGGTGTATCAGTAAACCTGAGCTGTCAGAGAACGACTGTTTACACAAAGCAATACCTGCGATAAATAACAGTTTTACTCACACTTGTTTAAACAATGCATATACCCTGCAAAAATATACCATCCAAAAATGCATGCGGTAGCACACAAATGCCCACACACACACACACAATTTCACCTCAGCATAATCTCTTGAGATTTGAATTTGAACCCCTTGTGAACTCATTAGTTTGCAAATGCCTGTATAGTATTCCTGTTTGTGTATGTATCCGTATGTGTGTGAACTTACAACTACCTATGGGCTTTCCACACGCAGACATATCTCTGCTGAATGATGAGGAGATACCATATTTGAGGAATGGGAATGACATTGTGTGTGTGTGTGTGTGTGTGTGTGTGTGTTACTCTGAGAGTACATTTATTTTGCCATTTCTAGTAGATCTTGCAAAGACCATGACCCTCCCCAGGACCACTCCTCCATATCTCCTCTGCAGAGGGTCTGGGGATCCTTGACTGAGGAAGATAATTGGGAGCCATAACACAGGCAGGCAAAGACAGAAATGCCATGGGAGCAGTTGTTCATCATTGCTCACAAGGGTAAATTCACACTCAAAGCCAACCAGGAACCATACAAACTTAAAACCATGGATGATTTAAATCTTCCGTTAATTTATTTCAGATGATACGAAAGAAAACGCTAAATATTTCAAACATTGCAGTGATGTTTTTTTTTTCCTTAACGGTGTAAAACAGCTGTTTGCAGTTTGCAAATTCAATATGGTTCATGGCAGAAAACAGTAACCTTCTGAGGCTATACTGTCACAGCAACCTTCAATGACACAACAACAGCGCACAAGGGATCATCTGTAACAAGTCTCTAACAGAAAAAGAGTCAGTGGGTGGTTATGGCTCAGGTAAAATAACTGGGCAACCGACACATAGGCATTAGTATAGCTGGGTCAAATTTATATAAACAACAGACAGACATAAATTAAGCAGTTAGTGAGTCCAGCACAGACCAGGCCAACCAGTATGTTGACATGTTGACATACAGCATCTGCTGTAAACAGATATTTGCATTCATGTCAGCCATTTAAACCAATTTATACCAAAATCTGCCCAAACTGTTTACCCAAAGATTGTATTTATCACCAAACAATTTCATTAAAGAAAAGTGCATTTGTGTACGTTTAATAACATGAAAGAAAATTATTATTCTTAGTGGGACAGCTTCAATTTGTGTTATAATAAACTCAATCAAAATATACAGCCAAAATAAAAAAGCATGCTCCCCTCCCTTGAGTAGACAGAATATAAGTTGAAAGAAGATATATTTTCAAAAATAATTACTCGCGCAGACCCTGAATAAAGACCAACAGCACTATCATCGAAATACATGCATATAGCATATGCAAATAGCATAAAGAAAATAACTAAAACATTTTTTTTTCTTTTTTATACAAAATGAAGCAGGAATTTAAAGCAAGTAATCATCTGCTAAGGCACCAATTATTTATTTCCTGTTCTGGGCACTAAAATATATTTTTACTGCTGTTTTAGCAAAAAAAGAGAAATATACAGTATATTAAAGTACAACACTGAAAAAGTCAGCCAACTAGAGGATTAATGAAAGTCATTAAGGATATCTTTATTTAGATTATGTGGCCCAAAGGCAGTGAACAAACATCCTGGGTAAAGCAACACTAGCTGACCAAGCCTGCCAGATAACATACTCTCACCATGCCTTCATATCCACAACACACTGGAGTTGCTCCATGGGGACAGCTGGGGCAGACAGGGTAGAAACCTCTGTGCCCAGTGCTCAAAGAGAGACACAGTAATTGGCCGACAGGCAGAGACAGGCCGGCCCAACACAGTTTCAACCAGACTAGCCTACTGCTTGTCAAAGAAGTTCCTCATCTTAGAGCATTTCTGTGCACTGCGTTCAACCTTGGAGATACACTGAATCTTCTGAACAGGAAGTGACAAGTGTGAAAACAAATCCAGGTATTCATTAATTGGGATGAGCCAATAGGATTTTTGTTCTGGTATTGGTCTAATACTGGTCAAAATTACATGGAGTAATTATAGGAAAAGAGAAAAACATAAAAATCGGATAAAAAAAAAAAAAAAAAAAAGTTTAATAATGCATTTATGCTTCACTAGACACAGTCTGTAAAAAGAGACATGCCACAAACGACATGTGACATGAATGCGAGTTAGAAATGCAGGTCTGTCATGTGGCCGGGGTCATGTGACTTACTGACATGTTTTGGATACAAAAGCAATGAAATTAAAGAAATATAAAGTAAAAAGAATGTACAATGCAAAAGAGAAATAGAGCCATACAAATAGAAGAGAAACATAAAAGTATGCAATGAGATAAAAGAAGATTATCATTATTGGTATACTCAACTGGTTGGCATACAAGTGTTTTTTCCCCTTTTTCTGTCTAATACCTGAACTAAACTGTTGGATTGTGCAATTTATTATGTGACTGTGGCTCTAGGTGAGGCAATGTTATGCAGTCAGTCAATCTACCAATTTGGTCCAAACTGAACTATTTCATCAGGTGCTCAATGGATTTCCATAAAACATGGATCAATGTGATGCTGTTTTCAATTTGCACCTGTGTGTACTGAAGGTAAATTTTGTTTGTGTGCTCTGTTGTTATTTCTCAGTGCAATTTTGAGTAATAAGCCTAACACTAACGTACTGTACAGTAGATTTGTGCCGGTTTGGAGACAATACATGAGAATGTGATTTCATACATGAGTATGTTTGTGTGTGTGCGTGCGTGTGTGTTGGTCCAGCACATATGTGTTATTGGCTCTAGGGAGCCAGCCCAGACCAAATTACCTGTCAGGGGTTGACATCACCTACCCCCAAGCCAACAAAACACAGAGGACAACTGGGCCCTGCTCCAAGGCTTCTGCGACCTGTCAGCTCAACTAGCCTCTGCTTCCTCCTCTCTACATCTTTCTTTTTTTTTCCTCCTCTCTCTCTACATCTTTCTTTCTTTCTTCTTGTCTGTATCACTCAAAGCCGTCTGATGAAAAAGATGCCCAATGTCTCCCTCTGGTGCTAGTTACTATTGCAGTCTGCTAACCTAACATCATGAGTATGTGTGTGTACGCACTAGCTGGTGTCTCTCTGACACATTCACCTGGAGGCAGACACGTCCAGAGTCTCTGTATCCTCGGGTCCTCAGGCCCTTGGCTGTCTCTTATCCTGCCACTCTCATCACTTGTGAATGGGTGCCCTCCACAGATACTCATTCAGACACAGGGCCGCACCACCGAGTGTCTGCAAGCACACCCACAGACATCAAGCAGCAAACGAATCTCATCATATATAAGCATATAATGATAACAACCACTCAAGAACAAACACTTTCCCATCCCCAGCTTCCTTTCTCAGTCACTCTCCGTCTCACTCATACACACAAACACAGACACACAGAAGCACACACCCTCTGACCCCCTCACAGTCACAAGAGAGTAAAAAAACCGAGCCTGAACCAACATGTCTGATTGGACTGTACTTGTCAAAACAGCAGTAGGAGGCATGGACTGAAGCGAAATGTTCTCAAGACTGTTCTCTCAAGGTCAGTGATTTCCAACAGGGAAAAGACTTGAGTGCCTTCAAACAAAATACTGCAAATAATGTGTATAATGTATTTTTTAATGCCACTGGCCAAAACTAGATAGAGATTGCTGCTGGTATTGAGTTTGACAAAGTAGCGTCAAACAAAAAACTAACAAACAACTATTACATCAACTAGTGCATTTATGGTTGCAATTAAGGTAAATAAGCTCTTTAAAAATAATATACAAATCTGACAAAGTTCTGTTTAAAGTAACAAAATAGTAAGTAGAAGGCTGCCAGCTGCTTCTTACTTCTAATTGCCCAGTGTTCAAAATAGAATCAATAAGACTAGGTTACATTACTATCCACTACATTTTTTTTTTTTTATTCAAGTACAATTAAAGCAAAATGTAATTAAAAAGAAAACCCAAGTGACATTGCATGTTCTATATGAGCAGTGAGGATTTTTTGATCATAATAATAGATGATATATAATTTACGTTGGAATAAAAAGTATACATGACTGTAATAGTGCTCACATTTGGAATTAAAAAAATGTCTGTACTGCAAACAATGCAGGGATGATGATGACATATGCTGAATTTAATTCTTTATAAAAATGTTGTATGAAATCTACATCAAGTTCCAACATATGAAATGTTTTAGAAGAATATAAACAAGCTGGGAGATTTTTTTTTTCTAAGCAGTAGATGAAAGGATAACCAACACCTAAGCTTAATAGAGGATTTTTTTGCAACACCACTGATATTGCCTGATAAATCAACTCCTGCATGCACACAGAAATACATCATCTGATTTATCCAAGCACCGTGAAAGACTGAAATTGCTTTTTTTGCCTGTGTGACAACACTCCTGTTACATGCTGAAGGGCTTCTTTTAAGACCTATAAGCTTCAGCCAGATTTTAGATGTGTCAGGATTTCTATTCATTTGGAGTCCAGGCATGTAAAAACACCACAGACTCACCCACATGTAAATGCTCTGAGTACAAGTCCACATAAACCCATATTCAGCCAGGGACAGCTGGACTTAAAGTTATTTAGTGCTGCTGCCAGGCGATTTATTCCTACTTGGTTCAATTTACATGGAGCTTTCTCCGACTTGAGCTATGCTGCTTCCTTGTTGAGATTGAATTTGTATGGGGACGATCTGTCCTTTTAAGCAGACTGGAGTTTCAGGATTGAGTCCAAGATTGACTTGCTGTCACCAGATATTGATTTCCTCTTGCCTACTTAGTTCATAACAATAAGCCAAGGGTAAATCCCAGGGTACCACACAGTTCTTGCACAGACAGAAGTCCACACCTCACTACTGCAGGATTTCCAACCTTTTTCTCCCCATCCTATAATTTCAAACCTTTGTTTCAGTAACTTTAAAAAAAATCTCAGCTGTAAAAAAGATGACAGAATCATTCAGCTTTATTCTGTTGGAAGTTATCAGGATAAAACTAAGTTAGAAAGCAATGTGGGTGTGAACATTAGGCTGAGAAATAAACAAGTTTTATTACCCAAAGCAGGTAGTACATGTGCTATTAAAGTTGTATCATCAAAATGCCAACAAGACAAACAAGGCTTACAAGTTCCTGAATTATGATGTTGTGGAATTCATTGGCTGATTAGTGATCATGACAGTTACGATCTCAGTAGTTAATTGGCTCTCCAAAAGAATAATGAGAGGACGCTTGTTAGCAAGCCAAGCACCTGCAAAGGGCAGACACTCCGTCTGTGTGCGTGTGTGTAGGTGCGATGTGTGTGTGTCTGGACATGGTCCAAGTGGAGTACTAATATCTGTACTTGTTGCCACTCTAATAAGAGAATCTGGCACCACGCCATTTATCACCTCCAGCATGCAGTTTAATATTTAATCTGTGCTGGATTAGTTGCATCTTTTAAACATAACATTTCATTTGTTGTCTGTTCTTTTTTGTCATATTTTATTTATCCATTGCATTGCTTTCTTCAAAGAGGTGTTGATTTGGTTGGAATGAATACAAGATGATGAATAAATGACCACGAAATTGGTGATGCTGTATATTTAGAGGTGATTCTAGTATCTTATTATTTCATATTACCATAAGTAAGGCTGCCACAAACAGTCTCAGATCAAATGCTCTAAGAAAGAGAAGATACTGTAGATTTATATTCCTATAGTAGATAGAGGGACGTACTGCAAACAGTGTTTGTGCTGTTGTGGCAGCTCAGCAGGAGAGCAGTATTTCTCCTGCTAGTGTGAGCCCACATAACTAATAAATGTTACATACAGTGTATGCGTGCGTGTGTGTGCATTTGTCTGTGGTGGGGGTGATTTGTGTGCTCATGTGGCGGAGAGATGGTAATGTATGCAGGACCACTAAGTCAGATCAAATAGATGTCTAGCATCCTCCAGATCTTCTCAGCATCTAAGGCACCTCTATCTAAACAGACCAGCAGTAGCCCATATGCATTGCCCAAGGAGAGACATGAAAGTCCCTCATCACTTGCAATTACGTCTCACCACCCTGGTTTGCTACTACAGTTAATCTCTCGTGTTACCATGTATCCTCAAATCTGGCAAGGTAAGCAACTTTTATGTTATGATAGTTCAGCCTGTAATGTTTAGACTATGGTGTTTGGTAGGATATAATAAAAATAATTCAGTGTAAGTGTGGTAAAAATTGTCAACTTTTAAATATTTTAAAATGAATATTAAGTCTTTCTTAGATGATTACTTAAAATGATTTTCTAGAATATAAATCTAAAAATAAGCACAAAATAAAGTAAACTAATTTCACTAATTTCCTTCAACTTTCCCACTTGCCATGCTCTCTCCAATGTTGGTCACTGGATGGGAACATTGCTGGCACATTGTTTCCTAAGGAAAGCTCCTTTTCTGCATTGTTTCCCAGTGAATGTCAAATGAAATTAGGGGCAATGCAGAGGTACAGTGGAGGGTGAAGGGGTTCGTTTGACGCACATCACGGTCCAAGGCAGGCAGACCCCCTGCTGGGTGACCTCGGCTGTCGTAACCTTTAATTAAAGCTACATTGACACTGTTGCAGATGGTCCAGCTGAAGTGAAACTACAGAAACAGGAAAGCACACATCATATGACTTGACTGCTATCTTTTCTGTGTGTGTCCTTCTCTTTCTGTCTGTTTTTGTTTTGGTCTAGCCTCTAGGAAATCTGACATACACAATTTTAAACGACGATGTTCTCAGGATGATTTAATAAGAGGTCAAAACATATGTGCGACTGTACGTGTTCAACTGTGTAGCTGAAAACTCTTGTGTGACTGCTGGGACACAGGATGATGTAATATGCTAATGAGCACAACCATGATGTCATTGTGTCATATTTGCCCTCCGCCTACTCAGCTGGTTTCAGGTCCTGAGCCTCTATGTTAGTTTCTCTCCAACTGTTTGCACTCATATACAGCATCTTAATGCAGTTGGATTCCCAATAAAGGCAGTCTGTTTCTGTTGACAGAAAAAAAAAACAAACTTGAAAAAATGAATCCATGCTCAGTTTGTGATTTCAACAGAGCAGTTTTTAAATAACAGCTAATTGCACCGGCAGTTCTTAAAGATTTCACCTGATCTATGAAAAAAAAAAGCTTTCAGTAATTGATGTCATTACCGTGCCTCACCTGTCATAGCCGTGCTAAATGCGCAGGGACAGAGATTTACCTAAATGGCAGGGAGGATGAGTCATGTTCTGAGGTGGAACTGGACAATGGAGTGCACTTGGATAATTGCATGCATTTTGTGCCTTTGAGTCACATGTGAATATACGGAGAGAATGAAGTAACGAATGGAAAAAAAAGAGAGCAAAAATGAAAGAAATAGAGAGGAAACACTAATGAGAGAGAAGAGAGCAATCATTTCTTCAAGTGATTGCATAGATGAGGGATAATTTATTATGAATGTGTGCCTAGCTTCCTTTGACTTAGATGCATTAGCTTTACCCCACAACTGTTTCTCAAGAGATCACTGGAATCACAATTTAGTCCCCCAGTATTATGCAAATGGAACTGCTGGCCAGCTCCTAATTCAAAGATTGCACTTAGTGGCCCCTCGCCAAACCATTGTCCCATAATTAATGACTCTTCCTAAGGTTCTTCCTCTGCTAACATTATTGGTATTTACAGCATGAAAATCTGAGGGGAAAAGGAATGACTACAACCATAAATTGGATTTAAAAAGATCAATAATGCATTCCGGAAGGAATTAAAACTTTTAAACATACAAGTAAAACACAATATCTATGAAATGAACACAAGAAGAGATATACCACACAATTTACAGATTGTTATAGCAATTAGCATTGTGATAATGTTGCCTACCAACTGCAAATGATAAACCAGTGTAATAAACACTGTTTTAAATCAACACAAATGAATTAACTGTTTATGAAATGAGGTGTCCAAGCAGACAGAATTATGCCATCTGTGGTTTACAGGCTCTGGGGACAGCTTAGATTGTTATTGACATGTAGCCATTATGGTGGCAGTATGCAATATTTGTATCACTTTGTATTCATCCATTCAAACACATGCATAACTCTTTAAACGATGGCTGCGTAAAGCATTTAGGAATTTCCATTTTTATTATTGTGATCCAACTTAAACATGGTGCCAGCACAGACTTTCTGTTCGCACCCACAGATTGGTTAACATATTGGTAAAATCATTTGAATCTGACACTAAAATTGTGACATGCTGTTACAGACGCACCATATTTGACAGAAGATTTCATATTATTTTCTCCCCTCAAATATGTCAATGTACTGTATGTACACCTGGCCTTGGCCAAAGGCCACTGCTGTCTCACATATTTGCAGAATGCCATGGACCAACATGGAGCCTACAGGTAGGAAATGGTAGGAAGAATAAAAAAAAATAAAAAAATAAAAAAAAAAAATCACACCTGCCCCACTGAATAAATTTCATCTTGCTGCGTGAGGCACATACCTCCAAGATAACCTGTCTGCTAAACACAGATGCTTAACACTCACACACAAGCACACATAAAAACAAAAGTTGTTGCCTATATATATTCTTGCACACTTGCGTACACACACACACACACACACAGACACACACACACACACACAGACACACACACATCCACGCACACAAACAGATCCAGGGTGAAAAATCAGCCTTGGACATGACAGGAATGCGGACAGACAGCCATGTGTAAAAATGCCTATCCATCCATCCATTCACCCATCCACTTATACAACCATCCATTTGTTCATCCGTCCATCTGTCTGCCAATTCGTTTATCGGTCCATCAATCCCCTCCATCCATCTGTCTGCTCATCCATCCATCAAACTTTTGAATTAGGGTCTGAGATAGCAGTTCCAACCTGGAGGCCAGCATAATGTAGATGGTTCATGAAAGAATCCAGCACATGTGAAAAGGGTAATATTTTCATTTGCGCCACTTTGTGCCTAATAACGTTTAGCTAAATTACAGAAAAGGGAAAGGAGAATACAAACATGGGCCAGAGCCAAACATGGGCCAGAGCCATAGTACATAAGAACAATATTAAGTCCTTGATTAACTCATTAGTGAAGGTTGTGTATTAACTGCGTTCTTGACACCACATGAGTGTCCCACTGAGTAAACGGTTTTCAAATCCACTGTGATGTAAATTTCTGGCTTGTTGGTGTTACTTCTGCAATCTGTATTTTCTGGCCGCAAACACTCGCCAGATAAATTCTTCAAGTGTGGATTGGACATAATAAGAAGAAACAAGTATGAACAACATTTCAGACAGACAGATTTCAAATGTTTCTTGAATTTTCTCTTAATCCAGAATTATTCATGTAGTCATATAACATAACATTATCCCAGCAAGTAAGATTATTTTTTTCCTCTCAGTCTATGAAACTTTGGGCAGACATTTGCTTTTTCTTAGACTTGAATTTGAAAAAGATTATCCATTCTATTCTATTGCATTCTATCTTATTTCATTAATAATATGCAATAACAATTCATATAACCCCCCACTACCCACTGTATTTCAGTCAGTCCACATAGCAACCAATGGATATTATATGTGTTGTTTTTACTTGCAAGTTTTTAAATGGAGGCTTTTTAAATCAAATACTTTTGAGCATGACCTCCACTACTCAGGTTGAAGCATGCTGTCAGTTTTAAACATTTAAACTGACCTCTTGTCCTAACCTTAAGCGAAACCCAATTCACATCAAAAATGTAACCATAAAATAATAAAATTCTACCTCATTAAGGAGCATGTTGGAGCCCAATGAGTACTGGTCCTGAGAAGGTCAGTGTTTATGCCAGAAAAGGGCCTTTAAGAGGAACCAAACCAAAATGAAATGTATACAACAACACATACAATTTATGATTTGAACACACTGTGTTGTATGTGAATGTGTTTGGAAGCACCTTTGGTGAGAGCACCTGCACTTTCGTTGTATTTAAGCATATAATTGGAACAAAGGTTTTCACTGAACTCCGCACGCAAGCACTACTGCACACTCACTGGCCACTTCTTTAGGTATCATGACGAAGTTTGGGATGGTCTTCTGCTGGAGTCCATCTGCCTCAAGGTTTGATGTGCTGTGCATTTATACATTCCTTTTCCTTATACTATATACTGTGATGGGTGGTGATTAAAGTTAATCTTGCCATTCCATCATCTCAAACCACTCTGGCTATTCTCCTCTGGCGTCTAGTTTCAACAGGGCATTTTTAGCCACTCAGTGGTTGTTTTCAGTTTTTTTTTTTTTGGACTAACCATGGTTGTGCACAAAAATCCTAGTAAATCAGCAGTTCTCTGAAATACGCAGACCAGCCTGTCTGGCAACCAACAACAAAGCCAAAGTTAATAAATCACCATTCTTCACCATTCTGAAGCTCTGTTTCTTCAACAGGTCATTATGAACATGTGTATTTTCAGTAAAAATAGTTAATGCCATGTTACTGATAGTTTCTGATATATATATATATATATATATATCCACCTAACCAAGGCCTAACCAAGGTCAGAGGGCTGCAATATAGATGAGCATATTAGATCAAACTAGAGAGGTTATGCAAATAGGATTCCTGCAATTAAACCAAATTCATGCATAATACATCAAGCCTCTGGCTTGCTCTGCCCGTGTGTGTGCGTAATATCTGCTTGTCTGCTGCTTTATATCCTTGAGACAAAAGGTGGTGCGTCTATTTTACATTACAATTATTTGGAAACAAATTTCAAGCCTAGTCAATGTACCCAGAGACAAATCTTTGACATGCATAAACAAACTCTGTGAATGTATGATGCTAAAGTTTACTGCATCTACTGTCAAGATCTTCAAGTCGACAGAAAGAGGTAACATTAAACATATTAAAATATGTTTGATTTACTTTTCATGCTATTCTAAGGTATACTCACTTCCATTTCTTATGCACTAGGGAAACAATGATGGGGAGGAGGAAAAAAGCCAGGATCATCATCATATATTAATGTTTTTTTCTATTTGCTGAAGTCAAAGTAAAAAGAAAATAAAAAAAAATAATAAAACAAAATAAAAAGTTATTCTCAGGAGTGCTAAACAGAGAGAAAAATGTGAGGAAAAATAAATAAATGTCCAGTGTGCTGTGTTGACACATCCATCCACTACGACCTCAATGTATGGGCTTTGTGTTATAACCTTAGATTAGCTAATAAAAATAATGAACTATAGTTCATGACACATTTATAATACATTAATATGTATTTTTAATTAACAGCAATGTTACATTACCTGCTACTCTTGACTTTAAAGTGAATGGGGGGAATTAAAAATTGGTTTGAAGTGCATGTCAGCCAGAAGGAGTATAGCATATCTGTAGTGTGCCTCCGTGCTCTGTACTGTAAATTTTAAATGAAACAATCGATACTGGCTCAGTGCTTGTTTGCTTGTGAAATGTGTCTTCAGATGAAAAATCACTGTTTAATATGCACATATTTTCAAAAATTCTTCTCCATACTGTAGTGTAATGTGGGTGGGTGCTCACAGTAAACTATATGTTCTGCTTAATCAAGTCCCAAAAATAATTTCACCCTATTGAGTACATGTCTTGCAAGAGGACCATGTATTTCATGTGATATGCAAAAACATTTCTTTAAAGAGAAAAAAAAAACATATTTAGTTTGACCATATATATATACAGTGTATACAGTACAGTAATATACCACAGCACAGAAAGGTTTTCACAGGGTAACAAAAAAGGCCTTTAAATTGTAAACACACTACACTATGCAGAGTACAGCTTTCTGACTGGGACAGTTGCTTACAGACCCCCACCCTCTTAGCCCTCTTTACCCCTGAAATCTTTATGGCTCCTGATCTAGTTGTCATGGAAACAAGAAGTACGCCAGACACATGGACCCCCTCCCTGAATACAATTAAGATGCGGCTTGATTTATCCTTCTTTCTTAGGATGGGATGTGGGGAGGGTAGATTTGAGAGGTGTTGGTGTTGAGGGGGGTCTGGTAATTAGGGTAAGAAAAAAAAAAAAGGAGCAGTAGGGAAAATGAAATTAGCAGTTTTGTTAATGCATCTAAATTTTGGGGTGTGATGGTGTCAGGATGTGAGGATGATGTTCCATGGATTGGTGGGTTGGGATAAAATAGGATAAGGGAGTGGAATGAGATGTCTGTGAATCAATCTTTAGCTCCCTGCAAAACAGTTTTTTTTCCCCCTTTCATTTTGGAATTGTGACAGCTGTGACAATGCAAGGGAGGGTGCGTGGATGGGTGGGTGTAAGGATGGTGAAATGACTGCAACTGACACAGGAGGGATGTGTTGTCATCCATCTTAATAGCTTTCTGTAAAATGTGACTTTGTAATCACAGGTTAAAACAGTAAAAATTAGAGCCACAGAAATCGGCGGACTCAAATGGACAGAACACTTCAGTCAACAACGGTTGATCAGGAGGAATAAGAAAGAAAACCAGAAAGGACGTCTCTGCGTTTTGATGAGAGGGTATAAGACCTGGGCCATCCAAGGCATTTTATAGTAAATTAAACCTTTAAATAAGATGTTGTTTGTGTACAGTATACATCGTTATCTGTACGTATACTGTATGTGCTTACCTCTATTTTTGTCATTCTTTGATTTTTCTGTCCATCTATTTTGTCTCTTATCCATCAATGATGACAACACACATTATCTTCCCTCTTCCCTCATTAGACACAACGTGAGAGTCCTCCAGCTGCAGCAAAGGGCTTGATCTTACAAGGGGGCCACGGCACGAGGAGATGGGGGGTATGGGTGATAAGAAGGGGGTGAGAGTGAGCAAAAAGAAGAGAGGTGGGGGGGGGGGAAGAGAGAGTGGGAGGCAAGAGCCAGGTGACAGCCACACACAAAAGCAGTCGGGTGGAAAGAGCCAAATGCTGGAGCCAATTAATTCCCTCTACATGTTTTGAGACAAAAGCCTGTGCACTTGACCCTCCAGTGAGCTGAGGGAAGGGAGGGATGGGTGTAAGCATCGAGAGGAGTGAAGGTGACAAACTGTAGACTGCAGGAGGACTAAAAGGATAAAGGGGCCTGAAGAGAGGGATGAGGAGGGAGACAAACACATAGAGGAGAAAGTATGTGTGGGGGGGGGGGATGATGGTGAGAGAAGGTTAGGGATAAAGGGCAGTTAGGGACAGAACTGGCAGTGAAGAAATACTGACAAAAAAGAAAACAGGAAACAGAGCAAAAGATCAAAAGATCAGGGACAGACTGTGTGTGGATCAGATTTAACTTGTGCAAGGATTAAGGAAAGGTCATCCATTGAGTTCTTTTTGTGGTGAGATAAAGGCCTGATGCAATATTTAGTATATGGTGTCCAATTAACACAGTGAGCACGCGTGCAACAGCTGCAGAAGACAAGGTGGTTGTAAGTCAGTTAAAACCGCTGAATTATATTGTCCCTGGTAGATGCTGGACACATCCACCTCAGAGAGAGAACTGACTCTTATTAGGATGTATTCAAAAAAATAAACAATATAATAATTCCAGAGGGATGATGGCGACCATATTATATCAATAATCGATGCATTGGTTCACCAGTTTAAGCAGTGGTGTTTTGGTGTTTGTTTTTTGTTTATTTATTTGCATTATTTCTTGTCCCATATCATTGGAACAACACATAAACACAGAGAAATTTATGGCAGGGAGTCATAGGACTGATTGCTGCCACCAGGCTAGTGTAGGTGGAACAGCAGCTGGGGTGACGGGTTGAGTAAGGGAGATGGAGCAACACACCAAGTGGAAGTGAAGAGGAACATCTTTTACAGTTAACAAACAGGGTTGCTTTAGTCAGAAATCACACAACCTTTCATCCAGAGTCATAAGACAGTTTTATGGCGTTTTCTGTGGGAACATGGAGCGCATGTCACATATTCTGAAGAAAACATTGCTGACAGGAAATTAAACTTCATTTAGAGTTCCTTGAGTCCAGTGGCGTCCCCCTTAAACAGCAAGTGAAAGTCATGAATAATTATATATTAATCCGCACTGCTACATTGTGCCAAGTTTTTGCAGCAACATCAATTTTACTCCGTCCTAAGAAATGAGAGAGAAGAAACTATATTCAGGAGTGGGAAACTCTTCAAGTGAAGTCAGATAGTCTGAGTTTTTACATTCTTTTACAAAAGTTCTCTTTTAGGGATTAGGGAAAGCTGGGTTAACCATGTCACTCATGCAAGGACAAGGATGAACCCTAAACGCAGTCAAAATACAAATGTCTTTGTAATTTGCACTCAATTCAGTTTTTTTGTGACCCAATTTCCCATGTGCAATATTTTATATAATTGTTTATATTTATATATTTATAATAACTGTGTGCGATGGGATTTTTCTCTTTTTCTGCTCACTCCCAAAGTGAGGCGAGCATATAATTTAAGTGTTAATTTAGGTGTGTAAACATGTAAACGATAGGTTTATAATATAAAATAGGTTTTTAATATCTTTTAGTACTTTTGATATTAATATTTATAAACACATTTTGGATACCTGCTTACCCCTGTTCCACTGTTCACTTATATCACTGTTATTGTACACATTTATCTTTTTATAGTGGTTATGTTATATCATACTGTAGTACTGTACAACCCTGCAAAGTGTATTGCCCCAGTGTTGGATCAATGAAGTCAAATCTAATCTGATCTAGGACTTCAGTCAGCTGAACCACATATAAAAGGAAACAAAAATTTGTTGTATGGGAAAAGAGAAAATTAAACTAAGAATGACTTGAATATGACTCCTCAAAAATGAACAAATGATCTTCATGAATACGATGGAGAAAAGACAGAACGTAATGTTTCTTTTTTTAAATCGCTATCTTTTTGATTCTTGTAGTCTGCACAAAAAGCCAGCTGAGAGGAAAGAGACGTGCTATCAAAAATGATTGGAAGAGAAAATCCTATCATTTGATTGTCTGACAGACTACCACCCCCCACCTCCACACGCTCAGCACCCCATGTTAGGAACATCTCTCTGGGACAATAGACTGAAACAAGTAGTCTAGCGGGGGAGGCAATATGATGCTGGAGATGTCATTAGACGGGACCTAAGAGCAAGTGATTGAGCAGAGAGTGCTTCCCTGGAGAGCCAGAAGAGTCTGTACTTTCACTGTGATTCTCTCTAACACCTCTTTTTATCCTTGTTTCTTTCTTGTTTGCTTGTTCATGGTAAATATTTGACATCTTCCCATATTTAATGAATACATTTTAGCAGCATTTATTGATTTAATATGCAGATACTGTATATTATTTAACAAAAGTATTAGGCCCCTTCAACGGAGAAAATCTATTTTGCCTACCCCTGTTACAACAAAAGTTCTGTTAAGTAAAAAAAGTAAATAATCAGATTTATTGATTGTTTTATTGTTGTTTTTTGCAATAATAAATTAAATCAGAGATTAACTTACTCACATTTCTCACTAATGATTACTCAGTTTATATTGTTGCATTACTGTTTGGCCTTGCGTGTTTCGAAAGCTGAGCAGCTGAGTCACAGTTGAAACTTGGTGAAAGAGGGAGAACCTCTCGTCTCTGCCTTACACGTGGATGGTAATGTGGAACAGTAAGTTTTGCAACTGAGTGAATGAAAAGGTTTACCTCAGCTCTTTGTATGACAATTTATTGCCATAACTACATCATATAAATCCTTGTTTAGTTTACCGATGTAACTCCCCATGAAGTTTCAAGTGTGTTTTGCCTGAAAAGATTCTCCCTCAACAATCATTATCCTTTATAAAACACATATCCAAATATAAACATCCATACCAGTTTCCAGTGCCAATAATTTCTATGTAATAAAGTTTCCAAATGTCTTTAGGCATAAGTATATCGGGCTGATCAGATTGCTCTTAGCAAGGTAATATGTCAAAGTATCATTAAAATTTTAAGGTCATATTATTATTCTGAAACTAGGGATAAGCTCATGATATGAACAGAAATATGTGTCACATACTGTGTGCAAAGGAAGGGAGTTACAAAGATATTGCTTGGCAGGAAAACACAGTTAGAGACAGAGCAAACAAAGAGACCAATTTACAGAAACTAATACAAGCATGAACACATACTCATCAGACAGACAGGCAAGTCAGGTCAGCAGACCATTGCATTATTAGAAATGCAGGCCTGACCTACTTTGGATTTCATTTGTAGGGAGGTTGTGCCTGTCACATGCAAACATACCGCTAGACAGACATGCACAAGAACACACAGATTATTGACAATGTAATGCCAGAAGGAGGGGTATCAGATTCTTATTTTCCCGATCCAAGCTGCAAACACAATTCCTGACAAAATGTACACATGCAATTGTCAATCATGCATGACCAGCAATTGTTTTGAAATACCGGTGACCACATGTGCTGTCAAAGTCCAGGTGCAATCAGGCTCCGCTGGGTGCAGTGTGAAAGAGTGGCCAAATACATTATTATTAGGAGGAATAGAGAATGAGCAGGTGGTTTTGGGGCCAGTTTCTGTAATGACTAATCACATGAGCCCCTCTCATCTTCTTTAAAAGCAATGTGAGAGAGAGAGAGAGAGAGAGAGAGAGAGAGAGAGAGAGAGAGAGAGAGAGAGAAAGAGAAAGAGAAAGAGAAAGAGAAAGACTAATGTCTCTGGGGGGGAATGGGGAAAAAAAGGAAAAAAAGCATCATCCCATATATTCAGTGAACAGGCAGCTAATATAGTATTTGTTGAGCAGCAGCTATTGAAATATACAGTAACACGGCTGGTTCCTATGCAAATAATTTACAGGAAAATTAATGTAAACTGGGACTACATCCATAGGTTGTAGTTTTGAAAGTGTTAACTATATATGGAACAAAATAAAATTATTTTTGTTCATAAGCTCCACATCGGAAGCAATTTCTCCCTGTATTGACACAATCTGAAAATGCATGTCACATGACCCAGTACTGGGTGCTTTTCCAGTCTTGATGACCACTCAAACACTACAGTTTTGTCATTCACACACACTTTTTATACAGCATTTTCAGTAGATGCAGCACTTTTTCTATCACACACTATACACAAGCTGCCAACTCAGCTGCCAGAAGCAATTTGGTGTAAGGTACACATCAGCATGAAGACTCGAGAAGCTAGAGGATCGAACCCCCGACCTTGTGGTTAGACGAAAACCTGCTCTGGTGTAGATAGCAAGCAGTCGGTCTATTTGCAGCTGATTGTTAAGTTGCAGAAGATACTATATTTCAGGGGTGATGGTTATGAAAGAACTGTTACTGGCAGGTAATAGTATTTGAGCTGTGGCTAATAAAAACCATAAATCATGTGGTAAATCATGTTCTCCCTGTAGACATGCAGATCCCAGATTCTCTCAGGGTATATGAAATCTTCTAAGTATAGGTACTTCAGAGGTCCATCAGTGTCTGTAGCAAACTGGCCCAATGGGGGCACTATAGACTAAAGGTCAGGAAATTACCAGAGTCATCAGGATTAATTAATTTCCATGTTACAGACTTTTAACTAAAAGTGGATCACAAAAGTAAGTAAGATTAATGTTGCAACAGCATTTCTTCTACATTGCCCTGTCTACTAATCTCTCCGGATATGCTGTCTGTGAAGGCCTGGTGAGTGCATGTAGGAGACAACAAGGACATCAACCATTAAATTATGCTTACACGTTGTAGCTGCTTGACCATCTAAGCACAGTCCATTCGTGACTTAACATTACATTCCTATATAAATATACTTATTTTTCAGTTACAATGCCACGAAGACAAATATTGGCCAGGCAGGTTGTAACACCTTCCCTAGAGCTGTGAGGCAGTTCTTTCACTTTTGGTTTTCATTTTTTTTTTCCACTCCAAACCTTTTACGTGTGGAAAGATCATTTGCCATTTTAGAAATGCACATCTACTTCCCAAAAATATTTGATAGCAATTTATGCTTTGTATTTTATTTCTCTGCACACAGCATAAATACACATCACCTTTACCTCTTTCATAAACTAAGACTGATCACAACAATTTGCAGAACTCTTTACTGGGAGAGTGGCTGTCAAAAACTACTTGCAAAGCCCCTGACTTCCCTGTCTCCTGACTTCAGCAGACCTAAATCCACAATGGACCCACTGTCAAAAATCCCTGTAATTCACTTGCCTTATATATTTTTTTCTCCCAATTTTGTTCTCATAATATCAATCAACCATCAATGTTCAGTTTTTTCCACATGACTTTTTCTAGATTTCCACTCTTTTGTCTGTCACTCCCCCTCAGTGCCCAATTTAACCACTATATTGCAGTAGAACATCTATATTTTTGATCTATTCTCTGGGTATTTCTACCATTAAATGTAGCACATCATCCATCAGTTGCACAGGCAGCAGTACCTTAAAGATGGACACTTTATCACTAGGCCACAGTCAGAGGGGGTCGGTATAGTGCGTCTCCATCCCATTTCTCTTTCACACACACACGCGCACACACACACACACACGCGCGCACACACACACACACACGAAATTTTAATTTTACCTTGGGTAAGCGGTGTTTTTGTGCCAAGAAGTTCTTGTGCACAGAAGCACAATAGATTACATAAGGATTAGTACATAAGGATTAGTGATCAATTGGGTCAGGGGAAAAAGCATTGATCAATGCATGATATATTTATTTCCTATGATCCTCTTCTTCAAAATTGTCATTAGTCAACATTGTGTAAATAGGCCAATGTGGTAATTTATATTATGTGTGCCCCCTTCCCCATTGTCTTTCTTGCATTTTCATTATTTTTCTAAAGACATTGGAAGATATTGACCACACGTTTAATATGAAGTCTGTAGACCACAACCAACTAAATGCCGACTGATCATTTCATTACAGCACAGAAGACAACATTCACAGGTCCTCTTGGACTGTGGAAGGATGCAGTGTCCCCAGACACAGACACAGAGAAAACAGTTGAACTTCACAGAGAAAGAACACGTAAACTCAGGGAAAACAGATTATTTTTTTACAAAAAGGCCCTGAGCCACTCAGGAGGTTAATGCCTCCATTTTATGTTCCTTTTTCCTGTGAACATCAAAGCTAATCACTGAACGACTGTGCCCTCCCTTAACATCTCCAGTGTTAAAAATCACCACAATTGCAGCTTGCATACACGATGTCCACCTAGGACATTAAGTTATTACAAGTCCATTAAGTAATTACAGCCATCCTTACTTACCAGTTACACCAGCTCCCATGTCCTTTGCTGCCAATGCTTGTTTTCTTGATGCTACTTCTCTTTTCCTACATTGTCCTACATTGCCAATCTAGTTAACGGGAGCAAGCACAGGCTTACCTTAACCCTCCCTGACATTATACAGTGCAAATAGGTAGGTCAAATTACATGAATATACAGCAAACTTTAATTGAATCACATTCAAACTTTCAATGAAGGTATTTTTGTCATTTGGATACCAGGATAGATGAAGTGATGTTTTAACTTTTTACATTCCTGCAGCTCTCTAGATGAACGCTTTCACTTTGTTTACAAATAGATTTACCTGCTTATTATATTTGAGGACCTTCAGTATTTTTGTGTGTAACTAAATATTCTTTTTTTTGTGTGTCTCTTAATTTAAACCCCTTTCAAAACTGAACTTGTTTCATGTAATTTGTCAGTTAATACGTCCACATAAAAGCTATGTCTGGTGGTGCATAGGTGGTGGGCTGCCTTTGACTGTATTCAGGACATGTTACACAGTATTGGTCTGATGTAACGTTCCATCACTTGTCTTTTTTGATCCATTGCGTGAGAGGATGGGGTACCAGGGGAAATCTCCCATCTAACCATTAGTGCTTTGTGCTCCATCTAGCATTCAATCACTCTTTGGTAGATTGGACGCCCACAAAGCACATGTTCATTTTGTACATATCTGTGGCTAAGCATGCAGTTGAATGGTTATCTACAACCGTTAAACTGATACTTATTTATATTTTTGTTTGTTTATGTTTACATAATGTATCCAACATTACACATTCCTTGCTCACTTTTGAGGATATCAGTCGCTTTTACAGCTGTTCAGTGGGCCGTCAACGCAGTTTAAAATCGCGACATCTTTTCAGCCATCTTCCCACTCTCTCTCACACAAACGCAGACGGACAGCTGATTTGTTTGCCCCTCCTCTACATGCATACCGTGTGCAGCAATATGAAAAAGCAGAATATCTGTCGATTATCAAACCAGAGAAGCATTGTCAAAGTTTGTGTTTATGTGTACGTGCAGGTGCGTGCCATGGGGGTGGCTGGTCGAGGGGTGGGGTACAGTCTATTGACTGCAGTAGATGACACTACACCACGGATGAACACCTCAGCTCAATCACACCTGTCTAAAATTAAGATTGACTCAAAAAATTACTTGTATGTTTTTAACACAACATGACCAGTCCAGAGTGTGACCCCAACTTTCGCCCTATGTTAACTGGGATTAGACATCAGTGCCCCCCATGACCCTCACGTGGAGGATAAAGCAGTAGAAGATGAGTGAGTGAATGAGTAGTAAAGATGGGGACAGGATAGTCTAACCTAATGGAGTTGCTTCCACTGAACAATAAGTGGACCAATGCAATGCAATGTGGAAGTAATCCAAGCATTCAAAATAGGTTACTCAGATTGAGTAATCAAATGGTAAAATGCTACAAAACATATTGTAGGGCATGTATTCACTATTCGCATTTAAAAAAAAAATCCTTCCCAAGAATATCATTGGTCTAAGACCGAAGAACCAGACCTGGGACCTGTACACGTTAAGATGCATACAGGTCCCCTTTAGGCTGAATTGTCTTCATGTAGGTCGAAGGTCTATTTAAAATGATGTGTTATAACTGAGCAGACCCAAGAAGGCCTGAAACCTGCCACATCAGACAGCACTGACAGTTGCCTGAAGTGGATGAAGACAATAAACAATGGTAGCACTTAGCAGTAGACAATAGTGTGTGGAAAATACAGTGTGTGGAAAATAGTCCAAACTTTCTATGCAACACTACAAAAATCCCTGCAAAGTTGATTGTAAATAAGTTGCATTTTTCATGTCAATGTAAAAATAAAGTTTTTTTTCTTTTTTTTTTTTTAATCAAGAGTGGATCAAGTTAGCCCTTCTGCTATTTCAATCAGCAAAAAAGGGACAAGGAAAAGTCCAGATGTGTTTCACAACCAGACACAGGGGAGGAGGTTGTAACATAGTTTATGTAAGACATAGAATTTGATTGGAAACCTCTTGTGAATTATTACCAACTTATTAGAACACTCAGATGTGGGAAAATTATGCTGATCAGGTCCAAATAAGACTTATCTTGTTTGCCTCACGCAAGACAGCAAATATGGAATCAGACTTTGTGTACTGTGGTTTATTTGTAATAAGGCCATTATCTGAAAAAGCAAAACCAACCTAGAGTCAAACCTAGAAAGCTAGCGAAAAAAGAAATGTAGGGATATAGCAGAGATAAATGGCTTGTAAAGCTTAAATTTTTCTTGGGCATTACACATATTGGTCCCTACACTGCAACACATTCAGTATTCATCCTTTCTGTGTCAGCATACAGACTTTTGTTTAAGCTGACATGCATTCGAACTTCAAAAGATGCATTTTCCTCTACAAACAAAATGCACTCTCTCTCTCTCTCTCTCTTGAACACATACACGGAAAATGCACACACATGCACGCATACATCCACAAAGCCATCAGAGCAAGGTCAAGTCTGACAGCAAGCAGATGAAGAGCCACTTAGGAGACCTGCCTCTTGTCTTTATCCAGTGTCCCCCCTCTGAGAGCTCTGTGCTCAAAGCCTATTTATAAGGGAATAAACGATGAAGTCATACTTACTCGCAATGTCAGATGGAAGAGAAATGAACAGAACGAGTGTTAAGGTAGCATAGAAAAGTAGAACATAATGGTGTAAAATTACAATTAATCAAACAACTAGTAGACATTAATCATGTTGGGTTTCTTTGAAAGTGCTATATAAACCAGCCATTAAGAGTAATGCAAAGATGAAGACATTTAATCCAGAAACAACTAAAATTTAGAAATTTAGTCTTGCTCATTAGATAATGCAATAAGCTATTAAGCAATACGATTTTAACAGTATAAACAATTGTATGGTAATACATAAAATGTACTACCACAACCAAGTACAGCACAACTGAGGACAGAGTAATTTAAAGCATAAAACTGAGAGGATAAAGCATCAAAATCCAACCGTGGACCAACTGCCCACCACACCAATGTTAGAACAAACCAGAGTTTGTAAATAAATCCTTTTTATCATCAGAGCTTAGAGGAGGAATAGGTGATTCAATGTGTGTTCAGTATTGTTGATTTCACTCCACAGAGTAGGCCCATCACCTCGGAAAACAGCAGAGACCTAGTGGTTCAGTTCAGATTATAAATATGCATGGAAATCAATACACATCAGTGGGAAGAGAAAAATTGAGAAAAACACAGGAAGAGAGCAAAGGTACGGCAATGTTCATCTTCATTTATTACACTCATTTACTCGTTCATCCTCTTCCCTCTGCTGCAAATGTGCACATATTCACTTCCCTACCAGTGTATACACTTATTATTCTTATTATGTCTTATACACAGACACACATGCACACATACATGTACACATACCGACTTAGGCATAAACACACATACTGCATTCATGCACAGCAAGAGAGAAGGAGAGAAAGAATATGACCAGATCAGCAAATTATCAATTCTTTTCTGTGCGATCATCCCTGTGGAACAGTGCAGTGTGTAATGACAAGTGCACTCTTCTGACGATTAGCCAGTGTATATTTGTCATTTCAGGTCCACATGGGATGCCAGGGACTAGTGAGAGACATAGGTTGATTCATCCATCGACTTCCACCATAAATGTTAAATGCAAAATGCACAAGTTGACAAAATGAAAATAATTAATAATTAAGTTAAATTGTGCAAAAGTTCAAGAAGCTTAAAAAAATGTATATTTGTTTTGAATTTATTTTCTTATGCGGTATTTGCAGGTCTGCAAGCCCTCTTTACAGTATACTGCTACTGTGAGCTTTACTGTGTTTTGTAACTGAGCAGGCTTAAAGTGGACTTTAAGGTGAAATATGACAGTGTAGTTGCCTTGGCCCAGAAGGATTCATCTCAGCTTCTAAGTTCTGTTTTATGACTAATAATGATGGTCCTACTTGTCTTGCTTCAGCACCTCTCCGCCATTCATTCAGTGTGCAATTTGCTGTGTTTCCGTCCATCACATGCTGCAATACAGACTGGGAATGTGCCCAAATGACCTCTATGCAACATTAACATTTGACAACAGACAGTATAAATGCACATTAGTGATATTACAACTTATCTTTGTTTAGTAATTGGTGACACTGGGTGGCTTTAATATAGCCCAGGGGGTCATTTGATACTGTAATGATAGCAGCTTGTCACAGTGGCTGGATCAGTGTCACCCCTTCCTATCAGTCATGTCCTAATAGTGTGGGAGTAAGTCTGTTTTTTCCATGGAGGAGGTAAGACAACTTCAGTCTGTATTATTTAAATAAAATTAAAACTACATTTTGGCTAAAGGTGAGGAGTAAATGACCGGTGAATAAATGGGCAAATTCAATTTACAATTTACTTTCAGCATAATTAACTTTTTTGAACTGGTGCATTTCAAAGGTGTATTATTTATGATAAGTTTATGTGCCGCATATTTTAAACTAGCCCCTATTTTTTCTCTCTTTGTATCATCTTACATTATACAGTGTGAATATGGCAGCTTGTTAATAGGGAACATTTTACTTTGTGCTCTATGGCTGTAATGTCTTCTTGTCATTATGAGCGATGAATTTGTCCCCTGGTTATGCTTCTTTATTGTCTTTATTGTGAACTCTGCACGATGATGGATTTAAATTTATAGTAAACCCAACACAATGGTCTTTGTGATAATAACATATGCAGTGTGGGATCTATGTACTGTACATGTATCTGATCATGTAAGTGTACATCCTGGGAGTGCCTTGGTGTATTCCCCTGTCCTTTTCTTTTAATGTCTTCCATCTATTTCTTCCTCCCGAAACTCCCTTCTTACCTTACTTGTCTTTACTTTCTTTTTTCATACTTTCCCATTGTCTCTCCTTTCTCATAATTTATCCTCTTTTACGTTCTATTTCCCACTATCCACCTTTCCTTCTCACCATCTCTTGTGTTTTAATAAGCTCTAATTCATGCAAGCAATTGGCTTTTAACATGTACTCCGTATAGACCAAACAGGTGCATCATTAATCTAAGCCCTTTATGGTGCTAGCTGTGTGTAATGTTAACTGAATAATACATTGTTTCCTGTGTGAGCCAGTACATCCATACAATCACTTTCTAATAAATTACACCTAGAGATGTGGCATATTGTCTCTATGTGCCTGAGCATTTTGTTGTTCGACGTCCCCAGTGGATGAGTGAATATAATACAAGTGTGTTTTCTAATTACCTTTTCATCCCTCTTGGTAACACCCACACACTCTCTCAGTCCCTTGTCTAGGTTTTCTTCTAGCTACACATGTGAAGAACGCTTTTTGAAATGACCTAAATATTATAGAAAATAGAGCATAGTTCTAAACTATTTTTTTTTTAAAAAGTACAGTTAAGTAAACCGGTGAACATTTTATATGGTGTTTTGTTCAATAATAAGAGATAATGTACTAATTTGGACCACCGTATTACTTTTGATTATGAAAATGAAATTCATAATTATGAAATGAATTGTGAAAATCACAGTGGACAAAAAGGGACTAAAAACATTGAATATCACTCATGAATATACTGTATATATGATTGTGCATATGAATGAATTAAACTCAGCCCAATAGAGCAAAGACCTGAAAACAAGCAGCAATGGAAGGTGGCAGTAAACAGTAAAGGCCGGGCAAAGCATATCCAGGGAGGAAACAGCATTTATTGATGTCCATGGGTTGCAGACATCAGGCAGTCATTGACTGCAAAGGATTTTCAATCAAGTATTAAAACAAACCTTTTATCAATCATGATTTGAGTTTCTCCTATTACGTCTGAGTCCCTGAAAATGTATAACATTTTATAAAAAGCGCTTACAATACCTCAGTGGTCAATGCAATTTTTTTATTCAATCCCTCAAATTAAGGCTGAGAGTCCTCACAAGACTTTCTGGGTCAAGTAATGCTCTAGCTGAGTTCAGTTAAATTTCCTATAAATAGTTTGGTCACATTTTAATTGTGATTGTCTAATTCTACATCTTCACATCATTTACATCCGCTGAGATATCGTACTGCGATGTTTTAACGGCCTCCCTCCGGTGGAAGAAATAAAAGTGTTGAATAAAATTCTGTGCCTGAAAACTTTAAACCCTATAAAAGTTGTAGTGGTTAAGTTGTTTTTGAAAATAAAATAATATTAGAAAAACAATGTGTAATTTTCATTAAAAGAAAAACTAAATTAAAATGACGGATACAAACAGACTTCGACGGAATTTTTACAACTAAAATCAGAATGACGGACAGCTAAAAAGTCTAGTGCAACCGCTGGCCCGTAAATACTTATTGTTAAGGTTGTTGAAAGGCACCTTTGCTGGTTGATAAAACTGTTTGGCACTATTTGCAGTCTTTACAATAAGCTAGGCTCAACCTGCCTGACTCTCAACTGAACACAGCAAAGATAGAAATTGATATTGATCTCATCTAACTCTTGGTAAGGCAGCAACTCTATTTCCCAAAATGAGAATCCCTTTAAAAAGGCACGGAGGAGGGCATTATGGTAAAACCCACATTACTAACTGAGATCTAAACAGATTGTGTAATAGGCTCTTTAACCTTGCAGTCTTTACAGCATTTCATTTGTCCCAGGGCACATCACAGAAATATTCTCATCAGCCGTGTCATCTAACTACATCGCTCCCTAGAAATAAATAAAAAATCAAACACCATCTGGAAAATTTGGTTTCTCAAAGTGACCCCAGTGCAATGAGAAAAACAACTTTCTTGCTTTGTTTCTTTGTTTCTTTGTTTCTACATAAATTCTGATTGGTGATGAATGTCACCCGATGGCATCATGTGGCTTTATTTATGTGAGACTTAGCAAAATATAGGGTCTACATTCCCCTGGTAGCACTAACATGGGGTTACCACCTATTAATCACTGTCAAATGCACAGTTAGACGTCTGAAGAGGACACACACCTGTGTAGCACAGTGTATTTCTGGGCTTCAGCTGCAAACAAAGAACATACATTAAGGGTTTACAAATCTTTTTTAATTCAATCTCTTCAGTCAATGTGACCACATTTTTATTGGATCCGTCACCAAACGCGGTGTGTAAATCTCATTCATTCTCTAGTGTTTTATCCTCCGCATGGGGGTCGCGAAAGGCAGGTACACCCTGGACATGCCGCCAGTCCATCGCAGGGCTAACACGCAGAGACGAACAGCCATTTAGCTTAACACACTGAAACCCACAGTCAATTTAAAGTTGCACAAAACATTACGGAAAGTCTCTTGAACAGTTCCAACTAAAATTGCAGAATAGACTGATCCAGCAAACCACAGATGTAAAGCCATAAAGTGAGAAGGAACCTTGCTTGCACATGCACAACCTCAAGTCAGCAGTATTACTCTATACTATTCTATACCGTCTCTCTGCCTTTCAGTGCAGCCCATCCACAAAAGACACATAGGAAGCACACACACACACACACGCACACACACACACACACACCACAATGATACAATTTGCTGTACTAAAGCCAAGTCCAGGGATAGCCTGAGGAGAGAGAACAGTTGGCTGCTACATTTGGCTGGTTCCAGACTGTTAGTCAGATATGGGCTCAAGTGTACAGTGGGAATAGTCCTTTAAATGATACTTACCTCATTGCCTGTGTCTGTGGGCTCACTTGTTTGTCCAGTGAATGCTTATGTGCCAAAGACGTACACTATACACTGTATGTGCATATTTAGAAATCTGCACGTGCATGTAAAGGACGGTATGTTTGTCTATATAGTATGCATGTCTGTGTATGGGCATGTGTTTGTGTGCATACTTTGCATTTGCTCGTCTCATTATGTGACAAGTTTTTTCCTGAACATAAGCAAGCTGTCCTGTCCAACTGGTCCATTACGCCTGCTAGTGAGGATGCGTGTGTGTACTCATGCAGACTTAATTTCCTGATTTTCACCTCCTCTTTTGCAACATCTTTTTTTGGTAATAGATCTGTTAGGCATTTCAGAGAAAATGAAAATGTGTGTTAATGTTCACTGCTTTGCAACTACCACTATCATTAATGAATTCTCTAATGTGTTGTTAAAACATTCTTGGGCCCAAAGCCTGCTCACATCACCGCGTTATTACCTTGCTTCATTTGAATATTTTGCTACTATGCATAGACCGTCTTTTGTGTTGGTGTGCAACACAGGCTTTTCTGTACTTTCATTATGAATTCTTTGAACTCCTCACCCCTCTTCATCCCTGGTCACTGTCAACAAAGAATAAACAGTTATTGTGATAACGTGAACAAATAACATTTTACAGGTCACCTAAGGTGTCACTTTGGATTTGGCTCACTAAATATTCTCTTCCCTCTAAACTGTGGTACAAGCAATAACGCAAACATATGCAGAAATTCTTCTTTTGTGGACATTACAGATAAATATTGTACTAAGTTTGGCTGAAAAAAAAATTAAATTAATTGATTACTTAATTAATTGTCAACATTGTTGAAAATCATTTAAATCAGTGTGTTCAGCTTCTTAAATGACAATATTTTCTGGTTTATTTGCTCCATATAACAAAGAAATCATTAAAACTTGGTTTGTGTACAAAACAAGACATTCGAGAACATCATCATTTCCAGTTTTGGTAAGATTTTTCAACATTTTCTGACATTTTATGGACCAAACAAGTACTCATCAGTTGCAGCCCTATAGGACTGTGTGATAGATATTTTTTAAATATGAAACATTTTTTCTGGGATGTGTAGACATCTATCCAGTTTCTTTGTCAGGCTTTGTTAGGCTCTTTATTGTGTAATACAGTATGAGGAAGTCACTTAATTGTCCCATTTAGAAAGCTTGACCTTGCTGGAATCTAATTAATTAGTGTGGTATGAAGGTTAATTAGTAACAAAGGATGTCCATGCATCATAAAGCCCCTTGTCTTAACCCACGGTGGCAGTCGGGCAGAAAAAGCAGTCATCAGTCATCCCCTTAGTGAGAAAAATATGTGAAGAGATACTCGTACATTCACACCACAGTTCATTTCTGCCCAGCTCCAACCCCTACTGCCACAAAAGGCAAAGGATCTACCATGTGGGATTCTGCGTTTGAATAATCAATGATTTAATGGGATGTCCCATTGTATTTGATGGATGAGGTTTGTGATGCACAAGGTGAAAGTTGCAGCCATCTTCCCTGCATAAACCAACACATACTGAAACCTCTGCTGATCACCTGTCACTCCCAGCAGTTAAACAACTTTAGTAAGAGCTTCTTTAAAAATCCCCTTTACATTCCTTTACACTGGACCAATGGCTCTTTTCATATCCATAACCTTAACTACCTGGAATGGTGCATTACAAGCTGTCATAATGTGTAAATAAGCCAGTAAACTGAATTGTCATATGACAAAAGTGGAGATTTCATGGTTAGCTACACATGGATTTTAAATCAGAAGATTCATGGGATGTGGCAGAGGTGGTGGTTATTGAGGATTGTGCTGATGGATGCTCACCACACCGGTCTATTCATAAAGCTGTAATTGATTGCCAAGTACATAGTAAATTAGACACTGCCTCCAAACTCTTTCCGTGAAATCTGTGTCATTTAGTTTTAAATATCTAGACACAATACAAAACAAAGTAATTGATTAACATTGTGTTAACATTAAGTTAGCCTATTTGACGATGAGAATACAATTAGTGTTATGATTGTGGTTACTTACAATAATATACAGTAGAGCACAGTCAACTCTGATGAGGGAAAATGCCCAGATTCATATTATTATGTTATATACAGGTTAGCAGGTATACATGGCTTTTCTAGTTTTCAATACAAAATTATACCATTTTTTAAATGACTAAATTGTCCCAATAAAAAAAAAATATATATATATTCACAATACTAAAAATATTTTATAAGAACAATCAATCAGAAAACAGAAAAGTGTCTAACAGTTCAATATTTCTTGCTCCCCAAAATGATTTCAACCAAATAATCATATTACAAGGTTTATGATTTTTCTTTTTTTTTTCCTGCTGTTAAAATGTTCTGTGCAAATCTGCCTCACTTACCACAGTATGGCTCTATGAGTTCTGGAAGGTGAAAACTTGGACATGATCGCAGAATTTAAAAAAAATCAAATGGAACTGAAATCTTGCAGAAGAACATCATAATTGATTTTAAAACACTTACTTAATGTTAATTAAGTTCTAGTTTATCTGAAGATATGCATTTTGGACTTAAAGAGCATGATAAAATAGTGCAACATTGTGTTGCACAAATAAATTTACTTATTTACTACTTATAATGTTGTTGGCATTTTATACAGTCCCATTTTAAGAAACTTTTTGCTGGTAAAAGAGAATTTAAGAAATAATAAAATGGAATTTAGAAAAACTAAAAACTGGTTTCATATGTTTTAGTCCTTGTTTTTTTTTTGATTTTTGTTTTTTTAATAAAAATGTGTTTCCTTCCTTTTCTCGTCTCGAGCTCTCCCAGGGCTTTTTTAACTTCAGGGCCTTGTTATGTTCAGTTAGGACTTAAAGGCAGCCATTTGTATGCCCTTACATCCCACAGGGAACCATCCTCAAAAGCCACTACCTCAAGCTTTTCCTATGATTTTGCAATCAAAACCTAGGGAAGTGCTTGAGTCGAGGTGGCTCTGGAGCTGCTGAGATGTGCAGTTTTACATCTATCTGTGGAGCAGTAATTGACAGAAAAGGTAGGTGAGAGGAAAGTGGAAGGGAGGGAGTGTTTTATTACTGTCACAGGTGTAGGATTGCACGCCTGTTGCTGAGTCTGCATAGTGGGTCTGTGATTGGGGCAATTCCCCTCCAGGAATGGGAGATTTTAGGCCATGTGGATGGATTGCCTGTCTGTCATGGTATCTGTGCTGTATATATTGGAGCTTAGAGTCGAGCAGTTCAAAAAAACACAAAGGACTTAAAGTGGTTTAACAAGGACAATATAGCAAGTGACACAGGTGGATTCACATTTGTTGCTTTTGGTGTAGAGTATACATTTGTCTCTTGTGTTTTGTGGAATAGACAGGGGCCGTATGACTGCCCTGACTTAACACTATAGCTTTGCTGTATACTGCATGCAGCATGTGACTGGAAAACTCCAACTATAGTTTTACAATTTACAAACACCTGATCTAAATTTTTAATAAGGATCAAGGCAGCATTATAGTCGTAACAATTTCATTGTGTAGCCAAATTACCTAATAGAACATTGCAACATTTTTTAATGCATAGCAGAGCAATTAGTGTTCTCATAGAATTACTTAGGCAGATAACCCAGGGGATTTTTTTTTTTTTTGAGATTTTGTTTTATTTGTAACAAGCACAAACACACACACACACACACACACACTTGATTATATTAAAACTATACTTGTTGACCGTGCATATTTAGTTTCCAGAAACGGTTTTCTCCTGCACCTCCTAAGCATGCTCCTCTTTTCATTTCTGTGAAATAGCAGTCAAGGGAAAATGAATGTAATAAAAATTCTAAAGGCTACCAACTTAACAATTCACATAAGAATGATAACAACATTCAAATCTGAGCTGCTTTAGACTTATTGGACTAGGTCCAAGAATAAGAGAGAGCCACGGCTGGCAGAAGACTGTTAAGACTAGTGAAGTTAAATGAATTGCAATGTCAATAAATGTGGACATTTCACTAGATGTCAACATTTCAACCACAAATTGTAGTATGTCCCTACAAACAGTAGCCTTTAGCAAACTCTAAATCATGCTTGCACTGTTAATCATTCGGTGGCATAATTAGCCAAATACTTGATATAGTCGTTAAAGTAATACACAGTGTCCAGTTAATGTTTTTCTTCGGTGGCTTTAAAATAATGTCTGAAGTCTAAAGAATGCACAATCATTTCATGTAAGGTGAACACTTTTTTTGGAGTGGGGGTGTATAGGTGGATGAAAGCATAGGTAAGCGGAGAAACTGCATAGGACTTGCAAATCTTGCATGACAATGATAAAAGGGACACTAATTCTTTCATTTGATGTTCTGTAATTATGGTGTCCATGGCCTAGTCTGGCACACTAGCCAGATTTATGTTCTCCTTTGCTTTGAGTGTGTGTGTGTGTGTGTGTGGCGGTAAAGCAAGACAGAGAGCAGAGAATAGAGAGGAAGGGGTGGGGGACTGAGTGAGCAAGAGCAAGAAATTTAAAGAGTGTTATAAAACAGTCTCCTGTCTTAAATCACAGATCTTGCCCCAGTGGAGTTAGGCTGCGATTACTATGATATAAGGGCTTGGCTGAATACATTTGCATGTCCTCAATGACAAATTCACCTTGTTGAGGCTAAAGCCACTGCAGTTCAAGTGTTATGGGGAAATGTACACACTACATCTGTTTTCATTGTTGTCATTTTGTCCTCCCAGGGAACAAAGCTTTTGGGTTTTACTGGAGAATGTTGGACATCATGACAGGTCTATATTACATGACTTACAAACCTGAACTAGTTATATCAGACCGTTCATCTCAGCCCTTTTATGAACACCTTCCAATATAGGAAAAATTACCACATTTATTTCCCTCTAACTTTGAATCCTGTCAGCAATTATACATAAACCACATGGGATCTCAGTCCTGTAATGTCACTTTGCTAATGGCATTTAGCTGTATTGATTTTCTATAATGATATGATATATTAGTTTAACAGTGGTCCTGACTATATATATATTTTCCCTATTGAAAAAAGCAGGTTCCCAATTGTGTTATTGACTTATTTCAATTATTATATTGAAAAGTTAACAGTTATGAAAAGATAAATATGGGAATAAAAGAAAAGTACATGCATAAAAGTGAAAACAATGCATTCCCTCTTGATGATAGCCTACACTAATGCAACTGAAGTCCCTAAATGATATAATGTGACTTGAGTTTCAGGGTCAGACTCATTCAGTGACCTGTGAAGGTGTCTCCACTCACTCTCGGCCTCACACCAGAAGCAGCAATTTCCAGGTCTCCACTGAGTTACATCTAACATGCTCTATCTCCAGGTATATGGCATCAAAGTTTTGACCATCATTCTGGGAACACTATGTCCATACAGATTCTTGAAACTGTCTTCATTGTTTTTGGCACTGTATTTGACATAAGACTTTTTTCAGTGGTGCCACTGTATAGTACTAGAGTACATAGTGAAATTGCAGGTGTTTGCAGGTTACAAAAGAAATGCTTTGCATAAATACTGCCCACTTTCATTAATAAAATGTTATCTCCACAACCTTTGGTCACTTGCATTATGCACTGAGATAATTAGTAAAAGCTGTTATTTTTTTCTGTGATGATTCACTTTCATTCTGTGTATTACACAACACCTTGTCGGCTCACTTGGTCATTACTTTGATAAAAAATAACAATCATAAAAGCCGTCCTTTTGATGTCCTCATTGCAAGTCTGTTTGTTGATATTGTAACCTACCACCCAGATGATCTGAGGGACTTTTAACCCTTTTAAAGATGATTTATTGCAAATAGGCATTCTTTTTAATTATTTCTGCAGCTAGGTGTCCAACAGATTTGTAAAGCCATTACTGAAAATCAATACTCGGCTCTTAGGTGATGAATTCATTAATGAAGTGTGAAGTTTATCCTGAGTGAGGGCCCACTGATGAAGAGACACAAAAGAGGGGAGAAAAAAAAGGCACGGTTGAGGTGACTCCTAATGAGTTTATATCAGTCAATTTGGAGCATTTTAAATATCACTTAATCTGTGTTTTGATTTAAATATCTTTTTAATTCTTATTCCCTTTTATTCTTTTCATTTCACCTAACATCATTTCACAATTATGAACCTGAAGCTATATTAGAATAACAATATGACTTTACATTAAGTTATTATTTTAAGCAATTTTTCATGAGAGATCATATTAAATATTAAAACATGTACGCCATATGCTTAATAACTATAGAAACATTTTGCTTAAAAGTTGTGAAACTTTTAACTTTGATTCCTGAACTCACATACTGCAGCTCCTCAACCTTCCAGCTGAAAGACAACTTGGTCTGCCACTGAGCCACTGTCACCCCCATTAGAGACTGGTGTCTAAACATGGCATAAACTGACATTTTTCCTCCAACACGTTCTTCATTTTTATCTGTACGGGCTTTGCTTGTGTTGTTTCTGTGGAACTTAACACAAATGTCTGCAGTTCTTTGACAACTTGGTTGTGAGTACCACCTACGTTTACCTTTTATCCATTGTTTCCTTAAGTTATATAAGTCAGGGTTCATCAGCTTCAACGGTGGACCACAACTGTTACTCATCGATTCACAGCTTAGCCACTGTAAAGTTCATGATTTGAAGCCAGTCACTGATTCTGCCATCATGTTTTCTTGTAAAATGTTATTAGTTTATGTTCCTTTATTTTTTTCAGGTCGGAATTAAACAGCCCTGCAGCTAAAATGAAGATTTTTCTCAAAATGCACCACATAGTGGTAACTAATAGTCCCCATTATTCACGGCCCTACAGCAGAGGTCACTGCCATGGGGTTTACCGTTTTTTTACCTCTCTAAATTGGAAGTCGAGAGAAAATTAATCTAGACACCCACACATGGAATGAACTATAGGTTTGACTTTGAGATGTCCTCAAACAGCAAAGTGGAAAAATAGTTTCATATATGTCATGTGGACTGTTGGAGATTGCACTGGAGGATTGTTGTTGATGCCACAAGGTGTTAGGGTTGAAATATTGAGAGGTTGAAATATCTTCCTATACAGTGTCCATTATATGGTAGTAGAATTCTGTTCTGAGTGTTCTTCTACTCTCTCTCTCTCTTATTTTATTGTTAGATTGAATCAATATTTGTCCATCACAAATAATATTTAAAATAATGGATTAATATGTACAATAACTTGATGAAGAAAGGAATTTTTTTTGTTTCTAAATTTAAGTGAATCACATTTAAGTTATCACTAAATAAAAGTAATTAGAATGCAGTTTGAGCTTAATATGACAAATGCTCTCAAACTATAAAGTTGATCAGCTGATAAGAAGTGCTTTTGCGCCAGCTTCCACTTCATCTCAACATCTGATATTCCTGGTGACCCCCAGGAAGTCTTTATGAAGAAATTATTCACCTCAAGCAATATACTGACCACCCAATTTTGAGGAAGTCTTCAATTTTCCACAACAGTTGCCAAGAGCAAGTTATTCCTGATAACACATACATCTGATAAATTGCTGAATTTAACACAGCAGTTGAATTAAGGTGATGGGTTGAAGCCTGGAACTGTTTGTCACCTTGTAAGTTCAAGGTCTGGCTGTTGGAAATGTAGACATTTTGCAATAAGATTGAAAAATCCTCTTTAGCTGATACACACGTTGTTGAGCTTGACCTTTTCATCTTCCAGGCAGGAAAATTATGCTGTTACAGAAAAGGACAGACTCAGTTTTCTTGTACACAAACAAAACCAAAATAATATAGTTTGCAGTTGCATTTTATCACCTTTTTTAAAAAAAAAAAAAAAAAAAAACTTTTGGTATAGGCAATTCTAACTAAACAAATGTATTCTGGCTGAATGCACATGTTTTATATTAAAAGGCAATGTTTTTTTTTTTTTCCTTTCCTCAAAGGAATCTTTAATAAAATATACTCTTGCTCAATATAAGATCTAATATCAAAGTGAGACCTTATAAAAAATATGTTGCCATTTTATTTATAGTTTACGTGCAAAGACGCAGCTTAAATTATTTAAACATATCTTGAAATGTTAAAAGCATTGCTCAGACCCAATGATCTAACATCAATATTATGCACATTTGCCTCTGACATTATTATTTTTTTTTCTAATTACAAACGGTGGAGTCTGATAGGATTTTATGTCTTTCACCAGCTCCATTGTCTGTCAGGCAAGATGACTTCCCATTAGGCTCAACAATATATCAGCTTTGCATGTCCATATATAGCATCCCAAGCATGAGGTAATATAGCAATGATCCATCCAAATACTCTCTCTCTAATAACACTATGTTCATTTATAGGCCATTAAGAAATTTCAAAAAAGGCATTCCCTGTTTATAGGCCTCAAAGTGCACTCATTTTCATTTTCTTGTAAATGAAGGTTCAGGTTTAAAAGAATTAAGCTGACTTTTACTTTAACGATACATATTACATATACGTCACTGATGTGACCACCTTCACTGCAAACAGCAGGATTTCTTTTCTTTTTTTTTTTTACAGAGATAACAAATGATATAAACGACCTGTTAATGGGGCAGGATAGACAACAGAGTGCACAGTGTAAAGGATAAGATGTACTGTATGTAGAAAATGCATTCTTACTATTTCAGTCTTGCAAGCGTGAGTGTGAAAATACATTTTAGGTTCAACCACATGTGCATTTCATGGCTACATACTTCTTTTCACAGCACCGTCATTTGGCAATATCCTTGCACTGCTTAGCAGAGGGATTTAAAGACTTGAATGAATAAGTTAAGGAAGCAAATGTGCTCTCAAATGAAATCTGTCACAAATCAAATATGAGAGATTAATGCTGAGAGGTGTGAAGTGTACCATAAAATGTCAGAGAGTGAAAGACCATTTAAGTGGGATGCCTTTCACCGGAATATACATCTTTTGAAATTGAGGAGAGATATACTGTAAATTCAAGGTAGTGTAAGCCAGGAGAGGAAATGGAGCCATTGAAGTTCATGAAGCAAGGGTTCACTGACAATGACTTAGTTTCAAAACATTAAAAATCTTTAGAATTCTTTTCTGAAAAGAATACTGAAGGCAATTTAATGGTGTTTTTGAAAACCTCACAATACATTACACAGTGTCACTGTAGAGTCACTCCTGCTACTTTGCTGCTCATCTCCATACAACTAAAATGCAACACCGAATATAGATGTGCGTATGTACCTCAGGAAGCTTTACTTATTTATACCCTGATCTACATTTAAGTTAACTCTCTACCCTGGACTACATTTTGTTCAAACGACTGTATACATTTTTTTTCTTTAGCATGACGAAGGAAGGCTAGAAAGAAGAAGGATAAGAAGGAAGAAAGGAGACTGATGACAGAGGGACAGATGGAGGGACTGATAAGAAGATGAATGCAAAAAAACAAGGAAAGGAAAAAAAAAGAGGCAAGAGGGATGAAAGTCGAAACCAGATCAAACTGACCAAGTGAGATCATCCCCTGGCTTATTTCCTGGTTTAATATCAGCACTGATTCTAATATATATTTATGAAGCTCTCCTCTGCACACCGACATCCTAGTTACCACAGCAGCAGGTGTTCGGTCAATGTAGTATGCAGCCTTGGTGGCAGACAAACACACACACACAGTGGAACATGGGGATAAAGCCGAGCATATTACCTCAGGACACACACACACACTTGTTTCTCGAGCAAGAATTTCCTGGAGGTTGACGAGCTGCACCTTTGGTGCTTCCAAGGTCAAAGAGACCTCAGTATCTCATTACAATCTACAGGTGCTTGTCAAATTCTAGTGCAAAATGTGTGTATGTGTGCTTGTGTGTGCATGTTTGTTGTTTCATGCAGCCGGACGTGAGCATGTTTTGAGTGTTTGTGTTTATATGTGCTGGAATGGAAATAAGCTCTCGGAGTTTGGCTAAAGGGCTCTCACTCGCTCTCAAAAGACAGATAGGATCTTAACAAGCATGAGAGCAGAACGGAAGTGTGTGTGTGTGTGTGCGTGTGTGTGTGTGTGTCCTCTGGCTACAACATTTTTCAGACTTTTGTTGCATCAAATCACAAAGGCAATTCCCTTGATTTTCCTGACTTGTGGCATGGCTGGTGGTGAGCTGAGGAAGCTCTTCGATCAAATATTTAACAGTCTATATTTTGGCACACATTACAGAGACTGATTTTCATGTTTGTGGCAAAAGCACAGAACATGCACAAAGCACATCCCATGTGACTTTAAGACCCCCCCCCCCCAAAAAAAATTACAAAATAAATAAACAATTTTCACGATGTTAAAAGCATTCACCCTGTGTTTGTGCAAAACATATAGCTTAAATCACAGTCATTTGTCCTGGGACTCCACCCTGTGATAGACACTACATGTCATGCCATTTTGACAACAAGACACAAAAACCTAATCCACTTTGTCGTCTCCTTCCACTCAGCACTCTAACATTAGCTTGAGTGTGTCCTTTCAACTATGACACTGAACAACTGTCTGTAGTATATACTGCACAAAGAGTGACATCGGAGACATGTCTCAAACTATGACCTGTTTTTTTATTGGATAAATGTTTTTTGCACTAATAGATTTAATTATCTTAACTAAATTATCTGCAGAAAATGAGGCACAATTCAGAAAGGCTGGGATAGTCCAATCAATCTGAAATTTGTCGTCATGCAAATGTGGTGCCTCACAAACAGGCAATAATATAATTTCATTATCTACCTTACCACTGTTTGATTTCAATGCTTTAAGATTCCAGCCTCAAACACAAGTAATATGACATTTTGTTTTCAGTAACTGTCGTAGAGCTTTCACTTTTTATTTGAAATTCGATATTATTTTGAATGTGGGATTTAAAGTTTACATTCAAGCTAGAATGCCCTGATTGAAATACATACTGTGATCTCATTGACCATTTGAAGTTGTACCCCTTAGGATCCAGCAGAGGGCGCTAGTAAGGTTTTCCTTCATATCATATGACATTGATCGCTGTGCATAAGAGGGACCTGTACAAATCGATTGACTTTGGCAAAGGCAGCCACAGCAGTGACAGCACATTGGAGATGCAATCCTACATGAGGGAGACTACTCTCCAACTTTCTGCAGATAGCGTCCCGTTGCTTTGGTGGACATAGGGTGACATAGGGTGCAAAAGGTAACCGCAACTCTGGCTCATTAATTTTTGTGCGTGCCAGTGACATCTGCATACTCTGAAAAAGTGTTCTCATCCGCAAGGTCAAATTGTAAATAAAAAGATTGACACTCAATGCTGATCATTTTGACAGACTTGTGTTTTTGACAAATAGTTTTAGTTGCCCCACTTGCCTTAAGTATATAACATTATTACATTAGAGTTAAAAGATGTCAAAGTCTCCTCTTGTTGTCACTGATTTCTAGTTCAGCAAGTGGTTATTCCATCCTACTTCCATATGGTATGAATATGCTAGCAGCACTATTAATTAAGAATAATTAGTAAATTGTTAACATTGACATGCTGAGTTTGGTTCTTCAAGGCATGGATGGATTTATTTGTCCTAAAACATGCAATACACAAACATATAGTTAGAGTTTATAAATGCACAACAATTAAAGAAAACAGTTTAAGTAGTGTTTTCAAATGGAACTGCACAGTGCGATAATACGTCCACACTAAATTTGGCCAATTTTGTCTTCTAAAGTGAATTTTCATGAGGGTTGGAGCACACACAACTCACAGCACCCGGATGTTCACTGAAGCAGCAAAATACAATGTGGGTGGATGAAATGACATCGGGGGAGGGAGGGATGCGGTAGGACAGTAGAGAGCCTGTGCCCAGGTTGTATTCACCCTTCATTTGACAGGCAAACTCTCACCACCAGGCAAGAAAGTATAAACATACTGTATCATTTGACTTGCATGAAGGGACTTCTACATTCACAGAAAAAGAGGACAGCATTTTTGGTATTCTGCTCCACAAATGTCTTGCTACAGTGCTTGTTGAAATTGTGTTATATTTCCCTTGTGCATTGGCTCCATTTCACATTTTTGTTTGAGAATTCTACTTGGTGTGGGTATGAAGGAAAATCCTCGCTGGTGGTGAAGTGTGGTGTGATGGCCTGATGGCATAGCATTGGTGGTTCATTGCACAGTAAAATAGCAGATCCAAATGACAGCCTGGATTCAAGTTGTGTGAGAGTGTGCATCTGCTGATAAATTCTCACCATCTATTGTCGGTGTATGGCCCTGTACTTTCAATGACCAATTCCTAAAATCTGAGATATTGCTTTGATCTTTTAAATGTGATACTGTACACACAGATTATGGATCATTGCATATTTAATATTAGTTTGGGGGCATTTTGTCTTCATTTGACACAGGCAGGAAATGTATAATAAGAAGTATAGACAGAGAGCACTGGATCGACATGCAGCAAACTGACATTTGCAATTACAGTGTAAAGGCCAACTTGCACACGCACTGTGGAGCGTTTTTAAGTTCAAACACTACCATAATCTTCCCCTAGCCAGTGTTTCGTTTGGTTTTTACAAACAGAGTGCACCCAACAATGGCAGCCAAAGTGCACTTCACATCACCATCAATTTAGCAACATCAACAACTCTTGCTACAAAAGCTGCCCTGCCCGATACTGCTGTGCTAACTTCCAATAGCCGCCACTTGGTGCTGTATGCCCACCACTAAGTCTTAAAGCTTGTTCATGTTAAGAGATAATCTACAGAGCAAGAAATACACACAAAATGACCAAATTCAATCCAGAAAGTCCCTGTACAGGCAACAATCGTCTCATAGTCTTACAGTCCCTCTAGAACTTTCTCTTCTTGGCTTGGGCACTGATGGTCTATCATTCTTTTGCAATTAATGAAAACACACCGATTACTTTTTACTTCCTTAAACTAATCACAATTGTCTTCAGTAGCACCAAGCCTAGGGTGGAGTGACTTGTTTTGGTGATCACTGCATTGAAATAGCAAACCAGTACAAATTATAAGGTTGTGGCCATTTTTGTTGTGCTTGGTTACTTTTCTGGGGGGTTGTTTAACTGTTGCCTTGACCCCACTTTGACCCCACTTTGTGTTTGGATGGACATGACCTCTACTTCCTCTCCTACCACCAATTTGCATCTTGGTGGTCATCCTTTTCTCTACTCTGATTATCAAAACTTGCCAAATATCACTTGTTTCTTGTTTTCCTTTAGCCCACTGATCTGCTGGTCACAGTAGTCAATGTTCCAAAATATAAATAGATGTAATAATGTATATACACACTACACACAGTAAGCTAGGGATATTGTGAGAGACTCAGTGGATGTCATACCCTTTCAAATGTGGCATCAATTTCAACATTCTGTGGGTATAAAAAGCTAGTATTGTCAGTAAGTCAAGCTGTCATTGCGGCAAATGATGAAAACACCCGCTACTGACATTGTCAATTTTTGTTATTTAGGGCTATCCTTGTTATTGTCTAAATTTTTGGGGTAATAAATATTGAACTAATGCAAATGGTGTTTTTTCTCATCCATTATTAGTAATATCAAAGGGAACTTTTACTCATTTCATTAAAATCCAGACCAAATAGGAAAAGCACTCATGTAAATAACAATATACCTAACTTATTGTGAGTAGTGTATATCTCCAAGGGCTCCCTACCTCCCTTTCGAACTCTGTCTTTGTTTTGTATTTTTTCAATAATTATAATAATAAAATAAAATGTCATCATTCATCAGGAATTACACTACTTATTCCTACTTTCAGTTATTCTAACTGTGGGCAATATGTTTTAATGATGAGCTGATTTTCTGAGCACAGTCTCCAGCTTTGCCAGCTGAAGCAGAGATGCTTTTTGCACATGTCAGGGTCGGGGCCTAGTTGTAATCTGAGACTCATTACAGCTGGTGAGGCCAAGAGCAGAAACGGAAACCAAGTTCTCCCTGCAGTACTGAATTACTTTTCCACCACCGGCTTCCCCTTTCCCTCGTTCAGTGTTTCCCTCCTTGTCTCAGCTGCTCCGCTGTTTGTCTTTGATCTCTCTCTTTCTTGTCTTACTCTCTCCCTCCCTGTCTCTCTCAATCTCAATATCTTGTTATACCCCCATCTGACTCTCCATTTGTTTCTTAGTGCCCGTGTCTTACGCATCCCCTGTATCTCTGCCTTTCTCCACTTTTTCTATCTCAGCATTCCTCGGGGACCTCACAAGTGCAGTAGGTTTGGAGTTGAAGTCGAGTTTTATTGAGTTTGCTCAGGGTCCTGGAAGGGCCTGTTTACCAATAAGGTCATGATGAGGTGCATCAGGTCTAAGAGCAGCTCCTCAAATCCCTCACAAACCAGCTTGCGCGTTTTTATATGTGTGTGTTTGTCTCTTGTATGTTCTCATATTTTGCCAGCACTGTTTATTAGATTTCCAGATCCTTCATAGAGGGGGCTTATCTTGCGTATTGGAAGAGTAGTATTGACAGGACTGTGAATAACCTTGTTAAAATCGACCAGACTCTGCATCCAAAATACTGTGCTTCTTTTTTTATATATAATTTGAAGATATAACTAATTTACACTATAGCCCTCTGCAGTTCTCTTACACAGAGTTATGTTGTCCAGAAAATGTTACAGGTTCGATCTTAATGTTTCACCTTGTTTGGATTATGTGCAGTCATGCTAAAGGTAAAAGCAATAGAATAAACTGATAATCATAATGGCCTCTAATTAGAATATACACACATACATTTTAATAGATTATAGTCCATGCTACAATTTAGGTCTGCATCATTGTGCTTTCTTTATCTTAATTTCCATCAGCAGTTTACAGTGTTGAGTTGTCAACAAATGCTATTGAGCCCTAACTATAAATACAAAATTCATATCTGACAACCAAACTTTCTGACCATTTGTCACTTGATACGACAAATGATCCTCAAATAGATTACAACAATTACAATGTTTTACTCATTGTGGAAATTGTATTAATTTGCCTGTATAAAAACATTGTTCTTTGTACCATGTCAGCTATGTTAAATCCTGCGCGTCTTCACACAAGAGATTGACACAATGTCCAAAGTCTGCACAAAACAGCTGTCACAGATTTGCGGAGTGAAACTCTAAAGAAGTGTCAAACACAGAATATCAATATTGTGATCCTTGAACACACAGTGACAGTGTGAGCTGTCTTACATTAAAATGGGCATTAGGCCCTGCCGTTTGAGTCAATCCAGTACTGTCCATTGAACAGATTTTCTTACAGAGATAAGTTACATTTTCCATCTGTTATTCTTGCAAACCGAGCAGAGTCAGGCACATTAAATGTTATTTTATGATGATAGGTAAGCTAAAGAGTCAGAGTGGAAGGTCCTCTGCTCTGTCAGTGCACTCATTCACTGCACTGATGTCACATAAAAGCCTTTTCTCTTCTAACCAGTTGGATCAACATCCACATCTGTCCAGGCTCATTTGTACTGTAATGAAGACCAAGAAGGAATGTAATGAAAAATATGAAGTATACTTTCATTCCTGAGTTACGTAAAAATGATATTAGGTGAGGTGAATGGGACCTCGATCTTTGGCCACCTCTGATCAACCTTAAAGGTCACATAGAATGGTCTTTTTGAACCAAAATGGAGATTACTGCTGTCTACTTAGATACATTAAATAATAGTTATGGTCAAAAACCTCATAGTCTCTTCAGATTAAGCCAGTTTATTGCTGCTCTCTGCCAGCCTCTGAACAGGCACTCTGTTTCGGAGCTAATGCCCGCCCCCAGAACACCGAATCTCTTGTGATTGGCCAGCTACCTAGTGCATTCCCACTTGCTTGTGATTGGCCAGCTACAAGCTGACTGACTTCTCTGCGGTGCTTCTTCTTCTACAGGTTAAATGTTCGCGCCCATGACTGGGAGTAGCTGTTGTGCTGGTTACGCAACTAAACTCGACTTTTCAAAACTGCTTGCTCGAGCGCAGGAAAACAGAGAAGCCCTTCTTTCTTAGAAGTGGCTGAAGTGTTTATTGTGATACTTTAGTGATGATAGATATGGGAAGGACACAGGGACACACCAAATAACATCAGAAATTTGATTTTCCAGTGAATGTCCTCTTTAAATCTAAGTAAAGATATTTGCCAAACAATAGTCCTCATACCAAGGTTTCAGGTTCATGAGAGACGGACCAATCCAAGCTGTCGGGAAGGTTCTGAAGAGGTTCTTTCCCTCATTTTCTTTGAAAAATAATTTAGGAAAACTTTCTTTTTGTCTGACAGTTAGAAATGGATTATGTTAAAGAGGGGAAACTTTTTTGACTCCTTTGGGTATATATGGATAATTTCGCGCTGACAGGGATTTGTGTCTATCAGCCTAGAGTAAAATGTTATGTAAGAAAAGTATATCTTTGAGGAATCCATCCAGCTGTAACTGATCCATTCCCTTTCTCAGTCACTTTTTGACATTCTTTGATATAATAAAGGAGCTGAAGAACTGACTAGTGTGGATAGCTTCTAAATGTTTGAATGCATCCACCACTATATGAGATTAAAAATAGTAAACCTTGTTCAATGTTCATGGATGAGAGAAATGATGGACTATTTGGAAATAAAAATCTGGGTGTATAATGAAAAAAAATGTTTGAAATGGGACCTACTCTTAAAACACTACAAAAGCTTTTTGAGGAATATACTGTATTCTTCACTTTTATAACGTGTATTCTTTTTTCCAGTTATATACTATGAAGACAGTCTTTCAGCATCATCTATCATTTTGTTGTTACACTGAATATCAAATTACGCTTTCTCTAAATATCCATCCATACATGATCAACATCGTGAATCTTACAGTTTTAAACATGTTTCTCTCAGACAGCTGTCTGGAGCGAGTTACTGGAATTGTTGTTATGGTCACGCTATGTCATGCATGCGGCCTGGAGTTCATCAAGGTTATGGTCATTTTGTGGGCAGCAAGTCTGAGCCAGAGCTAGACAAATGGAGACACAAATGGAACTCTGACAGACTGTAAACCCACAGGATACATGCAGACGTTGACCAATATGGGTTTTTCTATGGCAGATGCTGATACCAATTTTCTTCAGAGGGTCATCAAAACTACACAGAGGATAGTCAGGGCTGATCTTCCTTCATGGAGCACATAAAGACAAAACAAACTAAGATAAGAGCCTACAATATAATTACACATCGCCCAGCTTACTTTCTACTCAGGGACAAATACTGTGTATAATCTGAGAGAGCTGCAAAGTTTACAGCTCTTCATAATGTCTCTCTTTTTTTTTTTTGGTATTTATTGAGTGTATAATGTGAGTCCTACCTCCCTGGCTCATTTAGCTCCGCATAAAAAAAAATCCTCTTTACTCGAACTGCTTGTGCATGTACATATGGCAATAAAGTTTGTGAATCTTGAATTTTCAGAAATCATGGCAGCTGATGGCCGATAATTGATGCCAATTTATTTCTTTCCTTTTCCTCATCCTCTTCTGATGACTAGTCATAGTCTAATTCAGCGCTAAAGCCTCTCATTTAGTCAAATTACTTGCTCACAAACGTACATCAATTATGCAACTCACTGATACATAATCTATATTGAATTGTTTGTGTTTTTTTGGGAGTGTGAATAATCTTTCATGTTTTTGGCACTATAAGTATATGTCCAAAGACTGTAGGTGTTCTTATTCCTCGCACAGCCTTAACCTTTAACCTGATCTGTCCAGCTCTCTGTCTTTAATGCTGAGTCGAAGGTTTTTTCCAGAATTTGTCCTAATCTGACACTCAAGTTGACATCCTCATAGCTCTGATGGCACACAGGATTCATGGAAGCATTGCAGGACTATAAGTCAACTCAGCCATAATGGTTTTATTATACAATCCTGTCCAAGTCCAACAGCCAATCCAAGCTATATATATCACTAGGAATATAGGAGAGATGAGAATCCTGCCTGTATGATATATTTGTGGTTTTGGGTTGAATGTATGGGGCTCAGTTTTACTGTGTATCAATTACACAATGCTATTGTGACATGATACAAAATAAGGACTGGAAACAAGGAACCACTGCATCACAGAGTAGCGACTATTAACGCAACGGATGGCACAAAACAAAAAAATAGAGACGAACCCAACAAAGAATGGTATAACTTCCGTGTATAGGAGCATGAGTCTCAGAATATTTTTATTTTTATTTTATAAATTCAAACCATTAGGCAAAACTCCAGACGGAGTTAATCAACAGTTTTAGGCATGGCAAGTTACAAGCGAGTGAAACTTATAATTTTTTTAGAAAAGTAAGTTTCCATAGATGCTACCAAGGAAACTGAGCATGCTTTTATTCTCTTTTTTAAATAGTAACATCATTTGAGCCTTTCAAACAACCTGATCTACAGCTATTTTATTGATGGTAATTAATGTAAAAGGAGATTTCACCAGAAACTGAATCCAGTGGTAGACATTTTCTATAATCATCCTGAATGTTTAAAGGCGCAGTGCGTAACTTTTGGTGGTTTTGTTGTTGTTGAGGTTAATATTTTGCTTTTGTTTGAGCTTAGTGGACATAAACAACATGGCATTATTTATATGCTACGTCCTTAAAATTACTACCAGACCTGACTGTGGGAGCATTTGTGCATACAGCTGCAGCACAGGAGCAGTCGGAAGCAAGAAGCATTTAACCTGTCAAACTGCTGAACATCAGGGTTATTTTGAGCTGTATAATTCACTTTCAAAACTCTTCCTGGACGACCCTAACATGTTTGCAGCACAGTGTTGCTGTTGGAAAAAAAAAAAAAAAGAAAAAAAAAGGCAGTGCACGAGATGCACTGCCTGGCCAAACAAAGTCGCCACCAAAAATAAGGTCACTCTAATATTTCATTGGACCACCTTTAGCTTTGATTACAGCATGTATTCACTGTGGCATTGTTTCGATAAGCTTCTCAAATGTCACAAGATTTATTTCCGTTCAGTGTTGCATTCATTTTTCACCAAGATCTTCTACTGATGACGGAAGATTCGGACGACTGCACAAAGCCTCCTCCAGCACATCCCAAAGATTCTCAATGTGGTTAAAGTCTGGACTCTGTGGTGGCCAATCCATGTGTGAAAATGATGCCTTATGCTCCCTGAACCACTTTTACAATTTGAGCCCGATGAATCCTGGCATTGTCATCTTGGAATATGCCCGTGCCATCAGGGAAGAAAAAATCTATTGATGGAATAACCTGGTCATTCAGTATATTTACGTAGTCAGCTGACCTCATTCTTTGGGCACATAATGTTGCTGAACCTAGACCTGACCAACTGCAGCAACCCCAGATCATTGCACTGCCCCACAGGCTTGTACAGTAGGTACTAGACATGATGGGTGCATCACTTCATCTGCTTCTCTTCTCACCCTGATGCTCCCATCACTCTGGAACAGGGTAAATCTGGACTCATCAGACCACATGACCTTCTTCCATTGCTCCAGAGTCCAAACTTTATGCTCCCTAGCAAATTGAAGCCTTTTTTTCCCTATTGGCCTCACTGATCACTGGTTTTCTTAAGGCTACACAGCTGTTCAGTCCCAATCCATTGAGTTCCCTTTCACATTATGCGTGTGGAAATGCTCTTACTTTAACTATTAAACATACAGTCGCCCTGAGTTCTCCTGTTGTTTTTCCTACAATTTTTTTTCATCAAAAGTAATCGCAGATCACAAGCATTCAGGATTTTTTTTCCAACCACATTTCTTCCTTAAAGACAATGGTTCCCCACTATCCTTCCAGTTTTTAATAACGCACAGTTCTTAACCAAATTGTAGTAGTTTCTGCAACCTCCTTAGATGTTTTCTCTGCTTGATGCATGCCAATTATTGGACCCTTCTCAAACAGACTAACATCTTTTCCATGACCACAGGAGGTGTCTTTCAACATGGTTGTTTAAGAAATGAGAAGCTACTCATTGCATCAGTTGGGGTTAAATAACTTGTTGCCAGCTGAAAGATAATCGCCCATGCAGTAATTATCCAATAGGATAATTTTCCTCTTACCTATTTGCTTAGTTAAATCCAGGTGGTGACTTTTTTTGGCCAGCTATATTGAGACATATAAAGAGTGGATCTGAAAGGCTGAATCAGCATTGTCAGATGTGACAATAGTTTGAATGTCAAATAAATTTGCTTAATTAGTTATCTTTAATGGTTAATCAATTATTTAAACAATGTTTTAAAGTAACACACTACAGTTTTATATGTGTTATTAAATATTAAAGTTATCTTAGCTTAAGCTCGTTGTGTTTGTCTCCTCTTGTGAGGAAGAGTCAAGACAAGTCACAATTTCCAAATGATGAATACAGAATATTACCGTTTAACATGTAAATATAACATACCGTTTCATGTCTTTGTATGTATCATGTTTTTTGTTGGTGTTATTTTCAACTTTTATCTCTCATTCTCTCCTTCCCTATAGCTCTCGGTCCCTGTTGCTTCAAGAATTTAAAAATTCAAATTACACATTCTTCCTTGCTGTTAAAGACATCAGTTTTTGACGTTCAATCACATAATACATCACGGTTATAACCGTACTTCCAAAAATAATAGATATTGCTGTAATTGCCTATTTAGGTTTTGTAGCTACACTGGTAGCTCCATCTTTATATGCAGTAGCTACATGATTAAAATAAGACACTTTGCTGCAGGCTTTTTCCACCCTGTTTCTCCATTCATTAAACTGTTAGATGAAAACATGGAGTCAATTTGTTTCAATTTTTTTCTACCTCTTGTAAAAGTATCCATGTAATAATCTGTGGCCATCTCCAAAAACACCGTATATGAGGTGAATATATGGAAAGTTGCATTTATGGGTGTATTGCTCCAGGGCCAAGCAGAGTGCTGTCAAATAGATGTGACCACTGAACCCTAACAATGGACACATTACACTTGTGTTTTTTCAGTCATTTGTCTTCAAATATGCCTGTAAGTGTATTGGGCTCTGAGCAGTCAAACAAACAGGTAAATTAAATAGAATAAAATCCATGGATGTTTTCAAAACTAACATGAAATTATAAATTTCCTTTCTGTTTACGGTAGTTTAACTTAGAGCTGCTCTATTTAGCATGTTTCTATTAGTAGTGGAAATCCAAATGAGAATATCTGCCCTACTCTCAAATCTGTAGAGCCTCAAGCATTTTTATTATTTATTTATTTATTTCCCAGATGAAACAGGTGGCAGTTTTGGCTCAACTAGTAGCAAAACCATGAAACTAAACATTTTCACCAGAAATTATTGACAGTGAAAACACTGCTAATAAGGAAGTGAGACACTATTTGCTTGATTGCCTTACCAAATTAATTTCAGTATTTTTTTCAGTGTTTTATTTGGAAGTTGTTTTGCTGCCACCAAGTGGCCACGTTCAAGTGAGGCTCTTTTTTTCTACCCATTGATGGGGTGATGAATTTTGTTTTTGTTAGGTCTTTTTTTTTGTGGAGACTTTTTTTTTATCTCTCATCTTTTACACCAGTCCTTGTCTTACATGTCATTTTTCATAATTTTGATACTTGCCATGTGTATTTACTGAACTGCCTTACAGTTTTAATTGAACTCTGCTAAAATAATGATGGTTCATTTTAAATTAACCCAGTCTAAATGTAATCAATTAAAATCATATTTGACAACGAGGCTGTTGTTATTTTCCTCACACCTCTACTACGAGAAATGCCACTTCATGCTCCATTTCAGGTGGGCCACTCCTTCTGTGGCGAAGAATGGACCAGAACAAAACAGTTGTCTGGTGTTGTGAGCTCCCACCCTGATCCCCCCCCCCACAAGCCCATATTCCACACAGCGGGCTGTGAAATCATTTTTGGTCTTCCTCGGAAGACAGCCCCCCCATGCAGAAATCCATAAATTCATGAGTATCCACCATCTACACATGAAAAGAAAGGATGTGGTGAGAGCAGAGTGTGATAGAGAGCAGAGGGAGATAGACACATGCACACACAGAAAGAAAGAGAGAGGCAGGGTCAGTTAACAGACAGACAGACATGAGCATGTGAGGGTTGATAGTAAGAAAGTCTGGACTGGCAGGAGAGGAGAGGAGAGACAAATTAATGCTTAAGAGCACTGTAAGCCTTGGAGGAACCCAGTCCAAGACTGTTCTGAAACCCCAACCGATATAGCGCCAGAAGACACAGACATACTGTAGGAATATCAAAATGCTTTTGTTGCTTGCACACAAACACACACACCATAGCACATGAATGCATGCAATCTACATTTGATGCTCATACATGTTCTGTCCCTGACACACACACTCATGCGTGAACATGCGATTGCACAACAGCTGCTCCATTTCTTCATTCTGCTCATCTCAGCCTCTCACTCAATCTCTTCTCCCTGGGAGCTTCCAACTTGCCTGGTCTTGTTGCAATGCTTCCATTTTTTTTTCTCCTCCCGACTATGATATCTCTGCTCATCTTCTCTGCACTTCTCACACCTCACATGTAGCAATGCTCGTCCTAACTACTGTATGTATAGCTCACGTGCAGTTGGAAAAATAATGTATCCTCAGCAATGTAAAGATGTTCAACAGATTGTTACACAATGTCAGCAAAAAAAATAGGAATTACCTGGAGCTTTAACTTTTATTCGTTCATTCATTTCATGTATTCTGTTAAGATAATATGTGGTAGCATTACTGTAGAAATACCCACATTCTTTGTACAGGCTACTTGATCTGCTTCTTCAGTTTGCCTGAAATTCCCCTATAACAAACTCATATCCAATCAATTTGAGTGGACATGATTGAGTATAAATCCACAATGCTTATGTTTATGTAGTCATGGCACATTATTGGCACATGACAGTGCTCCTAAAGTTTGGGAATTGGCCTGTCAAAACCTACTAATCCTGGTGCCCACGTCGTTTGACTTGACGCCAAGCTCTGCTCACATCTACAGTAGGTACTGGTCATTACTAGCTTTAAAGTCATTTGTCCAGCAAATCATGGTAAAGGGAACATAGTGTAGATCCAAGGACAGGGAGGTTGTTCAAGGATGGACTGAATGATGAATAAATCCAACAATATTATCATCTTCAGGAAGCTTCTCCAGAGATCAGGCTATATCAGACTGAAAAAAAAACAAATAAGAACAACAAAAAAAGGAAGTGCAAGGCTCAGTCAATGCTATAGTAACTCAAGCACAATGCTCTGAAGTTGTATATACAACCTCTAGTGCTATAGTGGTAGTGTAGTGCTATAGCCAGGTGATCTTGACCGAGGAGACTTTATAATCAGTCAAAAATTTATCAACATGCGATCTGATAGCGCTCGATAGGGAAGTCCACCAGAATCCAGACATGTATATCATATAGAGACATGTATAAGAATTTGCAAAGCTATAATTAATGCTAATTAATACTCTTTAGGCATTCAGGACTCTCCTGCATTTTAAACTAAATGATTTACTGAAATCCCAGTTTGAGGTTTTGTCAGTGCAAGGCATCCCTATACTCTATAGACATGTAGATTAATTATAGAATATGCCATGATCAACACACACAGTGCATGTAAAGTACATGAATCCCAAATGCCATATTTACACTGTAGGATGCAGTGTATTTAATAATCTTTTTACACCTTTGGTGTTTCATTATGATTAGGATTGTTATGATTATCATCATTTTACAGGAAGACTGCTGGTATATATTTGACATTTAATGTTTAGACAGCAACAGCTAAGTTTAACTTTACACATCAGCATATTCCATGTGTACTGTAACACAGTTATCACCTTAGGGTCTGCCGTTGTTATGCTGGTCTCCCTGTATGTTGTGCTGTATGGATAACTTTAATTAAGGCCGAGGCACTGCAACTCAGTAGGTGGGTGCTCTACAGATACCATGTGACACATATAGTACACACACACACAAAAGCATGGCACTGCCCCTGGTGTGAGCAAGTATACGCACACACATACGTGTGCACACAGAAACAAAAGCGTTTGTGTGTACATTTTATATATGCTCCAAAGAAACACAAACACTGAAAGACACATGTGATGACTGAATCATAGACAATCAACAGTTCCAGAAAGAGATGACAGGTCGGGATGCAATTGCTGACAAAGTGGAGACAGCTTCCATTTTAAATAATAGAAGATTAAAAAAAATAATACACATACTGTATATTACAGGGCATTAGTGAGATCAGTTAGGGTGTGCTGACTGACAAATGAGCACAAATCCCACATACAGCCACAGAGTGGTGTGTGTATATGCGTGTGCGTGTGCGAGAGAGAGAGAGAGAGATAGAGAGAGAGAGAGGTCAATGAGCAATGGTATGTCAATGGAAATGTTGTTTTAATCATCTGTTATTTGCATGTTCAATAAAATGACCAAACATAAATGACATGTTGACAAGGTATGCTGGTAAGAGAGTGTGGTGAATTCAACTTCATCCCACATAAAATATTGAATTGATTCTTTTATACTTTGCTTGCTTCCACAGGTCTTGTCTGCCCCCCACAGGCTGTCAGACAAATAACACACATGTGGAGTTATGAGTCAGTCCATTGTTTGGCCTCATTGCCACTATGATGTCATGGCCAGTGAGTAGAGATAGATGCTGTTATTAAATTATCTGTCTGTTAGGATGCTACGGAAATTCTTACTGGGGCAATTGCAGTAAGTTATTGTGGACAGAATTACAGGAGAGATAAAACAAAAGAGACCAGCCTGTGTTTCATGCTCACTCCCTTTGGCACTGCATAAAAATAGCTGCAAAGTTCTAACATACTGGAGGCAGATTTGACAAAGGGTAGTCGTGTCATAGCTGTTGGCACTCACAAGGTATTTCTTTTTGTATCTTCATCAGAAGAAGTTTAGAATCTGTTTCATGCTCTTTCATAGCAGCTGTGAATCTTAATATATTATTACGAATCAGGATTTCTTGGGCCTCAAAACAGTTTTATCTCACACATTTGATATCTACAGTAACACAGCCATATTAACAGTCATCTTTTGAAGAAAACAAGCTTTGTTTCCTAGTTTTCTTGCTCACATCTGAGGAAATAATGACTCAGCGCATTTCTAACGCGTGGCATTTTAGCATGTCTAACGAGTTTAAGTGTAGATGATGTATGAGAATCCTTACAATAACCCTTAAATTACTAAATTAAATAAAAGTTTGAGCTTCAGCTAATTTATTCATCTATAGATCAAACACAGAGCAAGGGCAGTGCTGCATGTGCATCCAAATTAGTAGCGAAGTAAGTAAGTAAGTAAATAAACAAATGAAATGTGTAGCAAACATTCAAATAAAAATATATTGGAGATTAGTTTTCAGTATGGGCTGAAAAGTGTTCATTCCTTTATTCTGTGAATCTGCTTTGGGGGTGATTATTGTTATGAATACAAATATTCATTGAGAGAAAGCAGACAAAATACAGTAGCTGTTTGGTTTTTAATCATATGCTGCGTTTCCTTGTAGCTGAGCATCCTGCAAGGGGAGTAAACCAGTGGAAAATAAAATAAATCACACAATGTTCTTGATCTACATTAATTTCCAAAGAACCGCTCTTCTCTCCTTTGGCTTTTAAGGTGTTTTTCATATGTTTTTAAATCATAAATAGATATAATTAGGCAAGATACACATAGAAGCAGATTGATAAATACAAAAAAGTGGATAGACACAACTGCTGTCAAGCTTAATGTCCTTTTGCAATGAAGTGCCTGTAAAGTAATGTCAAAGTTACCATATATTTCTAAGGTTCGTCCTGACTAAAACGCAGAGGGGTAAAGAAATATTGGGAAAGTAATGCTTGCTAACGAGATGGGAGTATTAATTTATGCAAATCAGTTCATGAGCCATTAATGGACACAGTATGGACTGGCGACCTGTCCAGGGTGTCCTCCGCCTTTCGCACTATGTCAGCTGGGATTAGGCACCACGACCCTCATGTGGAGGATAAAGCGATAGAAGATGAGTGAGTGAGTGAGTGAGTGAGTGAGTGAGTGAGTGAGTGAGTGAGTGAGTGAGTGAGTATTTCTTTAATTGCATTTGTAGATGACTCTTTTCTCTCTTTTAAGGTCATTTGGCATGGGCCTCAAAGCTATGGGGCTATTGTGTATTTCAGTTAATTGTTTTTGTTATTTTTGTCTGTTTTCGCTCCCATGAGAGACACATTCCTGAAAAGTTCTAGGAATGATATTAGCATTTAATAGCAGACAATAAAGTACATTGGGGACACTGTATCTGATGTGACAGAGCAATTAACAGTGTGTTATATAAGTGCCCAGCTGCTTTGAAGTGTGGCCTGCTCTGTGGAGATTTGTTAATTTGGAGCAGGGCTTCAACATCCTAGGCCATATCTTGGGAGGTGAGGCTCCAGAGAATCATACATGAAATGCGGCCACTGTTCTTTAGCTACTTTTAGATTTTTACCACATTAGAAAAAAGGGAGAAATTTTTGTCATGTCTATATAAGCCTAAATTTTGTTTAAAGAGCTTGTATCATTTTTATAAATAAGCTGTACAATATAATAGAACAAATACTAATCAATTATTAATTATTATTAATTATTAATTATTATCATATTGACTGGTCATACCAGTGAACTGAATCCCATGCTCATTTGGCGGTTCCACATGTGGATGATCGCTTGATGATCATCCAAAATTAAGTCTTGGATTTTGTCTGTATTGTGGTTTTGTGCATGTGTAAAACAGTATCTTTTGTCCATACACATTTTCTTAAGCCACTTACAGACTCTGTGAATATGAATGCAAGCATGTGTGCATTGAAAAAGTTTTGTTTTGGAGGCTGATGATGATTCTGTGGGCATTTGTGTGTGTGCATGCTGCTTACCTACTCCCATCTTCTGCTGAGGTGTCATTTGGCCGTTCTTAACACAAGGGAAGTCTTGATACGTGATGCATTCAGACTTAGCTCCAGCACAATCAAGTCATGCCAGAACAGACCCAGTTAGACTGTGGGAGGCTGAACACAGGAAACTGTAATCCTCTGTCCAGTAGACAATTAATCTCTCCACTGACCTTTGGATGACTCCAAAGCCTGCTTCCACTCACGTCGTCAGTGAGGGCTGTCAAAATGTTTTGTGTTTATGGGATTCTTTTAAATTGTGAGGGGCATTTAAAGACGTAAACGAAAGATTGCTCATTTTCATTTACGGAAGACTATATGTCTGTGTGATATCATGTCACATTTCTTTCTATTCTCGTTTGTGTCTGTATGAATTTTTAGGGCAAAATAAGACTGTGTCCTGATGATTTAGTTTAATCAGAACAACATGGATAGAGAATAGTCCCATAGACAGTGACATTTTGTATTTTCTGTAAACTGTGAATTTGTGAAATGCTAATATTAGAGCTCTGTTAATCACAAACCATAATAATGGGTTTCTTTAGGAAAAGAATGTTCTCGGGAGAAATTTCTTATTAAAATAAAAGGTCAGAAATGACACAAAGGAGTTGCAAGCAAAGTTCACCCTGTCCTTTCAAGTCTGACTCCACCTTAAGATGCTGTTCTGTTCACAAAGTATGGTTTTGCAATGAAACCCTGCAGGTATTTTGAACACTCAACAAATAGACTGTTTAATAAGATTGCAGCATGTTCATATTGATGCGTAAAGGTGTTCGGAGTATTGGGAATCTCCAGTGTACACAACAACATAGCCCTGCCATTGTTTTTCTTCTAATCCTGCCCATTATGAAACATTCCTTAAAGCTGTTGATAGATGTTGTTGGCAAAAACATCTGGTGGGTCTCTCTGTTCACAAACTGATAGGAGCAGAAAGGGAAAATAGATGTATTGCAAGAATTAAAGAAGGACATTAAAAAGGTATTAGGAGAATATTCTATTTACCAAAAGTAATACTTGAAGGGCAGGCTGGGTGAGTATAAAAACAGGAACCATTTACTTTTAGAACTAATTCAAATACATTTTCTATTGACACCGAGGAACTCGTAAAAAAGTTTCAAATGGAAGTTTGACTTTTTTCTTAAGAATAACTTTTCAATTTGTATACATTGAAACTGTTTGTAAGTTGGTGTTGCTGTTGCATCCCTTTCCTGTCCTTTTTTTTATTTTTATATAGGAACCATGCATATAAAAAGTCTAAGGAAAAAGATGCAGACTTGCTTTGTATGCTCGTTGCTCCCTAAACAGAATCTGCTTCTCTATTGATTTCTAACACCCTGGGCAAATTAAATGCCTTGGCTGTGAAATTAGTCGTCACGCATCCCTCACAATCATCAGGAGATTGGGATATATGCTGGTTGTACCTCCAAGCATAACACATTTGCATGAGCCCTCATGTGAGTTTAATAAAATGCAAACCATAAGATCAACTACTCTGGAAAAAATACATTGTGCAGTTTGTGGTGTATCTTCAAACCTACCTATGCGCAAAGCGTCATAACATACGTAGGTACTGTTTTTGGAAGACTCTTTGTTTTTAGACAGCAATTTGCAACACACCTTTCTTCAACTTGTCTTTCTATGGCCTAACTTGCTATAAATAGGTTTCCTAACATTATGGTTATCTTTTTGCACTTCAACAGCACAAAGAATAAAAAAAAAAAAAAAAAAAAAGCCGAACCATTATTAACAACAAAGTGCTGACCTGGCAAGTTCACATAAATTTGCCTCTCAGAGATGTGATTATGTGTGTGCAATCTTCCCAGGTCCTTAAACCAATATCAAATGACTCAAACTCATTAGCTGTGTGGATGTGTGTGAAGTTTTCATGATGAGGCTTCATAGCAATAAGAAAATAATTAGCATTTCAGTTATGATCAGGCTGGGGGGCTTACAGCAGGAAGATGGCTTACAGTCTGATTTACACTTCAAGAAAGCAGTGCACAGACAGAGAGAGCGGAAAAAAAAAAAAACACACCATGTCTGTGTGTTTGATCTAGCTCATTGACAAGGCTCAGAGAGGACAAGTCCCACAGACAGACAAGACAGACACTTTATAGATTAGTCAACATTAAGTCGAAGCTAAACACAAGTATACACACAGTTGAGGACAAAATTATTAGCCCCGCATGAAAATTTCATAGTTTTAAAAGTATTTTCCAAGTGGTGGCAAACAGAGCAAAAATTTTAACATTGCTTTTTTTTCCCAAACATTTATTTTGTATACTTATGTTATATGACTTTACTCACAGAAATTAAATTATTCCACAAAAACAAAAACTACCAGGGTCAAAATTATTAGCCCCCCTGATGCTAATAGTCAATTGTATATCATTTTTGCTGGATAACAGCCTGCAGGTGTTTGCTGTAGGTTTCTAGGGCTGCAGCTATCGAATATTTTAGTAATCGAATATTCCATCGATTCATCGAGTAATCGGATAAAACATAGTTTTAGTCCTTTTCCTCCTATTACTTTCGCTTTATTCACTGTTTTCGGTCCTGGTCTTCCATTCTGTACAGCTAAACTGTCAACACACATGTTCCCCCCAAAGCCTGCTTCCGTCTTCTTCTGCTTTGTAGGGGACGCATAGCCTGTGACGTAAGCACAATGTATCACACTAAAAAGAATCCGTGCGAAACGTGAGCTTTAAATTTAATTCAACGAGGCTTCGAGGCAGAGGAAATTCCTCGATCATTTTCGAGTAACTCGAGGAATCGTTGCAGCCCCATAGTTTTCAACAAGTCTTTGACAGGTCTCCTGAGGAATCCCAGCCCATTGTTCTTTGGCAAATCTCTCAAGCTCTTCCAGATTTGATGGCATGGACCTTCGTCTTCAGTTCATCCCAAATATTTAAGTCAGGACTTTGTGCAGCCCAGTCAATAACGTTCCCATTGGTCTTCTGTAGGTAGTTCTTCACCAGGAGCAACATATGTTCTGGGTTGCTGTGCGACGACCCAGACTCAGTTCTGCTCAACTGTATATCTTTCATAGTTGATCATAGAATGCAGGTATGGAAGTTCGTTTGTCTCCATACGTTGGCTGTGTACTAGGCCGGAAAGCTTTACCCAACCTCCATGCTCTGTCAGCTGGGATTGGCCTCCAGTGTCCCCACAACCCTCAAAGTGGTAGGTGGTACAGCTGATGTGCACATTGCGAAATGAATAACAGATCGACACCGACATATTATTGTTTTGATCCACGAGACAGAAATAAAACACTATCATGTTTCAAAACTACATTGCAGACTGAAAGGAGGTCTGTTTAGAATTCTTGGGGCAGCTACAAATAACAACTCAACTCAAAGTGTTCTTTTACGTAAAGTAACTTGTCTCTTTAGTCACTGCAGTATTAACAAACTGAAACAGATGCTCTTGTTCCCCCCCTTGATCAAATTAGGCCAAGCACTAATTGACTGTAATGGAAATGAGTTGACCACTATTGTCATATGTTGCCGATGTGGCATGCCCCCAATCTTCCTTTTTTTTTTTTTTTTTTTACACCAATGGCTAATTGTTGGTCTGATTGCTTAGCCTTTCTTTGCTGTGTTTACAATGCTAATAAGCTAATTATTGAACAACAATGTAGCCTCAGATAATTCAATCACGGTAGACACTAATGAACACAGGGTCCAATAAGAGGTGCTTGATATTTCAATTTTACTTACCACTGCTTTTGACAGTTAGGGTCTGTGTTCACTGCTTGTTTTTCTATAGATGTGCACTGAGGTAAGAGAAACATGCCCTATAGGAAAAACATGAATTAATCTCTGATGAGATTGGCTTTTAAAAAGGAGCCCAGCTTGTATCCATGTTTTAAGTACAGTAGGTATGGTTGTAATGCTAGCACCACTTGTCCTCTTTTTTTAAATTACTTTCTTTACTCAGGAAATAGTTTCAAATAATTTAGGATGTTTTTTTGTTTCTTTTTTTTTTCACTAAAATTGAGGGATTTATAATCAAAAGAATGTGCATTTGGAAGAAAACCAATTTAAATGACAGTGCTGAATTCTCTCATTCATTCTAATTGTCTTCCAAACATTAGAATGACTTTTTTCAGGGTGGCTGTGTACAGACAGAGCGGGTTTTCTTTCAAACTAAAAGGTCAGGTGTTTGTTCTCCATCTCTTCTAGTCCACATGCCTGCCTGGGCAACACCCTTTTGCCCAATTTTCTCCTGGCTACTGTGCAAGTATATTAAAGTAGCAAGTGAAATGTCTGAATGCTATGTGTAGAAAAGATGCTGTATGAATTTGTGTGCATGAGTTTGATTGTGACAGAGATTGGTGTGAATGTGTGTGAATGGCAAAGCTGTAGTGTGTGTTGATTCGTCACCAAGAAAAGAAAATTGCTATATAAATACAGAGCATTTACTGTTTAATTTTAACAGTGAAAAAGAATGTTGGATTGTTTGGACACCTGACACTGAAAATGTTCTGAGGGGATCTGGTCTACATGAGAAACAATAACATCTATAACAAGTATTGCGATGGAACTTGAAATGTGGAAGAAGTGAAATATCAGTTCTTTTACTGCCAACAGATGCAAAGTGCAAAGAGAAGCCATGATATACATAATAAAATTGTGCATGTGAAATGTTGGAGCGGCTCCATGCTCTCTCATTCAAATTTTGAATGTTTCAGGGCAAAAGGGGAGCTTTCACTGCAGAGAGCTTCATTTAAGAAAAAAAAAAGTTTTACAGCACTCTTTTGACATAAAACAATGTGTCCTGTCAAGCTGCTGGCAAGCTAAATCCAAGTGTTCATTTTGGCCTTTATGTAAATAAAGAATGAATTGTAGTTGCCATGATAACTTTCCAGCGCTGTAAAATCCTGTTGGTGAGCATTACAAATGCAGTGTTTTTTTTAGTCTGTTACTTTTACACTTTAATCCTTCACTTTAAGTGGAATTCCTGTATCGTATTTCTGCATCTCACCTGAAAGAATATAACCCCATCGGCACAGCCCCCTGTTTTAAGGCCATCCTCAATAACTACATTGGTTTACAATTCAAAGTTTTCTTTCCCTCAGGAACAATTTTAATCGAGGCAATAACGGGGAAGTAAAACCTGCTTAGACAGACGTTTTACTAAATGACAGATGACAATAATTGAGCACATATACAGTGGTAGTATTTACTACTGATGAACATATCATTGATGTAATGCAGATAAGCTCTACCACTCACGTGTAATGCATAATAAGGTTGACTCTTGTGAAACAGGATTTGGAAGAAGCCTCAGTTCCTGTCTTGAAGGGAACATCCCCTCTGATTCTACAGTGTAGAACACTACAAAGTGAAGAAGGGAAAAGGATTGGGGACAGAGGGAAGTAAATGATTCTGTAAATGCTGAATTCATTTTGTTCCAATTTCCTGGCACAGATGGATTTGGTGTCGCAGATTTTCATTTTATTGGCCCTTTGACATGTCTAAATCAAATACAGAGGAATCCATTTTAGTAACATTGATGGACAGATGGGTTTCACGGGACTGAAAGCTTCTGCAAAGGCCAGCCAAAGCTTTGTCCTTATCCTTTAACCAGACACAGAGAGTGAGAGATGGAAAGAAAAAAGTAAGAAAGTTTGAAATCAAAGAGTGCAAAAGAAGGTTCTGCAGGGATATACGCCAATCCTAAGAACATGACCATTAGCACAGCATATTTATAATGAAAGCAACAGAAAAGGAGTATGAGAGAACCTCCAGCCTTAGATGATGGCCATACATCGCTGCTGGAAGCCAATTGAACATTCTGATTTTTCCTTTACCATAAAAAGAATGATTCTGAAGCTTTAGTTTGACACATGGGAGATTAAGCTGGTCTGACTGAGCTTATAGGCTAACTTATCACATCCCCCAGCCGGACACTGTACACACATGCTGAGCCCAGCAGCGAGGACAGAGAAAGAGGACTTAAAAGCAGGTGCAGGATTCCTATGACATAATGCAGACATGAAAAAGACTAGCTGTCTGTATTTTAGGGTTTATTGGTTTCTGTCACACAAAGCACAGCCGGAGGCAGTATAACAGCGGTACAGGTGGCAGCACTACTTACTGTAAGATTGTCTGGAAGTTTTTAGTTGGAATCCATAATCCTACTTAAACTACACATTTTTTTTCCTACCTACAATTTCAGTCATCTCCTTTAAACATTGCCTGTTATATTAACATCTAATGTCCCATGGTGCATATTTTTTTTTAAATGCTCTTATGACAACCACTGACTTGTAAGTAGAGAATACCTAATTTCAAAATATTCACATGTGACAGTAAGTTATTGTTTACTGTCCTCACCTATGTCACTATGTGAAACATTAGCTGAGGCTGACAATTCCATTTCCCATCCATTAATTGCTCTATTAGTGGCTTTTCTGGGTCTCACAGCTGAGGTCCCCGCTCTTAGCCAGGGGCTAAGCAATATCTCTGTGGAGGCAACACTTTTATTTTCATTCATTTCTTAGTTCATTAATTTTTTTCCTGTTATTGTGGTGAATGATGACTGCATGAAAGCATGTGTGCAAATGCATAACACTCACCAAAAAGAAGCATATGTATACATGCACTCAAGCACAAACACGTGGTCCGGAGGTTGAAAGAAGGATCCAGTGTGTTGGTGTGGGTTTGGTAAACACCTTTGTAAATCATTAGTGTCTTTTTTTTGACAGCTATTCAAGGTTACTTTATCTCAGAGTTGAGCTCTGTCTATGAAAGGGCTCAAGCGACACACACATACACACAAACACACGTGCACGCACAAAAGCACCACACTGTTGAGTGAGACACAAGCTATAGACATAACCCACTTAGCGACAAAACCTCTGCTTTTTTGCTTTTACCCCCGCAGGTCTGGCACTTGATTTGAGATGAAAATGTCTAGACCTGCAAGAAACCACATCTCAGTGCTCTATACTTCATAAATCAAGACCTCTATCGTTCTCACCGACCCAGTGCGTTTCTCTTTTTCCGTGGAAATGAAGAAATAGTAGAATAAATTATGTTTGATGGACCTAGTGCTGCTGCTGCTGCGGTCTTTCATGTACAATGCAGTTTAGAAGGTTATTGCTGTGAAAGCAAAAAGGAAAGTTTTATTATGACCTGAGTATTCCTTAATGTAATGTTTGAGGAGACCAGGTACTCGTATGAATGCCTGTTTCACTACGGTCAGTGTCTTCAGCCATCAACTTTACACACATCAAAAACAGCTCAGTGAAATATATGGGGGAAAAAGTGCACTTCCAACTCCTATTTGTACCAATTTACTTTTCACCTTCCTCCCCCTCTGATACCATTATGGCTGTGTTTTTGTATGTGGAAAAAAAAGCCCCTGAAGCAGATTTCCCACACAAAAATTGCACAGGATTCTTCTGTCCTATGTCTGATGATTCACAGTAATGGAAATATATATCGACCATGGAGATTTACAAACCATACCATTACCAGCATCTAAAATTGCCGTGTTTTGTTGAAAGCTGCCGGTATTAGGGAGGTAAATCAAATGTCATGGACATCTCCTCTACAGATGAATGCGTGGGCAGCTACTCAAGTGCACTACGTGTGCTGCACTGATGTCCCTGTGGTTGTGGATGGGGAAAGTCAGTCATACTACCACAGATATGGTTTTGAGGAGGTGTTTATGAATGTGTCTGTGGACAGATTCTGTCAACGCCAGAGCATCACAACCTGTGACAAGTCAAGCCAAGTCAATTGTAGTTATATAGCCAAACATCACAAAAACAGTTTGCATTGAATACCCTCCATCCTTAGACCCTCACATCAAAGATCCAATATATAACAAAAAACTTTCTTTTACTCAAACCTTTTCCTGGAGTTTTGTAAAAAAAAAAGAAAAAAAAACATATATGTACATAATAATATGCTACAAAGAAGCAATGAGATCATCTCGTGTCATTTGTCACATATACTGTATGTTACATCCGTCCTTACTTGTCTGATGAGAGGAACCCAGGACAGAGAGTCAAGTTTCCAAAACATTTGTATTTTGATTAACTGCAGATTAAGCTCAACAATCAACTATTTTTCAAGCAACCCTGCCTAATGCACCTTTAAGTGTTTTTTTTTTATTATTTTTAATTACTGTAGATAAATCATCACTGTGAAGAAGAAAAAAGATATTGGAAGTTTTTATACTTAAACAGTGTCACCAAATTAGTGTGTTTGCATATTAATGATAAAGTTATCTTTTCCCTATTCTTAACTGCTCTCTCCTAAATTATCTGATGTTGTACAGGCCAGTTTCAAAGCTGCAGTCACATTATTCACATGCAAACCAGAAATTATGACTCGAAGTGTATGTCTCTCTAATATCGTGCACTAGGGAATTTATGAATTTTTATTACAACCACAGTCATATATTTGATTAGGTCATAAACATTACTTCTTTGTGCTTCTAGATCTAAAAATGATTCACCTCCATTGGAGGGACATTAATCACACAATTAAATCTGTAAAAAAATTATTACAGAACAACAAGGAGACGGCCACTAATGGCATATAATCTGTAGTGAATCTTAATTTCCGTAATGATCTAAACATGCTAAATATAAATCCAAGTCTGTAGCTATTTGTCAGCGCATAATATGTCAAAGAAATATTTCATTGTTGTGTCAGAGAGAACAAAGGTCTGAAAATTGACATAAGAAGAAGACTACAACAGCAGTAGAATAAGTAATGAGGCTTAAGCTGTAAATTTATAGCATCCAAACAATCAGGCAATCCATGTAAATTCCACAGCATATTTTCTCCCTTGATATCACATTTATTCTTTTTCAGTCACCCCCCTAACACCTTGAATGAGTAATATTCTTCACCTGAGATAGTGTGGAATATAAATTAAAGATTTCCACCAAATCACTTTATAGAGATCTATTGAGTAGCCCATTACCTTTGACTGAAAAGGGCCAGATAACACCTCAGTATGCAGGAGTGGCCTATACTTAAATATAGCCATCCATGTGAATCCTCTTTAACAAGTCAGAGAGCAGAGAGAAATATAAGTTAAAAGAAGGTGGTGGTCTGAGGGATGGAGCAAAATAAAATTTCGAGTTAAAAAAAACCGCAGCAAAAGCCAGACAAAAGGTACAGTAAAAGGGAAAGGAGGAAAGACAGAAAACAAGCACATGAGAAGGAAAGGATTAGTAGAGAGAAAGAAATAGAAAGAGTGAGAGCACATATAGAATATGTTTGGATGGAGAGCTTCCAGCCAAATCCATCATGATGAAACTACTTTCCACCAGGAGGCAACCCTTTCTTTAAGGTCTGGAGCCTGTGATGACTATCATTTTAAGGGGCTAAACAGCTTATTCTCAAAACATGTGTAAAATGGGAATGGGATTTTTGATGCTGGGAGAGAAATATTGGCAAAAATAATAAGGAACCTACAGAAGATAGAATTTGCTAGGTGTAGAAAATTGTCAGAACTTTATATATTTATTGTTAATATGCAATTTTGCTATTACATGTCATGCTTTTGACAGAATTGATTTTTTTTTTTTTTTTTTGGGGGGGGATTATAGATTGCTTTTTTGATTTTTTTTTTTTCCAGAAGTAGTGTGTGTTTAATCATCAGTCTTGAGGACAAGATTCAATAATAACAATGACAATCACTCTCACTTGGTCGTGTGCACATAGCAATGGGAAAGAGATTTGTGTTTTCCACCTTTGATTATATGTATGATTACATGCCTTCATTGATATGGATAAGCATACTTTTGCTATGCAAATCATTGTCATATAGTAAAAAAAACATTGTCAAGGGTTATGGACATATTTATTTATTAAAGTTTATTAAGCTGGTTATCAAATAAAAATATCAATTAAAAAAATAAACACAATTTTTGTGTTTGTATAATTTGGATTTCATTTATTTGCACTCCACATTTTGCCCATATTTGTGTACAGTGGGCATCAGGGTGATTCCTCAAACAAGGTCAAGTTCAAAATTCCATCCAGTTCTACACCTGACCTTGACCTCTGACACTTATGGAGAAGGCACAGCTGAACTGAAAGCAGAAATGTCCTTCAATAATGAATAAAGTAATATATTAGATGAATGCATGAGTGATTTACAGAGAAGAGCAGCAAGACTGTCCCTCAGTACAAGGCTGGAAATGATGTCTTTCGTGGCCTTATTCTGAGATATCACACCGGCCACACATCTACAGTATTAAGTCCTTTGCTATCAGATTCAAACACACACACACAGAGTAAGAGAGAGAGAGAGAGAGAAAGAGAGACAGACAGCTGTTATGATGCCGGTGAAGCCAAACCCCCATTATTCTAATTCAAGACTCAAGCAGTTTTGGACAACAAGAGGCAGTTGTTGGACAGCCATACCCTTCAAGCTAGTGACAAACAGTCTGTCTCTCACACATACACACTCAAACACACCACACACACATACATACGTGTGTGTGCGCACACGTGCGTATACCCCCTCTCTCATTCCATCTCCTCACCTTGCCCCCAAAACACCCAGAATCTAAATTTATTCATTCATTTATTCATTCATCCAATCATTTTGGCCTCTTCACTAGTTGAGAGGAAGTGAATAGGCCCATTGTACTGCAACCTGTGTACCTCAACCCCTCAAGCACTCTGGCCAATTTTTGCTCCCATGCTGTCCCCTTAAGAGGCGAGAGCCGAAATGAAAAGCCTTGTCCTTCTTTCTCCCTACTGCACTCCTCCCCCCTGCCATCACCCCCCACCCCACCCACCCACCCAACCTCCTCTCCTCTCCAAAAACAACCCATAATGGGGGACTGGAGGCTGTCTATCTATTTTTCTGCCAAAAGAGGGGAGAGAAAAGCAGAGAGAGTAAGTAAGAGAGGAAGAGAGAGCAAGACCAGCAGTGAGCTCATCATCCTTGATTAGGCCTGTCACCACCAGGTAGGAGGCAGCAATTAGCCTTGGCCAGGCCTGTTCCACCGAGACACACGCATGCACACATGCCCACACGTGCATCCTCGCACACACGTGCATAATTACGCAGACACAACAGACACTCGTTTAGACACACACCCATACACTTGGGAGACCAACTGAATGAGTGCGGCATCTGTTAGAGAGTGATTTGGCTGCTGAAGTGAAAGGAAGGATGGATGAATGTGTGATGAGGAGGAGAGGAGCAGTGGCACACTAGCATGGAAGGGTGGAGAACAGGAAGAGAAGTCATAGTGAAGGACAGATGAGGGAGGCGAGAGAGAGGGAAAAGCTTTTTTTTTTTTTACAGAAAAGTAGTAAAAAGAGGAAAGGAAAGGTGTGAGAGGACAATGGGTGGAAGAGAGAAGGGACAAGAGAGAGAAGGGATGAAACTTCTAAAGCAGGAAATGCTGATAAAAAGGAGCAGCAGGAAGTAATGAAGAAGAGTGAGCTAAAGGAAGTAATGAGTACAGGAAGGAGACAAATCGAGAAATGAAAAGGTGATTAAAAACATCATGGCTGCTTGGACTGATAGTTTGTGTTTGGACAAAAGAGGCAGGACTGGGGCAAGATATGAAGGGGAATGAAGGATGATGCGGTGGAGAAATGCGGTGCCGGTGAAGTAAAGGATGGATGGAGGAAGAGGAAAGCAAGGGAGGACAGATGGGGTGAGGAAAGAAAAGTATAGAGCAAAAGACAGGAGGAGAGGTGGGGTATAGAGGGGAAGGAAACACGGGGTGTTGAGTCGGACGGGGGAGAGAAGATTGGCTGTTTGGTTTTGATAGCATGTGCCAAATCGATTGTGGCTGACTAATCCAGTTAGTTATGGCGGAGGCATGCAGAAGAGGCGCTTATCGGGGTGTTAGGTTAGGAGTCTGCGTGTGTGTGTATGTGTGCTTGTGTGTGCAGCATACCCAAAGCTGACATGAAGCAAAGCTACTGCCATGCTGGGAGACTTAGCTCTTGTTAAAAAAAAAAAAAAAAAAGACCAATAATTAGTTTGTCCACCCTTATTCATGCACAGGATAAATATTCAAATATTAAGTTAAATCAAACAGTTCTTTTCTAGATAATGAATGGTGATTACGACAACAGCAAGATAGACTAACTTTTAATATGAGGTCTATGTCCATTTGCCAAAATATTGTATTAATTTAAATTCTTTTAAAAACTCATTTTGAAGCCCACACAGATAAGGACAGACGGAGTATGCTGGCAAAGCATTGCAAAGCATTTTCATCAGCAGAAAGAAGAGCTGTTTGTATTTCCAGTCTGTCTACTACCCGTTTCTATACCGTCCAAGAAATATGGCACAGAATAAAAAAAAAAAATAAAAAAAATCTCCTTTGTCACATTCCATTTAAAGACATTGTCAAAAATTATTGCGTTGGCCACAGTCATAACGGCAGCAGTGCTATAGGGTGCTTAGCATGCTCTGCCCCCTTAGCCTGCTCTTTACAATGAGCCACTTATGTAGAAAAGGGATGCTGGCATGTTAAATCACTTCATCTATAATTGCCTGCATTTACTTCTCCTTAGAGGGCCAAACATGAGAAATTCTCCCAGGCCCAATAAATGCTGCTGCTGACCGTATTTCTGATTAGGGGCTGGGGGCGGAGGAAGGATTTGACGCTCATTTTTCACAAACAATTTTTCCATTTTTCTTCACAGGCAGACAGTTGGCATTAGATTAGGGCAGGCCTAACAGAGGCAGGGCCGCTAGCAAATTGTGCAGCTTGAAGGGCAAATGCCCCTCTGAATTTATCAACTTATGGCTCCAGTGAGCTCCAAGGGATGGTGATGACCTTAAGATACCCTCCTTAGGTTGCCTTTTACCATCACTCCATGCTACACATAGAGGTTCTTTACAGGGCCATGGGCTGTGAGTGTGAATGAGCCCAGCAGTTTTTTTTTTTTTAACGTTTTCATTTCTAATAAATCTGTATGTTTATTGATCTATACATCGCTGTAGTTGTACGCGTTTTCCATCGATCGTACTACTAAACTGTACAGAGAAGTATGTACAGTATCCTCTCTCTCTCTAATAATAATAATATTATTATTAATATAATATACTATTATTAATAAATATACTGTATGTTTCTGTTGTGATTAGTATGCCGCCATTATAACACACAGTGATACTGTTTATTCATTTGAATCCAGTTGGGAAGCAGCGTATCACAAAGAGTACCATCTGTACTCATGACATGAGAACAGTAATGTGGAAGTCTGTGCCATCAACTGTAAAGCAGGAGTAGATATTGCTGGAAACACCATTACTCACTTTCTCTGACAACTCCATATAAAGAACTGTTGTCCCATGATCGTAAGTCAGCTGGACAAGACAGATAAAGTGGAAGAAACGTGTTCCAAAGCTGGTCCATAACATTCAGAACTAGTCCTTAGCTGTAAAAACATATCATCTGGTTTAATTAAATGCAGTTCAGTGAATACATTTAAACATCCAGGAAATTATACATCTGAGATTTGGCCACAGTGGACACACACAGAAAGGCAGAGCATCATTAAAAAAAAAATATATATATATATATATACAAACTGTTTCCTGTAATTTTGTGCAGCTTTAGTGCAGGTTGACCTAAATGCACTTGGTTGCTTTAACATAAGGCAAATGACATGCTCCACTTTCTTTACACCAAGGCAAATTATTGAGGACTATGTATCTCACACAAATTGATTATTTTCTCTGTTTTTGATTTAATTAAACAGAGCTATGTAGTACATTTTGGATTTTTGTGTCACTGAGTTTGCTTGGTGGCTAGCTGGCACATTTAAAAACATGTTTTCCTTTTGTAACCAACACTATAGTATACATTAACACCAAAACACTGCTAATAGCATTAATGCATAGATTACCATGGGCATATTACACGAGTATGATTTAATGCTCCTACAGAGTCATCTATTCTGGCTGTAATTATCATGCAATCCAGATAATCAAAATGCCCGTTAGTAGTTTAGAATGAAAGGTCACTCTTACTAATGCCATAAATGAAAAACGAGGTGTTTCAATATACGCTAATGTCATAAATAGCGGCAGTCAGCCCCCAGTGTGAGGCACTGACCACATTACATCACATCACATGATTTTCACAGTTATATTTCACCCGTAAAAAGACACTGTTGAATGATGGCTTACTTTCTTTTTTTTTTTGTTTTTTTTAACAGGCATTGTTAGATTTGACTTATGTTATGGCTATAATCAGACTGCCAGTGAATATACTGTAACAGTAAACATTTATAATTTTATAGACAACATGAGATAAGCAGGATAAGCCACTTAGATAACAATAAGCCTAATGTCCATGGAAAAAAGGACATTCACTGAGGAAACTGGCTATCTAAAGTCTATGTTTTTATTTTTTTTACACTCCATGTGTTCCTCCATCTGTCCCAAGGTACCAACTTAAAGCATGAAGGAGAGGTTAAAACAAAACAGGAAATAGACTGCCTCAACCAGTATCTACTGCCCGATTATTAATCACTTTGTTAGTTACTTCTACTTCCTCTACTACTAATTGTGAAATTAATTTTACTCCTATTTCTAATGTCTGACGAATTAAAATGACCAAGATTTTATCCCCACAATTTCATAATGTTGGCTTTTCTCATCCACCAGCAACATGCATAGGTTATTAAAATTATCCTCCCTCTTTAAATATTGAAAGTAATATTGATATAATTAGAAATCAACTTCATTCATGATGCGTAAAAAGGTATGAGCAGGCTGATCAATGAGATCCTTTATTAGCTTTGGCAGGTTGAACTTTTTTTCAGCATTTGATAAATGTAAATGTGTTGCACATACATACTTGGTTTTGTTTTTACATAGGACAATGGATAATAGAGTTTGACTTTCTGAACTAAATCAATGGAATCCCTACTTTTAATGTAGCGTGCATGGCACCTCTAAAATTAAAATAGCTTTATTAGAGTCTGTGTCATCAATCAAAATGTTTCGGCATATTAAAGTCAAGAGATGTTGTGACTTCTGCATGCAATGTTGCACTTCTGAATAAAGTGTAACAGCAATCATTAGATATTCCAAACTCCGCCTCGCCCTATAATATGACAAGTAATATGGACAAAAAGTTACTTAATGCATTGTTGTACTTAATGCATAACACAAGTGTGTGATTTCTTGTGACATCTAGAGGAGAGTCTTCTATGACTGCCAGCAGATTGGAACGATTGAATGATGAATGAATGACTTGAATGATTGCTCAGTGTTTGTGGCAATAAAGCTGAATAAAGGTCGGAACATAAAGAATACCAAAAGCATGACTGACAACTGTCAACTCATGCAGAAGATCCAAGGTTACCTCAACCTTTCACAGCATTGCATCTTGATTACTCACACATAATTCATTATTCAAATGAACAATGACCAACAGCAACTTGAGGGTCCTCTCATATTCACTTGTCGCATGCCCAAGTGTGTGTTTAAGATCCTAGGACAAAAACGACAGAGCTGTGACTTGTTTAAAAGACAGCTGTGCTCAGAAAAAAACAGGCCTACTCTCAAAAACACAGAGTCAAATATTTACTGGTAATTAGCTAAACTTACTTGACCTAGAGGGCTGAGTGGAGTCCCAGGGGGGCTTATTCTGTTGTTCACTCATGTATAGCTTTACAATATGCCCTCATCAGCAGCCAAATGAAATACTTGTGGATAATTGCATTTTGGTGTAAGGTGGTGACATTGAAGTAGACAAATTAACAATTTTAGGCTCATATTTTATCAAAATGGTCATGCCTCTGACGGAGTGGCAATGATCGAGCATATGGTAGGATGTTCTTCTCTGTCACTCAACTCCAAATTTACTCTGGTTTCTTGTTGATGATTTGAGTGCAGAAAGCTAACCATAGAATTACTGTTTAAAGTCCACAGGTGGAGTGTTAATACCCCCCCCCCCAACAAAACATTAGCATTGAGATGACCTTCTCACCCTGGACAAACTCCACCACTGAGCACTCAGCTGGGACTCTGCGAGTACCCTCACCACCTGCTCCTTGCTTTTCACACGGAACAACTGCAGAAAATAAGCAAATCCAACCAAGCAAAAGCCAGAGTTAAGTCCAGCTGCACGTAGTTGGTAATCATGATGCTACAACTAAAGCTTAAAATCATGACTGGAAGACATTTAAACCATAATGAACCAGTTTCAACTATCTGACAATTTTGCAATAATCATTTGAATCTACCGCTTGTATCCTGATAAGCTTTTAAAATTTAATAAAAATAGATTGACCCACAGTTCATGGAGGACAATCTTAAGTTTACATACATATTAAGAAAAAAGTACTACAAATATAATAAACTGTCACTATTTGTGTTTCAATTCCACATCAGAGACTGTCGTGTAAGGTGTAATAATGACACATGCCTAGTTCACTCTGTGTCTTTAACCGTATTAAATCACATGAATCTACCAAGATGTAATAAAAAAAAAAATGATCTTTTAGAAATCAATGCATTTACTGCAATCAACAAAATCAGAGTATTGCCATTTACCTTTGGGAACTACTATGACTCCAAACATCATGATCGCCCCTGCGTTTGCTGTTCAAGCTGTTATGGCTGCATTAAATTCTTTCATAAACGCAGGTATTGCGGAACATAGCCAAGCCATGGATGATTCAATTCACTACAAATAAAAACCTGGGGCAGGGGCCTGTAATCAATGGATAATTTCCACCTTACACATCCTTAGGACTTCAGTGCTGTGAAATACAATCAAAAGTGTCAAAACCTGTAAAGCTCCTCCCACACACTGTGCGTATATGTGGATGCACGCGCACCTCATTTTGTCATTTGATATCCACACTGCTCTTTTAACAGCAAATGGAACTAACCACTGTGGTGTGAATCCAATTTTCAACACCCAGCAGGTGTCATTGTGAGCTTTCTACTTTGCATATTTCACTTTCATCATTATACAACATTACTCTCACCTATTAGTGATGATTTCCCCATTGCGGGACTAATAAAGGACTATCTTATCTTATCATACATATCAAAAGGATGACCTTTTTGACATCAGTGCCCATCATCAGTCACTTCCTTTTCCAACATTTCCTGAATGATGATGAACCAATAAGCACGTCAATCTCTGCACTCTTTTAAATCACTAAGCACATGTGGGAACTCTATGTTTATCTACTAATGTTATTGAGTGTTACAGAACCCTTGTTTATATCTTTTTAAAGGACAAATGATATTTTTCTGTCTGTCTATCAAATTACAATATGTATTTTTAACACATTTGATTTTCAATATTTACTCTATTTAAACCTCTGATAAAATAGTATATCAGGAGATAAGAGTTTTTGTACAATTCACTTATAGCAAGTCAACATATTATACAAAAATCACACAGAAGACGTTCCAGAAATGTAATCACCAATTATATTAATGGACATAAGGAAATATTACAGCTAGTAAAAAAGTGTATCTTAACCATTCTACTCTCTTAACACTTGGGAATCAGAGAAATTATTAAATTTCTCTCCTTTTTTGTGCTTGCTAATGGCATTACATCTCTTTGTTATGCCTCGCTGGTGCAGACAGCAGTCCCTCAGTAATTAAGTACAAATGCTAGAGAGAGGAAGAGATTGAGAGAGGGAGTGAAAGAGAAAGAGGCAGGCTCAGCTGGTTCCCTGAACATGAAAACAGGTCTAATTAACAGCGCTGACTTCACACATGAGATTGACTCAAAGGGGAGTGAATTGCAGCAATTATTCATACAGCAGAAACTTCTGCCTATTTATTCCTTTAGAGCAAAGTCAAGACACTGCATCATCTAAATGTCTTGTAATTTTTTATTTTTTTTTTTTTTTTTTAAATGTCTCAGGTATAGCGATATCTACATTTATATTGGTGACATTTCATCTTTCAACACAGAATAATTGTTGATTGATCATTTGGCTTCTGAAGAGAATGGTCGTCAAATTCGATGTGATTTTTTTTTGAGAGAAGGTTTTCTAAAATGTGCAGGAATAGAAAGTTTTATGAATGCAGAATTAGATGGAAGACACTTATTACTCCCTCATGCAACCAAATGTGCCTACCTTCTTCTGTTTATAGGACAAAGAAACACATCAATTTTACCTAAAATGTAGGCCAATATACCCGCAACCCCCTCCCACCCCCTTTTTTTGGCTTTGTGTAAAGTTGTTCCAATTATACAATGGGGAAGTTACCTGGTGAGAGGATAGTGCTTTGTCATCAGGTTTGTCTAACAAGAGAAGGAGAAAAAAAAAAAAAAAAAACTCCACCATTCTTCACCCGCCTTCTTTCTTTTCACAGTGAGGTGTGATAAATGGCTAGTCAACGTCCCAAAAGAAAATAATATAACTCTAGCCTTTGCTGTCTGTCCATGCCTCCTGCCTCTACCACTGCCAGCATTTTTCATTTTTTTTCCTCTTTTATTTCAACTTGCTGTCTCTGTCATACTCTTCCTATCTCAACATACACACACACACACACACACATATACTGCACACACACTCATGTTAACCCTATTGCTTTTCGGTCTGGAGCACTCTCCCACCTACCTCCCCTCTTCCTCTCTCTCCATCATCCCCCCCCCACCCCAACTGAATAAAAAGAGAAGACAACATTATTCCAGCAGAGGAGCAGGTGAGGGTTAAAAGGCGACCACTGCCTAGTCTTCCAGGAATTAAAGGGAAAGAGCTCAGGGAAGAAGGGGATAAAGACAGGGCCTGTTTAAAATTCTGACACCTCTTTGCTATAAAGTAGGATTTCTGAGCCACTTGGGGCACAGGGAGGAGGAAGAGAGACTTAAGCAGATGCAGAGGGTAAATGCAGGGCTTTGTTATTTCTGACAAGCTCACAGAATGGAAATGTCATTAACTGACTGTAAATATTCAAACTCCATCTCTCATGCTCACACTCTCTGATGGAGGTTTTTACAATGTTTTGTCTTTAGGCATATGCATATATAATCCACGTTGTGCATGGAGAAGAAACTCTGAAACGTGTATCAATAATTCAGCCGTATAGGTGGAAAAGGAAAAGAAAGGCACGTATCCACGTGGAATTTTTCATTTCCGAGTATTTTTGTAAGTGAAAACCATTTAGAATTATGAAATCTTGAAATGGGAATAATGACTTACATGGTATAAAGGGTGAAGTTGGAATATTTTATCTGTGTAGGTAGCTGAAACTAGAATTAAATTAAATTTCTATAGCACACTTTTTATCATCTAAAAGTCATCTTGGCTCATCTCACTTACATTGTACACCAGGCAATGTGTAGCCCAAACATGGAAAAAAAGAAGAAAGGGACAGATAAAGGTAGCAAGAACGATGGACAGTCTGACAGAGTTTTAAAGAAGTTAGACACACTAAGTCCAAGTCCAGGAGAGGAGAGCTTCAGAGAGGTAACTGTAAAGACAAAGTAGGCACAAAAGACAACCTGAGCAGATGACAACATTTTCAGCCAACATCTTCAAGGACAAATAGAATAGTGCTGGCAGCCACAGAGCACCTTAGGGCAGCCAGCAGAATCACTCTCTACCACCAACAACATATATTTGTCATTTAGCCCTTGGCAATGCAGTCCCTGCGAGACATTTGGAATGCCTCATCAAATGATGCCGATGTTCCCTTTCGCTGGTTTTGTGTTGTGTGCCCAAAAGCTGCAAGGCACATTCATCTTTGGAATAACCCAATCTTTTCATTCTCTCTCTCCCCTTGTGGCTATGTTGAGAGGCTTGCTGATGTGGGTTATTTGTCCCCTCATGCTGAACACATGGAGTAAGTGTATTTGAGCTGATGCTGTTGCAGCCTGCGCCACACAATTGCAGCAGATTGGAAGACTTAAACCAATGATGCTTTCTAATGTTTGTGGACATGCAAATGGCAAGGTGTCTGTTGGTCGGTCAGTTAACTGCTTTGATTCATGCTGACATTCCTAGAAAAAGCACATGGCAGTTTGGCAAAGACATTTTGCATTTGAATCCTACATGCTGTTCACTCAGATCACAGAACTATTCCATAAGTTTGCTGAGCTCTGTTGTGGGCTATGTGAAAATGTCACAAAAAATGACATTTACCCACATCGCCCATGGTACCACAGACCCTATGCTGATATGGAGACCAGGGCCATTCAACTTTAAGCAGGTGGGCCAAAAAGAAAATGAGCTAGTGTTTTGTAGTCCACACAGAATATATGTTCACTACTGGCTACAATTAACAGTATAGTGATGTCAAATATATAGCTACGATAACTAAAATTAACGACACATCTTTCAATTTAATCTGGCATTATAATCAAGTCCAGACAGCAGCCGGTCATGTAACAAGTAGGACAGAGGTGGACATTTTAACAATCCATGGCCAAAAATGGTAAAAAAAAAAAATAATAAGTATAGTAAAACAATGTCAATCAGAAAAAGTAATTAGGCTATAAAAGGAGTTAAATAGTGCCATGCAGACCAACAGGCCTGTTCATATAACATAACATGAAGGTTGTCCAAAAGCTTTTTTTTTTTTTTTTTTTTGAGACATCCTTTGCAAGCAGTTTCACTCTGCAAAAATGTATTATATCTGAGAGAGGCACCTTCTTAATTGCAGCAACGACACTGTCCTTTACTTTCTCGTCAACTAGCACCTCATCAATGTCAGCAAGCATGTAATCTCTCACAATCTCGACCTCCGTAAAGGGCCTCTTCTGTCAAGTTTACATCCAGGCTACATGAAAGGTTGCTATCATTTCTCGACAGCAACCAAGAGCCACTTAACTGTGCTTAAATGATGCTAATAGTACCTGTACCTTCCTCGTCTTCTCCTCTGTGCCCTTAGTAAAATAGGCAGAAAACAAGCCATGTTTTGATTTGTAGTGCCTCTTTAAGTGGTACTCTTTTAGCACAGATATGCACAATAAACATGCTGGTTTAGTGCCTGAATTTGCAGGAAAAGTAAATAAACATTTCTCTGTCCATTCACTCTGGAAGTGACAATTTTCAAAGTCAACGTTGCGTCACTTTAGCTTGGAGAACAACACAGTGATGCACTTGGTCAGTTCAGTTCCACTAACCTGAGGATCTATCACCTTTCCCGATCATGAAGAGAGCAAAAGCAGCACGAAAGACTCCTGCAGCCAATCACAGCGGCGTACCAAGTTGCATGTGTGACATAACAATTCAGGCATACCCAAATCAGGTGAAACAGCTCAGAGATGAGTTTTACCATCATTTAAGTATAAATGGAACCATGCACGTACACAGTTCTCAGCAAACACAGAACACGTAAAGTGAGGACAAGTCTCTACATGGCTGTTGACTATTAGTCTTGTTGAAATTTCACAGGCCTAATAACATGATAGAGGGACAAGAAGTGGTAGACGCAAAGATGAAAAGAAGATCCTGACTGTTATATAAGTATGCACGATAAACAATCAATATATTCAGTATTGAAAAATGTAGATGTTTCAGTAGGATAACGGTTACACTTCCAGAAACATAACATTGACTGTAAATTGGACAAACAAAAGTTAAAATAATTCAATATCTACAGCAGACAGCCTAAGAAATGTTATGGAATAGTCCTGCTCATTATCTGTCCATTTAAAGTCAGAGAAATCCATTCTAGACACTGCAGTTCTGTGCAGACAGCTCGTTATTAAGAATGGAAAGGCACTGAACATCAATAGCATGCATGACTTCTTTTATGAGCCTTGCACACAGTTAAATTGGTGACATTTGGCCTTTAATGGGTTGGCTGAAAACTCACATCCCTTCTAACTACTGAATAAGGACTTCTAATGAACACCCAACCAGCTAAGAGTGTTAGTGGCCAGTACTCACTGAACTGAGAAACCAGGAAAGGCAATTATCAAGGTTCCCAAACAGCATCAAGAGAGGATTGCAGCCCAGAGCTATGTTTTTAACCTTGGTTTTTAAAAATGCTTGTTTTACTGCAGCAGCCCTACAGCAGTATGATTACGCAATCACCCTTGCACTCAGTTTGGGGCAATCATTCCTAAATCTGATCCTCCAAGGCAGCTGTAAATCAGAAGTAAAAATGTAACATTCACAAAAAAACTGTTTCCAACGTAAGCTTGACTGGACTTCACATGCAAGCAGTTACGTTTCCTTAATCACAGCTAAGCAACCAAACCTCTACATCAGTTTCCCTGATGATCGGAAAGGCCACACAAACCAACTCACTGACCCGACCAGCTGTAAACTTGCTGAGAGTGAACATAAACTGACTGAACCATCACATTTTATACTTCAACATCACTTTTTATGCCTTCATTTTTAGCACAAGACTGTGGTATTGATCTACGCAGAACGTGATTGGACATTGCAATTAATGACCTCAGATGAAAGAAGTATTCCTTTGAGGTCCATTCCCTGAAATGATACTAGATTACATTCCACCTTCCACCAGAGCTTTGTCATCAGCGTGAGTAATACAGAGGCAGGTGAACCAAACAAATGACAGAACCCTAACTCACAAGGGAGCCGGGTGATGTAGAAATAAGGTAATTTTTGTAATGAGGAGAGACTCCATCTTTGTCTGTCATTTATTTATTCTTCCATTCTCCCACTTCCTCTTCTCCCTTTCCTGCATCCTAACACCCAGGCTTTACAAACCCCTCCCATTGCTCTCAACTCAGGTCCTCAGTTATTTTCAGACTGCCAGGAAAGGCACTGTGAGGGCGCAAGGGACCATTTGGACTTAGTACATTAAAGAATTCATGATTTGAAACCACCACAGCCCACCCTGACGACTCTATGATATGACTTTTCAATGCCTGAAGCTCCTTCCTTCTTTCGTTTCTTTCCACCAGACTGGCTTTCATTCCCCCTGACGACTGACATTGATCTATCCTTGAGTCTTTTAGCTCCAGGACTCCCATACCTTAAACTTCTGACTCCTGACCATTAAAAGAAACTGAGCAGACAATATTTATGAATCCGTCTGTAATGATTTCCTTGTCCGCTTCTCGTGTCGCCATCTGTAAATTGGCCTGTTGGTATCAGGCACATATAGCGACAGACATGACAGCAGACTGCTTAAAAAAAAAAAAAGAGATGAAATGTGTTAGTGTAACACATGGTATCAATCTATAAAGAAAGTGGGTGTGTTGTTAGGACAACAACAACACCAGGTAGGTTGCTTTTGGCTTAAAGAGATCTCTGCAGTTGGAACAGATTTTTTTAAAAATAGGAATTCACTGAAAAGGGGAAAAAAAAAATTGTTAAATTAATACATAATATGTAATCATTTTCAAAATTAGGATGTTTTTTTCAAGTTTTAAGCTGCATTTATTCTGTATTTAGTACCTCAGAACGAAAGAAACCCTGGGGCACAGGGTTTCTTTCCCTAGGGCTGCAGCGATTTTATTTGATTAATCAATTACTAAATGAATTGCCAATTATCTTGATAATTGATTATTGGGTTTTAGAGTGTTCTTAATAATTAATACAAGTTTTCTGATTCTTCAGCTTCTTAAATGTGGATATTTTCTGGTTTCATTGGTCTACTTCTAATATTTATTGTTAGGTAGAGCAAAGAAAACAAAAGATATTCACATTTAATTGAAAGAAATCAGTTATAATCATTAAACACTTAAACCGATCAATCAATTTTCAAAATAGTTGCACATTCATTAAGTAATTGATTCATTTTGTTTAACCAATTAGGGCACAAGTGGATCCTAACCCTAACACACAAGTGATGTCACATTTAAGTCAACCGGCTCCTCTTTGTGTTTGAGGAAGATAATTCAGATGCTGCAGACAGCGACAGGGGCTACATGCATCACTTTCATTCATAAAATTTCATCACCCACATGAGCATGAGTTACAAAAACAGGAATGGTGAGCAACTGCCATACACATAGCACCCAAAAGAGAAAATTACAGAGGCATTCAGCCGTGTGTTTTCTGCTTTTCAGATTTCAATTACAGGTGTTGACTGTTCACAAAAAAATTAAGTTACAACCAAAAACTCTCCAAGTGTAATACCAACTAGAATCAAGTAATACATTTTCTGAAATGTCAATAAAACTGCCACTATCCACAATGTCATAAAAGAAAAAAAGTCACTCACTCTATCCCTTATAATGCAAGACTCATGGTGCACCAATTCTACAATGTTTTTGTGAAGAATCCTGTGTTTCTGTCACTACATTACTGTACAGTATAAGGCAAGGTTTTTGCAATGTAATGGGAATATACTGCCATCTTCTGGCCTAACTGGGAGGAGTATTTTCTTGGATCAAAATTGGCTCACTGTCTGAGACATCTGGCTGCAGGCACATAATGTTGCTAAATCCCTGGAGCCTCAGTCTTTCTTTTTGCTCCTTGCCTGTCCTACCTGGTGTTTGTATTTACTTGTGACTGTGTCTGGAAAGAGAAAGAGACAGTGCAAAAAAGAAACTGAGACAGGGTGTGAGACCTTTTCTGCAGCACTAGTCTATTCAAGAAACACTGTTAACATGTGCTTTCACAGTACTGGACATTCTTTCTCTACTTGGCTACAACATCCAAATTCAAACAAACCCTCACTGTGGGTGGCATGCTACTCTCAGTGTGAGTTCCCTAATGGCCTTAATGGAGAACAAGACCATTTATTATTAGTGGTTGGTGAGGTATGTATACAGCTACAATTAAGGAGAAAAACATCCTAGCGCTTGTACGGGGCAGTAATGTGACTCTGGGAGTGATAGATGCTGGGGGAATGAGTCTCGCAGGCCAGTGGGAGTATCTTATTATCTGAGGCATGTGGGGGATCTGTGATTGAGGTAAATTAGAGAAAGAAAAGCCAATGGAAAAGAGGGGACAGAGCCAAGAATAATATGATATCTCGGAAGTGGACAGGCAGAAAACAAAAAGGGCCAAGAAAAGAAAAGATAACAGGTTTTAAATGGGAGTTTAAGTAAGAATAAGTAAGTGGAGCTGCACTTATGTATACGTATATATTTATCCACTATTAAAGATCATTTCAAATCAACTTCAGGACCAAATCCACCAAAAAGGACCACTTAAGCCTTTCCTTTATGCCATTTACTTTACTCTACTGGCAATTTCATCTTTGTTGAAATCATTGTAGACCATTTCAGATTACCTGCAATGACTTCCCCCTGTTGCCATGGAAGTAGCAGTATTTATACTGTATGAGCGCATGTGACAGTGAATAAAACATGTTTTTTTTAAACCATTTGCATAAAAAATGCCTATTTGTGTCACTGCGCAGCTGTTCAACTGATTTGTTGAATTCCTTGTCATCATTTCTCAGTGTGTGTGCATTATGTACATTATTGTTGTTATAATCATGTTTGTATGCATGTATATTTTAGTCTGCAGCCATCTAGCAACATTATTACATCATTCCAGGAGCTATAGTCATTAAACTGTGCCTGGATGCACATTCTTGTATGTACAGTGTGTGCAAAACACGCTTGCTCACCTGTCTTAAGTGTCATTTTGAATTACTGTATCTAGCAGCATCCACCATCACTATTTTACCCTTGGGACTCCATATGGGTGGTCAGTAGCAAGCAAATCTCAATTACACTGACAGATAACAGTGAACCAAATAAATTACCATTATACCTATACAGCACAAATGAATGTCTATATGCATATCTATGTATTATATATGTTTATATGGGTGCCATTTGGGTGTCCACCCTTTTGGGATGAACAGCCATTTGCATGAGATCACTCTGTGGGGCAGCAAATGGCAATGTTTTCTAATAGCACCATTAGGTTGTGACAAATGAAATGGCAACTTACTCGAAAACAGAGATTCATAGGTTTCAGTGCAGCTGGTTTCTTAACCATTGTGACTGTGTCAGTCTCATGATTATGTATGGCTGTGACATTTTGAACTGCAATTGATTCAGATGGAACATTCATGTCCATGTAGCACTGTTAGGGCAGGTCGTATAAGAAGTGAAATTGTGGAATGTATTGTGGTTTGATTTAATTATCACTGGTGATTGCTAATGTCCAGCACTAAGACAGAACAATGTCAGCTCAAATCAGACAGACAATCAGGGAAGGTTAACTCTACTTTGACTGAGACTCCCAAATACCAAAATTTTATTAAGCTATGATGGATGTAACATAATTTAACTCAATTCAAAATGACACACAAACTGGCCATTATAAAGATGGGCCAGAAACTGCTCAATATGCAGTGCAACACTGAAAAGAGTCCATCTTTGGATAGTGTTACAGTTAGTCTAGTCTTTTTAAAACACTTAAAGAAAGACTTTATAATAGGTTGAAGTGCAGTGCCACATCAGTGTGAATAAAAAAATGGAGCTGTTTATTACCTCTAAAAATAAGTAATATTTTGTTAATTATTACAAACTTATATTTCAGTAAACTATTTATTTGTACATCACTGATAGACAAGTTGTGTACAGAATAAACCATACTGAATGGCTCAAACAAATGCATAAAAAATATACAAATATAATCTCAGAAAAGCAATTTCTAGTTTAAACATGTGTGGAAACTAGGAGAGTAAGAAATATCCCATTTAAGCCATGCTGATATGCTGGGCAGGCACCATGCAAGGTTTTTCCATTTCATCCTTATCAGGATAATCCGAATTTTCCAAAACAGGAATAAAATGCCATTATTCTCTATCTCATGTACAGTATATACCAATGACATTTCTTCTTGAGTGTGGATAAACTTTGTTTATCACTGTATCTGTGTGTGGTGTACATGTGCCTATGTACATGTTCATACATTGTGACCTGTGGATCTACATGTTTACAGGTAGGTACATTTACTTTTCAAAAAATGATGATGAACAACACACAGAAACATTGAGAAGGACAAACACTAAGACAATTACTAATAAAGTGAAACAGAATGAGCCCTGGAAAGAATAAAAAAATCCATTCAAAAATACAGAAAGAAGGAATGACAAAGGCAGCCAGACAGCAGGAGCAAGAGATAGAGGCAGATGGGGAAATTAAGCCAAAGTTAAGTAACCATAGTGTGCTTCTTTATCTCCCCCAGATATGCTAATCCACTGAGCCACTGCTGATATCACTTTAACAGCCTGGCTGGCGCGTGTGTGTGTGTGGCTCTGTGTGAGATTGAGTGTGAACACTTCAGTTGTCCTTTTCTATCATGCTTCCAGTTATACCAGCTCTGCATAGCCAGTACTGAGTGACACAGTTATAATCTCATGGCAATAGAAAAGTGAGTATAAATTACCCCTAAAGACACTCAGGAAAATGTGACTATGTGTGAGTTTTAAAGCATTGTAGGATTTCAACCTTCAAATAATGTCTCCCAGATGGTAGATCAACTCATAACAGGGTGAGTGTCATTCCTGTTTAATCCTGAGTAGGTCTGCATCGCCTGCATAGTGCCACTATGTTCCTGTTTCGGGTCCATGCCAAAAGCTACAAATGCACCAAAAAGAAGTGACTAGTTTCACAGATGAAACTATTCACTGAGTTGTTATTATGGCAGAGGCAGCGCAAAAACCGAGTAGGGTTAAGTAGAGAGATCGAATGTGATACTGGACAATGCAGAATATTGGTCTAGCTTTCACTTCGGTGTTTGTTTTGACGACCTGGCCCTGTTAATACTGGACTAGCAAGTGTGAACAGTTTGCTTGTCATCTATATTTAGTGCATTTGAAATTGCAATGCGTCAGGCCATGTTAGTGAGGTCATCTTGTCATCTCATTCATGAATCAAAGTGATTCAAACAACGTGCATACGAGAAGCAGTAGGTTATGTAAGCTGGGTTCAAAACACAAGCTGCCTAAACTAAAGCGTTATCGTTCTTTTGATGTTTTTTTTGGAGTCAGTTTTCATTTCTAACATCTTGGAGAAAGAAAATAACGTAATCATGTGTATAAAATGCTATAACCTAGACTACTGTACATGGTCTAAAGAAATGGGTGTTTGTACATTAGAAGTCCAGAGAGTTCACTGTTAATGCATATTTTACCTTACATATACAGTAATTTATGGATGTTGCAACAAACAATACTGTTTAAAAACTGTGTAAGGACCCCAAGAGCAAATCCTATATTGTGTGTAATTTTAATGCAAATTATAGGTACTGTGAGTGTATGAGAGTATTAGTGTTAAGTTATTTTGGAAGTACAACAAATGTACTTCAGAATAAAATTCTGTTATTTTATTATTCTTTAGAATAATTTGTGGATGGACTATCTGGTGTTGGCTAAGACTGATAAATATCAGTGAAGTTAATGTGAACATCACTTGCTTATAAATATCCATTATTTGGTGTGCATACAGTAAAGCATAATCTTTTTTTTTAGCATGACTATTTTTTTTCCCTTCACTTGACATAATGTGAGTACATTTCCTCAGCTTATTTCAAGAAAACACCAAAACAAAATTGACAGCATTCGTCGATTTATTCATTTTTTTTTTTTTACTTTGCCTAACTTTTTGCTGTACTACTGATTTAAAGTCCATCGAGTTCCTTAGAGAACTGTATGAGAGGGGTGACTAAAATCATCCTCATGTGATTATAGCCCTTTCAGTGTTGTCTATACCACATAAACATTTGTTTTCAAATGAGAACAAAAACATTTGTTGAAGCCTAATGAGCCATGAAATCAAAAACTTTGTCTGACCCTAGGGTAGCTTAACAGGAAAGGTAGTTGGCTTATTAAATGTGAAGAGTTTTATCCTCTTCGGAGCATGTGCATGCTCCAAAAAATATAAACATAAAAATAAAAATGATTTATATTATGGGGCACATTATTGTGCTGAGTAAATTATTTCATAAGATGCCCTTCAGAGGGATACCTTCCTTTGGAAGAACAAGAAGGAGGAGGAAGATCCCGCTATTCTTACGCAGGTCTCAGACGACTTGTCTCAACTGAGGGGAGGAAGGTACCCTGACATCCCTTTCTGAGGTTGTTCTTGAAATCAGCAACCTGATCTCCACTAGAATATAATACCATCCCCAGGAAATGATGGCATCCTAGCATCCAACAATAGCAATAGTAATGTCTGCATGTTTCTTCCCCATGGATTTGACAAGAACCCATAAACCTTAACTACAAACAATTAAAGTAGATTACCTGGAATAATTAACCAAATTAATCAACAATTACCTTGTACATTTTCTTACATTTGGTAACCCACTTAATTGGTTCCTCTATTTCTGTCTGTCAGCTGGGAGGTCATATTGCCAAACAGGCATTTGTCCATATTAGGGGACTGAATGAGCTGACACACTTCAGATATCCTAGTCTGGAATAGGTCTAATTACCAGTACAGTAGTCACAAATTCCGATGTGACAGTTATTTGTTGCCCATCTAAAACATCCCTTAAACATATTGCAGGTCTTATTCAGTGCAGGTTTTATGTCAGCTGTTAAGGTTAATATTTAGCAAATGGCATGAAAGACTTCGATAAAGATCAGAGCTTTAAGAGCTGTCATCTGACAACGCATAGTCTGTGTAATTCTGTACAACACAGCCGTGAATTTATTAGAGGTTGGAATCACAGGGTATCCCGCAATGCATGATCCACAATACCAATAATATCATGATATGAAGATTATGTGATAATTAATTTATTGCAAGAAGTGCAGGATTTTTATATTTATTCACTAAATATTGAACAAAATGCATAAAATCTATGTATTGAATGTGGGTTGGCCCCCCCTTTAAGAATGAAGCTTTTATCCCGCAGTAAACGCCTTTTTTTCAGATGGGTAACTTCCACCCCAAGTTTTTCTTCATTTATTTGAGTAGCACCGCGAGAAGACATCAAGTAGCAACTGTTTACTTTAGAGTGCCTTAATTTAGTAATTGAAATCTTCCCAGGCATATTAATCATCGTATTGCACGAGGGATGACGGCGATATATCACCAAATCAATATTTGGACCCACCCCTAGAATTTATCTTAAATTCCTGTGGGTCATTATTTGGACATGGATCTTCCAATGTAAAGACAATTACTGTATAGGCAACCAGTCTGTTTCATTTGCAGTGACACATGTTCATGAGACTTTAACATGCCAGTGAGGTGGACCCAATCAGTGTTCGCTTCTGATGACCGAGTGAATATATAACAATGAATCCAGGCAAATATGTGCCCACATGCTATGAAATCCATGACACATCTGCACAGACATACACACAGACCCAAGACCTCTGACACACACACACACACACACAAAAACACAATCAGAAAGAGATTTTAGAATTTTTTTTCTGGTAAAATGACTATTTCAGGCCCCAATGGCTAAAGTGAATTAAGCTCCATTAACTCTATCTTTCCCCTTCTCTCTACACTGCTCTCCATTTTTCTCTCACCTTCTGCTTATTTCCTTTGTTGGCTCATTCTTTCTTCCACTCTCCCTCTTTTCTTTCTTGCCCCTGCTTTCTATCCATCTAACCCTCCTTCTTAGTCCTCTCTCTTCCTCCCTAATATCTCCCCTGTAGCCATTTTCAGATTTCTAGAGGGAGGGAAGCAATCTTAGATTTATTTTGCCTCCAATTTCCAATTTGAGAGACCCCTGCTGATGGAGGTGAATCTTCAGTGGGCTTGATGTGAGTTGTCCTGTTAAATTAGTCTGTAAAAAAATGGCAAAATATTTCATTGGCTCCCCACGTTTCCAGCAACAAGACTGGAACACCATCCATGTTCTGTACACAGGGTAGTATGCATCACTTATGGTTCAGGGCTCTACAGCTCATGGTCTATTACTGTTGGCTCCCAGAAATGTGCCAAGAGCTAAAAAGTAATGGAAACCTCTACTTTGAGTGTTAACAGAAAAGCCTAAACATGTCAAGTAAATCTCTTACACAGGCATTATTAAGGATTTATGTGTACACTACTCTTGGTGGTGGTGATACCTTTTTATTTAATATTATTTGTTGTACATGTCTGAGACACATAGTGTGCATCTTCAGTCACTACCAAAAAAAAAAAGACCTTTACAGTGGTTCACAGGACAGTAGAAGCTCGTGATCTTTGGGTTACAACTAATCTGACCCCTGCAAAATAACCCACCCATGCCTAAAATGTCCTTTGATTCCCCATTATTAATGAAAGAATACAGTCTGCCACGTGGTCTCCGTATGTCCATTCTTAAATCCTTGTACAAAAGAGCCATGCACACACAGTTTCTTTCTTTATTTTTTTTTCCTTGAGAAGAAACAAACCCTTTCCCTGCCAGAAAAAAAACATCCAATCCATACACTCACTCTCTCATTCAAACACCGTGGTCATACATTCACACTCGCACAGCACATGGTCTTCTATTCCCAGTATAAAGCCTGGAGACAGGTGTTGGATTAGCTTTCTGGAAGAAAAGAGCTCAGCTTCTTTGATAGGAGTTGAGCTGGCCTAGAGAGCAGGGAGGCAGGTGCACCACAAGGAGGGAAGTCCAGTGTGTGTGCATGTGTGTGTGTCAGAGGATGCAGCCCATTCCTGGTCATTCCATTTATTGAGAAGAAAAAAAAGAGGAGGCTTTTGGCAGAACTGGCTTCTGTATTTTGAGAGGTTGGCACGACCAATAGAAAAGCGTGGTTGGCTGTTGCCACGTGGTGACAATTGCTCAGCAGACAGCCTGGCAATGCACATGTATATACACACACACAAAAAATGCAGTTTTATGTGCCCAGAAGCAAAAATACTAAATTAATCAGACATTACAGTTTTCATTACCATCCAGTGACTAATCATTGCTGATTAATCTTACTATTAATTAATCTAAACTGTGAAAAAACCTCATATCAGCAATTAAAGGAAACAAAGTTTTAAGTGGAAATGTAAGGCCAGGTCATTTTTTAATCCAGAAAATCAAAAGGTCTACATTAACATTACAGTCCCACATTCTATACTTTACAAACACCCAAGCTGTCAGTCTGTAACCACAGTAACAGAGTGCAAAGGAGGCCTCCTCCAGATGCTTTTGTTCTTAAGGACATCCCCTGGAGGTTGTCTGCCATATTGGCATGGAACTCACGCACACACACACAAACACAGAGGCACCTCTAATCCTACTATTTGAGACTTTTTTCATTTAAATGGACAATTACAGAGACACAGAAAAGAGAAAGCAGAAAAGAGAAAAGAAGAGGGGTTTGAGGAGGAGGGTGACCTAAATGGCAGATGGAAATACAAATTACAAAAAGAGCAGTACTGTAAATGGAGAGGTACCGTTCACCTTCAAATCCAGCTGGACTCAAGCTGGACTAAAGTTCACTCTATCCACTGTGAGGGACAGGTGCAGTACGACATGAAGCAGCTTACGATTAAGTTCAACTTGAGGTCAAGGTTTACACACTCTTCTACAAAAACTCCATCCTGCCAATTGATAATTGTGAACCAAATATCTTGAGAAACTACTTCCTTGTATGTTACAGATTAAAATCTCAGCTTTTTCGCACCCAGCTCCAACCAAATCCAAGCCAAACTGAACATAAACATGACCAACTTGTTTTCCATAAAGCCAGCTATGTCATGCATCACTTATCTCTGCAATGCTCACCTAAATGCATTGAAAGACACAATAGGAGGAGATGTGTGCATGTGTGAGAAAGAGAGTATGTGGGTATGATCTAGAATGATTAATTGTTGCTAAGTGTGTCTCTCATAAGTGATGCTGTGCCTGGAGAGCAGAGCAGAGACTATTACAGCTCAGACCCATACATCAAGCCCCATAGACCAGTGACTAATGACCACTCTACACAATGTTTGAAATCATACAATTAACATATGGGGGTAGCTGAGGATCACTGAAAAAAAGCCCAGAACCTGTGTGTGTGTGTGTGTGTGTGTGTGTGTACATGTGTACCTGGTATTCCTTATGTTATGTGGACCTAAATCTGTTTACAGAGTCACATTTTGGGGACAAAAATCAGGTCCCCATGACATAAATTACTACATTTTAAGATGAAGATAAGTTTTAAAGTTAGGCTGAGGTTAGGGTTAGGTTAAAGTTAAGGTCAGGGTTTGGGTTAGGGCACTAGTAATCATGGTTAAGGTTAGAGTAAGTCTCCAGGAAATGCAGTGTCCTCTGAAATCATGGAAACCAGTGTGTGTGTGTGTGTATGTGTGTGTTAAACAAATCACTCCCCATATCTGATGTATGATTAATACACGTACAATTACACTTAAAACAATAACTTTCTACTAGACTACCATGTGATTGAAGTTAGAGGTATAAAGGAAGGTTCCTCATTACAGCCAAACAATAACTTTATGAGTGAATATATTCATGAATTCCTTAAACATTTTCTTAACCTGATTTTTAAATGATACCCTGTTTCCACTTTAACAATCCTTTCTTTGAAAAAACTATTTTATTTTAAAACTAACCTGAGACAACAGGCATAAGTTTAATTTGTATTGGAAGTGTGTAATGCTGTTATTCCTTCATAATGAAGAAAAATAACAAAAATTACATTTTGCCCATACAGCCCAACCCCATCTTTGATTATTTACATGACTGATCTGTTTGGGAATCCACATTTGTGGGCTTACCATCCAAACCTGATTTGCTGTGTCCCCCTGAAGCTCCCCAGTTTGCTAATAAATGATTGCATGAAACATAAGTGATGTGTTCTCATAAGCAGATTTGCTGTGGACCAAGTTATACAGATGGCCTTTGGCCACAGTCTTATTATATGGATATGATTACTGGTAGGGGAACATGTGTTAGGATTACAGTGGAATTTGCATAACAGTTATCTGTTGTCTCCTTAACACCCCCATGTAACACATAAACATCAGGCCTCCTCTCGTTCCCTTTAAGTGCCCAGAATTATTAAGAAATTGGAGGTCTGCCCCAGATTTATCCCTGAGAAGAGCTGACTTATAATGGTGCCATGTCAGTGCTCTTTGACATTATGTCCACATTATACCTAAAACAAGGAACATACCAAAAAAGAGCAATTTAAACAAATTACCTTACCAAAGGTGGACCTTTAAGGTCATTATTATGTATCCCCTTAGGTACCACAATTCTTTAACATTGTTGACACAGTTAAAGGCCCATACAGCAATACATCTGACAGCTTTGCCCTGCAAAGAAAGATCATTTACAGTGGAACGGCCCTTCCAGACAGTGGTTTATGAAATACAGCATAGCCCAACTAGAAAGTCCAAGCTTCGAGCTCTGGTGTCGCAGGATGACAGAGGAATCAATAGCATGAGGAATCGACATAAACACCAAGGCTAAGGTTCCTGAGATGGATGGATCTGCTGTCCCTCCCTCTCATCCATCATACAGTATAACAGCTTGGGGGTGGGCTACAGCAACTAGACAGCCAAAATCATGTCTGGAAGTACAACATTTCTAGAACACTTTGTAACTTGGGAATAGAGTTATCAATCATTGCTGCCTTGTCTTTCTCATTGTAATTATTTTTTCTTTGGTAAAGCTGCTTCACAAGCCTTTGTCTTTGGTACAGTGTCTTGATTTACTTAAAATGCTGTTTTCATAATTCTTCACAACTTGAAAGTTATTCGTGTGCATTGACACTACTGGCAAATGGTGTGGATGAAAACTCTCGGGTTACACATGAGTGGGGAATATGGGGTAAAGTACAGACTACACATGGACTTACTGGATTTACTGTTGATGCAGAACTAAATGTGTCCAGTAGATGTCAGACTTGTTAGCAGGAAGTCATCACTGACTCCAGGGCTGCTGTTCAAAGTGGGACACAAATAGCAAATAATGTGCTGTGCTGAGCTACACCAGTGTTTTATTTAGTGTATTTTATTTATAGCTGTGCCTCTGCAGGCATAATACTGTTCCTGTAAGATCTACTGTATCATTAAAGGGTGAAATGTAACCAATTTTACAAATAGATGTGTGCATTTTTGTTTTTGTGATGCAGAGATCTAGCTAAAATGACTACACTTTAGTTTACACTGTTCACTGTGTTGCATTTTAAGTTTCATTACTAGTATAGGACTAGGAGTATGTGATGTGATGATATTGTGAACAACTGAAATGTCTCCACAATGTACCTGCACAGGCAGACTGTTAGTATTACGCTGCTTCGTACAATCACTGTATATGGTGGTTTAATTTACTCCACAACAATGTTGTGGCATTAACATTATACATAGTTGTGTCAAACAAGTGTTTCAGTCACTTACAGTCACAGCCAGTTTATCCCTGCTCTCTCACAAGTAAAAATATCTGTCTACCTGTATTAGCCAATTCCTGGACAGGGAGCACCTAGAGCTGATGCCTAGAATGAACTATACTCAGTTACATGGAACTGTTTTGCATGGATTTTCAAAAAGAGCTACATGATGCAAACAGGATTTGTGAAGTTTGCAGAAGTTAACGTGTAGAAAATAACAAACCTTTTGTGAACAAGAAGTGGTTGGACCCCAAGCTTGTAGCTACTACAGCTTTGCAACCAAAATCAAATGAATAAATTTAACAAAGGCATTTGAGACAAGCACTGCATATAGAGGACAAGTAACCAATCCAAGCTCATGGCAAACAGTGAAACAAAAAAAATGACTGGCTCAAACATTTTATTCCATTACATTACACAAAACAAATTTAAACAATTATCCATGATATAGAAACCTGGTTAGCTGCCTGTCTGTGCCACTGAATCAGAGGGATGGTATGACAAGCACAGTAAGATATAGCGATGTCTACTTGGCTGCTTTACTACTTCCGCGATCTATATCACATATTCATATATGAATAAAGTGAGAGCCAGTTACATGCACAAAGCACACAGACACAGTGTGTTAGTGTGACACTGTTGGTATATTTGCTCCATTGTTTCTTTGCTCTATGACTAATAACCCCTCCACATACACCCACCCCAAACTACCTCATTCTCTCTAATGAGCTGTGGTCTGTTATCAGTCATTACAGGAAGGCTGATTATCCAACTGGCATTCTGCACACGCTCACTGAGAACTTCCTGAAGGTGACCTTTTCATGTTGCCATAGAAACCACCTCTCTCCTCAGAGATGCTCTGCTTATATAAACATCGAGAGAGAGCGAGAGAGAGAGAGAGAGAGAGAGAGAGAGAGAGGGGAACATTGTCTTGAATGCTCTTGTTCTTAGTATGTTGTGATGTGAAAGTGAAAGCACACTCACAAAGCATTGTGTGAAGCAAAACTACTGATTATTTTGTTAACCATAAATAAGACAGATAATAGATATATAACTGCACCTAATTCATCCTAAAAAAAGAGAACAGGGCTGTAAAATAGGATGAGTTCTGTTCTTAGTCACTAAGACACTTCTGTTTAAGGTTATTCAAACAAACAAGTTCAACTGGTGCAGTTACATAAATATTAAAAACATTTTTTCTTCATAACATGTGTAGTTGTCTTAAACAAACAATTCTGCAGATAGGCATGTACAGTATGTCTGAGGCAGTTAATAGGTAACTGAAAGCCAGTGTGGTTATCTTGGTATAAAATAACGAGTAAAGAAACAATAACACAAAAGAGCTTTGAGGGACATTCAAGACAGACCAAAGACAATCAAGGCTCTTGTCTTTAATAGGCTTATGCCAACTCACCACTTGTAGAAAATTAATTTTAAAAAACAGGTTATGTCCGTGGCATTTGTTACCCTCAGCCAATCAGTGTTGCTACTGTTCATTTGTATGTTCCTATTTATATTCAAGATTATGTGGATCTATAATTATTATTATAATTAACGACATACAGTCCATTACACAAGACTAGGGTACACTCTGTTTGGGTCCATGATCAGTAAAACAGTTATATACACTGGGTCCAGCATATCAGAACAGCAGGTCCAATATGTATAGTATTTTCAATACAGAGATGCTACACCTTGTTAGGACGGGAGGAAGCTCCACGGAAAGCCCATATAACTTTTGTCATTCACCTAAACCACAACACAGCTCAGATAAAACACAAAGCAACTAAATCTGCATGTCATAAAAACAAGGATAATTTGTACAAGCACAGAGCTGTGCACAACGACCATTTTAACTTCAACACGCTCAAGCTATAGCCAAAGTTTGGGCTACAACTCAGATTGTGGTATAAAAAGCCTCCCTTTACCAAGTGTTACTTGTAATAAAACGTTTGAAATCCACTATAGTATATAGTCTATGTTTATTTGTTTATTTGTAAACACAACACAGCACCTCATTTATTTATAATAAATAAATATATCACAGAACATTTATTTCCAATGCTTGCCTACGTTTCAGAAGCCTATAAAACCTCTTAAGTTTGGAAGCTCTGGCACACGTGTAAGTCCAGAGACTGCAGTGGTTTGTGTACAAAGATCACTGAACCATCAGCCAAAGAAAAACAAACACAGCGTGCGCACCACACAGCAATAAAAACCAAAATCGCTCCTTACCTTTGCTCTTGTTTCCTAAACTTGTATCTCTATCTGTATCCGCAATTCCCTTGTAATTATATTAACTTTCCAAACGCTTCCGGACTATTTCCGCGCGTTTTGATTTTCAAGCTCGAGGTGCACCACTTTCCATAGATTCAATTGGCTGTAACTATTTAAAGGAGGAGCCAGTGTTCGAATTGGCCACACACAGGAGTCAGGATTTAAGTGTTGACCAATGGGAAACTGGGCGTTATTGGTGGAGACTTGTGATATTCTTTATATAATTTAACTTCATTTAAATTACTCTGTGACAGTATAAGAAGAAAATGATCACATGCCCCGTTATGTGTTTTTGTATTGTTGTTTGTTTTACCCTTAAATGTTTTTAATATATATATATGACGCACGCACACAGTGTCACAACGTCGCTTATTTGGGTCACGTGTTCTTTCAGAGGAGCACTATAGGTAGGGTCTCCCACTTTCTTCAGGAATGTGCGTCACTGGCTACTAAAAATAGACCGTCTTCGAATGTGACTGGAATTCTAGACAACGGCGTGCGTTAGCACTATAATATACCTGTCGTGGATTTGGACTCAGATGACTCAGATGTCTTTCTTCCACTCTTCACTGTCTTTCTTTTTTTCCCTCTGCACCTTTGCTCACTGCAGCTTTTCATTTTCATTTTGGCATCTGACATTTTATTTCAAGAAAATTGGTTGATTTGATGTGCCCAAATGTGTGATGTATTATTTTGGTGTAAAATATAGAATATAATATCTATCTATCTATCTATCTATCTATCTATCTATCTATCTATCTATCTATCTATCTATCTATCTATCTATCTATCTATCTATCTATCTATTCATTCAGGCCTTTTCCTTGAACTCCTTTTCATTTCCTTCCTCCTTGATTGATGAATGGGTGCCCTGTCCTCCCAGCTATTTATATTCGCTTTTGAAACATATTATATTATATAGATGTGACGTTTGCGCAGTAGAGAGTGTGAAAATCTGAATCATCGAAGGACACGCACATACACACACAGAGAAAGAGAGAGAGAGAGAGAGAGAGAGAGAGTTGAGTGTAGAGTGATGGGACCCGGCTGAAGGAACAGCAGCGAGTGATCACTCTCCGGGCTGGTAATGTCAGGTAAATGATGACCTTGATGATTTTTAATCATATTTCCGACGCTTTGGCTGCTACACTTGGTTGTTGCTTTCGTAAATAACGAAACCGGGAACATATCTCCCGCAAGTGTTCTTTTATCGGTATCATCACCGCACACGACGCCCGCTTGTTTGCACATCTGGAAGTAGCTTCCATAAGGAGAATAACGTCGAACAAAATCTATTTTTACGTACAGTGTTGTCAACATTCGCCTTATTCGATGGTTTTTCATTCTACAAATATACTTTGTATGCCAATGACATGAAATGAAACTTAGTAGGAAAAAAACCCTTATGCGTTTGATTGTAGATTCCTCTTTTTTTCCAGGATATGGTGGTCAGGACCTCAGAAGACCTGATATGAAGCTTTATATTGAACTCTACTGCTCTAGTTTTGCCCGAAAACTATTCTGTGTTTCAATTTGCGTCTCATGGGGGGGTTAGGAGGACAAATGGATAAGATCTGTTTTCAGACTGGCGTCACATGTTACGTCTGTGTGTTTTCCTGCTCGGCTGAGAGCTGGAGGGAATAATGGCGTTCAGCACCACGGCCAGCTCCCGGTTCAGCTGTTGAAAGGACATACAGTACTTTACTGGTTACTATCCTTATGGCGCCTTTTGCACTTTTACTTGTCGATTTCTATACTTAATTGACATATTCTCATTTTATTGAGTTTGATATAGGTCAAAACAAGGTCGAGATCTGTGTCGTGTATTTGATTCGGCAGATTCGGTGTCATTTCGTGTCACTTTTAGCTTTAGCTTAGTGTTTGCGGGTTTCTTAAGGTCAAGGTCAGTCACCTCATTTCAGTGCAAGCCAAAATTAACTTTAACGTTATAAATGAAAACATGCTAGTAAACGAGCAATTTTAAGAAACCTGGCTTAAAAAAATGAAACCACCTTAGGAACACCTTTATACACTTTCTGCATATTAAGTGATTAAATGAACCATCTTAATGCAACATTTCACTCATCACACTTACTGTGTTAGCTGACTGTAAAAAAATCTAATTTTCTTTAGTGCAGTGTGTGAATCCATGTTTAGTAGTTAGTGAGTCACTCTCCATCTGCTCATCTCATCATCTTTATGGAAATTCGGGCTGCAAAGACCAAGGGTGTAGAGTATCAGAGGAGTGTAACAGCAGCAAACTGTATTCAAGTCTACCTGATATCACCATGACCTTCAACATATTATACTTCTCAATAAGGCATAAAAAGTAGCTTTATGTTTGTGTTATTTGACATGTTCAGTCCAATGTAAAAAAAACTGTTTGAGGAGTGTCTAGCAAATTTGGGTAATTTATGTTGTACTGAAACATCAACTTGCAATTTAGGGCTTCATAAACAAGCCTGATGTGGATATACCTTCAAAAGATAAATGAGACTTAAGTTAGCTCTCAGTGATAAGCAGAAATAGACAAGACACTGGTAATGTTGTGTATAATTGTGTAACTGATTACCTGATTTGTTAACCAAAGAACTATTCCATATACAAGCCAGATATAAAGGAAACCACAGCTTCTTTATTTAAATATCTGGCCACTCAGTAGAATCGTTCTAGTTGATTTACATACCTACACCAAAAAACCAGAAAAACAAATTACTTGCTTGGTTTTGTTTCAGCAGCAGTTCTTTTGTTTATATATCATCTGAGTCTGGCTAGCTCAGAATTGCTGCTGTGGAACCATAATATATTTTACCAGGGTGAATGTTTTGTGTTTATACTGTTGAGACATACTGTATCAACAGTAGGAAGATATAATGATAACACTGGGTTTTATTTTGATCCCAAGTCTGTTTTTGTTGTGGTGCAACATAAACTGCAAGGCAAGATTTAGGGCTAGCTGCTATAAACTTGAAACACTTTTATCAGGGGATTTGTTTAGAGGCACTTCACTGTGAAATAGAGGTGGATGCTGAGGGAATTACACATGTGTATAAATCAACTTTTCCTGGAGCAATAGTTTGTTTCTATCACAGATTGTTGGACACCATTATGTTTAATCAAATGAAATAAATCTTATTGGTACAGCATTAAATCACATCATAAATGCTCTGTTCTGTTTTAACAGAATCTAGAAATGAGTTCTTGATGTTTCTGTATTTGTTTTGTCACCTGTCACGTTATCTGTTTTATGTATGCATTTTCTGATAAAAAGGTTAGGGTTATTTTTTTGTGGTGATCACTGTGAATTCTGCCAACACAAAGCTGAATCTAAAGATGTGGACTAATGTAATGTTTCATGGCTTATTTCATAATAGCAGTCAAGGAGAATGCATCATTAATCTCAATGAACTGAGCCACCAATGCCTTCATGAAGTGTTACATAAGTGTCCAGTATAATGTACGTATGTGAGATAGTGCCTTTCTTTTTTGTTTAAATGTGCAAAATGTGTGTATTTGTCAATGCAGCATTCATAAACTGTGTGGGTGGTTTCTCAAAGCAAGTGAGTAATCGTGTATTCATGCATGTGCGTTTGAATGTGTGCGTGTGTGTCTGTGTGTGTGTGTCCGTCCTCAAGCAGGTATACAGATGTGAAGGATGACTTCTTGCTCAGAAATCTGTGGGTCGGAGTATGGTGAAGCTCAGGCCGGCGGGAACTATCAGCAGTATGGAGTCCGCTCCTACCTTCACCAGGTAAAACACATACACAAATATGCAACAAACACTCACACAAAGAGGAAAAACAATATAGACCATTTAAAATTGCCAAGCATCATTTTCTGCCTTCACCTTCACCATCTCACTGTATAATCAGTCAAGTGAATCTTTATCTTTTTGAAACTTGGGGTCCAAGATCTTTTTTTTTTCCTCTAAGGGGTTTTATTTTCTGTATGGTGAAATACAAGGGGAAAAATCATCTCTTTGATTTCTCACCCAGTTTTATGAGGAGTGCACAGCTTCAATCTGGGAACGTGATGAAGATTTTCAGATTCAGAGATCGCCTAGCAGGTGGAGCTCTTTACTCTGGAAGGTGAGGATGACCTTCCCATGGCTTAGGCCAAACTATGTGTCACTTGCAAGAGACTGCAAGCGGTGATTTGTAATCAGACCAAGATTAGACCCTTGTGTTATTCTAACAAAACATCTCTTTCAATCTTGAACTTATTTTTCCCTTCAGGTCTGTCTTGCGTTCGGAACCCTGATCATGTTGTCAGGCCTCATTGTTGTTTTGGTAGGTTACAGCACTCCAACCAGGATTGAGGCATTTGGAGAGGATGATCTTCTTTTTGTTGACAGGTACAAAATAACGCAGTTTTATGTAACAAGCACAATTTTTTTGGGAAATACTTACCTACAAATCAATTACAAGAAAATCACAATTAAAGGTTAAAACTAAACTTTTTCCTGTGGATGACATTTTGTTCTCAGACCCTGAGACCCTTTGTAGCTTCATGGTGTTTTCTGCACAAAAATGATGATGGTATGCTTCTAATTAATGCTCCAAACTAACTGTATTTTTATTTATTTATTTTTTTGAACAGCCATGCTGTGAGTTTCAACCGTGCCCTGGATGTCTGTAAGCTGACTGGTGCTGTGCTGTTCTGTGTGGGAGGCACATCCATGGCTGTGGGCCTCCTGCTGTCTGCCTTTGCCAAGAGCTACTCCAAAGAAGAGCTGTATCTGCAACAGAAGTTTAAGGAAAGGTTGGCAGATCTGCATGCAACAGTTGGTAAGATTTTGTTCTGTTCTGTTTTCTGGTAATGCAGTATGGATTCACTGTTTAAAATATATTTTTACCTTTTAAAAATAAACACTGTTTGGTATTATTGTTTGTATTATCATTATTCTACAAAGCAAAATTGCTCTTGTCACAGGTTCTCCTATAATGAGAGCACCCACACCTGGTGAGGGAAAGGTGCCAGTCACACTTTCCAAAGTCCAGAACATCCAGCCAGCGAATACAAAGTCGGAAACCTGACAGAAGCTTAAATTAAGGCATAACGTCAAGAAGTGTGTTTGAGCATTGGTTGAAGTGCAGACTGTGTGCAAGTGTGTATGTTTATTTTCTCCTTCGGTCCTTCGGTAAGGTCAGCTTACATGTTACTTCAAATTGCTGAGCTTCAAATTTTGGTTTTTCATCGTTGTTGTGTTTTACATTAAAGTTTGATTTTGATGTTATATAGGTGCAGAGTTAATTTAGAAGAACAAAGTCAAAAGCTTTTATTTTGGAACATCAGCTGTTGGAAATATATAGTTATCAAACCAAGCACATGCAGGTCTGGAGCCTTACCCAGAAAACAAATCAAGAGGACACAGCAAATGAATAACATAATTACAGTTTCCATAGAGCATTTTCCTGCTGAGAGTATTATTTACTGCTGGATGGTGGAGAATAGCAGTTGCTGTGTTGTTGGAAGTTATGGATGATTGGGCCTTATTCACAGGAAGGATCAAAAGAAGCACTAGACACAACAGCCATTATTTCTGCCCAGTGTCTGATTCTGATGGACCATCAGAGGATGAGTGTTATCAGGGAGAGAATACTTTGTATGGAGTGTGTACATGCATTTTTATTTACTGTTACACCACTGCAAAAACAGTAAAGTCTTCTACTAGGAGTCATAAGAACATAAAGAGATTAGACCCTTTAGGGTATATTTCACACTGGCATTCCCTTTTGTCTTGTAAGGCTTTCTAATTTTGTCTTCAGTAAATCCTCTGGCAGGATCAATAGACGAGACAGACAGATGAAAGGTACATTGAGTCAGACAGAACATGCAGTACAGCAAAGTCTGCCACTTAATCAAACAGCTTATTTTATAAATAAGGTAAATAAAGAATTCACCATGTCTTCTATTACTGAGGAAAAAAAAAAAGAAATTGTTTTATTGCTTTCTCAACAAGTCATCACCTTCACTCATGCTTTCTGTGTCTCCTCGTGAGCTGGTAAAACAAGAAATGTTAATGTTCAATTAGAGATGCTACAAGGGTGTGTGTGAAGGCAAACAACACAGCAGATGTGTTATATAACTATAGAGGACACAAACAGCTCTCAAGTGAGCTTCCATTAACTTGTTTCGAAGTGCTCGCAGTGTCAAGTCTGTGATGTGATCATTCACAAATACACAACAAATATGCATCATGAAAGATTTGCATTTTCATTTACCAACTTACTCAAACTTGCATACTGTAACTACTATAACTTACAAGCACAATAAGCTGTTAACATGTCCTCTTTTGCTGCTTTTAAAAATGTTTTAGCTGAGTCTCAATTCAGGGGCATTTCCTATACAGAGGGTGAATTCAAAGGTTATTAGTGTCAAGACCTGTTCCATTTCAAACAGAACTTTAAATGCAGCTAACAAATGTAACCTTTCATCCTTAACCAATGAAGGATCAAACAGGAGGATGCTCTCTGGTCAGACTGATTCCAGAATTCAAGGTGCACTGGAAACTGAGGATTTAAAATTAGATGATGATGGCTAACGATGATAAAACATTCAAAGAACACATGTTAAAATACATAAGGAGCCTTCTTCAAATCAAGATGGCCATGTTAATTGTTATGTCAAACTGTGGCTCTGTTGCTAGGTGACAATGACAATGCAATAGTGAAGTCCATCTATGGACCAGACCATTTAAATTTGGTTCAGTCTCCACAGTCTGTTCAGGCTTTGAAGGCAGATACCCCTGAATTAACACAAGGCTTTTGTCATTATGGTTTATATATTTTTTTTTCTAAGAATTGTCATTTTGTTAATCTTTTTTAAACTAATTACACAGAGAAACAACTTAGAGTACAAGGGTAGACCAGTATAAGAATGCAAGTGCCATCAAATGTGCATCAATACAGCAGATCCTTTCAAACAATGTATTCTCTTCAAATACATGTGGCAACAACTGTGTTGTACAAATCAGTGAATGGCTGTGCTGAGTATGTCTGTGTAACCTGGCTTTTTAACATGATCCTCTGACCCTTCTGTCTCATCTTTATTTTTATTTTTCATCATGCAGTGTCTTTTCAACACTCTTCACGAACAGTTTGGGTTCATATTCAAAACATAATGAGCAATCTTATTGATAATTAAGAAACTTAAATGAACTTACCTGCAACAGAACTACAGTACAGTACAACTTGATACAACCAGACATTCCAGTGTGCTCAGTGTTTATGTGGTTAATAAATGTGCTCATTTATTGTTACATGCTGTGAATTTTGTTTTTATTTTGACCAAATGTGTGTTCTTCATTAGACTCCAAACTTTGTCTTTAAAAAAAAATACTCAAACTGTACTTTTCATCCCATTTCCTCTGATTCTATCATTAACTATCTTGATTAACAGTAGATTCTCCCAGTGATTACAAAGTTTAGAGTGGTTTACAGACGGGTGACAAATGTTGAACACCAACTGCTGCCAGAATAGCTTCAGTAAGCCTTGAAACTGACTGCAAGTCTCTGAGCATCAATCACGACATTGACATATTTGGGGAGTTGGTGATAATGTGTATGTGTGGGGGTCACTGTCTAAAAATAATCAAATCCTAGGGTCCTGGTGATTAAAACAGCCAAAGCATGTGAGTCATATAACATTTATCAAACAACTCATTATCCCTCTTGCACCCTATGGATGAGGGTTAAGTCATATATCACTTCCATTCGGGTCAACCTTTTCATCAAGGAATATAGCTGATCACAGATTCGTATTTCACTTTTTTGTGTCAATGTGACCAAAATTAAAACAGTTCCACTAGATCTGCTCACTGCAGGTGTGTGTGTGAAATCCACCATGTGGTATAATTGACACTGCTTTTATCACCATGTCACACCCCTAAACTCTCAAAAGTACTTCAACCTCATCTGTAAGGGGTTTATGCACTGCTGCCCAGCAATAATATCTCTCTACAGTACATAATTGCCTGATGGCTCTTTTCTCTGATAAAGCCTGATCATGTCCTGCAACGATACACACTCAGTAACCTGAGGAGGAGCTGCTCTTCTCTTTACCCATTTACGATTGTCCGACCACATGGACATTTCTGTCAGTCTAACTGCAAATGTCATTTTAGTCACATCTGAAACACCGTGCAGTTTTAGCTGCTTTTCAAGTCACTGATTATTTTCCTTTCACCACCTTGATATAGTTAGTTCAGACTCAACAGGGCATACTCACCCCTCATATACTGCAAACAAGCATCAGTGGGTTTTACTTGCTTAATTGTAACATGCAGATATTTTCTGTGTGGAGGCATCTGCTACCATGATATTTTGCCGACAGTCACCCGTCTGTATATAAATGTCTATACAGTTGTCTGTTTTTAAAAGAACACAGTAAAATTGATATATATATATGGGGGTTAAAAATGCGTGAAAATTCTGTGTATCCTCATACCGAAAACATACTCAGCAAACTATCAATAGGAAATTAATAGAAATTATATTTTCCAATCACAATGCATATGTGGTCAGTATAAAATAATTCATCATGATACTTAATTACTATAGATCACATGGGCCATGTTTCCCCCACAATCTACATAATATTAAAATATGTCTTTTTTTTTTTTTTTGCACATACACATGTACACTGAAAGGGGCTAGTGGAGGAAATCATATAGAATTAATAATAATTAAAAAAAATCCATAAATATAAGGGATCATCACCTCAACCAGTCAGGATTTATGACTCACAAACACAGCAGTCCTCACGTCTCCTGTCTTTCTCCATCATTTGCTCTTCTCTCTCTCTCTCTCTCTCTCTCTCTCTTTCTCGCTCTCTCCCTCTTCCTCACTCTCTGCCTCACACATGTTCTCTGTCTCCTGTAGAATGGTGACTCACAAACACACATGACAGCATGAATCCCACTTTGAGCAGCTGCAGGGATGATGGGGCAATGAGGCCATCACCGACAGGGAAATAAATCACAGTGTACACAACAAATTATTTCATACAAAAAACATAGAAGCAAAAAGACTTATATTATGACCCTGAGTCTGAATGCGATTACCAACTAAAGACATTACCCTCTTACACAGCTTTTCTGTGAAAAGTCCAGACAATACAAGCTGTTTTCCCCCACAGTTAGTGTTTGCCCACAGAATTTTGAGCATGAGCTTCATGCATGGGTCAACAATGCTTACAAGTTAAGCTTTATAAGGAAGTGCTTTTGCTATTCAGGGTTCTCCAAACTTTCCAAGATGCAACAATTAACTGAGAAAGTATCTTTTATAGTATAGTGAACAAGAGAGGAAGAAAGAAGAGATGTATCTTTATAATCCAAGAACACAGCCTCAACAACGGTGTGTGCTTCATTTTGACCATAGGATCATGTGATGCCATCGCTTCTGCTAGGTGTGTCGGGCATATGGATAGACCAGTAATTATATTTATTTACTTATTGGATGTGAAACATTCTATAATCCACATGAATTGAGTTACAGTTACAGTGTGTATAGTGTTTATTTTACTTAATTTCGTAGAAGACAAAACTGAAATAAACAAATATCCATAAGATAATAAATTAAGGAAAATGACAATATGAGATGGCTTTACAAAGGAGAATTTCAACTAAAATCCTTATCATATAATTTAATGTAGCATTAAGACACAGACTTTTATGAGTGTAGCTTATTGCAGTCACCAAAAATGCACGTTTTTATCACTTGCTTGGAAAAATAGACAAAAACAGCATGCATACAAAAACATCTTTACCAAAAAACAGCTATAGGAATCATACCTGTTAATGAACCTATATAAATATATATATATAATAAGCATCGATTTTACTTGATTTACTTTTAGGTGTGGATACTATACACAAATAATAGCTTCTGAAACACAGTATACCTGAAATGTTTTTATAGTTGATATTATTTAGCAGTCAGCCATTTATTTGCTCATCATTGTGAAATCCTTTTCTTTTTAGGACAAACTTTCAAAGGCCATATAGTAAATATATCCGCCAAATATACCCAGAAATTTGCTTTAATTTTAAATTGTAATGTAAAACATTTCTTTCCATTTTCAGCACTGCTCATCCAATCCAATTTTTTTCCCTCTAATCGTCCTTTTTCCTGTTATCTTCATTCTCCTCATCACTACCCTCACCTTTTTCTCCATTTGCCGCGGTATCTTTGAGTTCTGTTGATTTTTTTCCCTTCATGTCAGGCTCTGCTTCACTTTCCACCTCATCATCTTCTCCACTAACCTCTCCATTCTCTTCTTCCTCCTCTTCCCCCGACTCTTTGGTAGCTCCCTCTTTTGTTTTCCTTCCATCTTCCTCCTGGTTACTGTTGCTACTGTTACTTCTGTCATTATCATTTCCTTTTGTCTCGTTATCTGGCTGAGTCTTGCCTGGGTCATTGCTGTTTTCTGTCTCGTCCCCTGTGTCTACATCATTATTTTGGTCCTTACTACTTTTCTCCCCCTTTTCACTGTCTTTATCTTGCTTCTCTTCATCTGTGCTTTTACCCTGCTCATCCTTTTCACCCTCAGAAGATGTATGGCTTCCATCCTCTTTCTCTTTACTGTCCTCGGTCTTATCATTGGTGCTACTGCTGGACTTTTGCTCCTCACTCTTAACCTCCTCCTTATTCTCATCCATGACCTCCTTTACTTCTTTTATCTCCTCCTCATCCTTCTCCTCAGGTCCTGCTGTTTCCTCACTTTCTTTATCATTATTTGCCTCTTCATCTTCCCTCTTCTCTGTTACTCCATTTTCATTGTTTTGCTTATTTTCATTCTTCTCGGTTACTTTAGCTTCTTTTTCCTCATTTGGTGTTCCTCTTTTGCTGTTCTCTTCCCTATTCTCTTTGTCACCATTTGTCTCCTGCTTTTCCTCCTCATCTGCTTTGCTGGTGGAGGCCACTTCTTCTTCTTCTTTGGTGTTTTCAGCAGCAGTTTCCTCCTGATCTCCCATTTTGTCGTCTTTCTCTTCTTCAGCTTTTACACCTTCCTCTGTAGGTTCCTGTAATTGAAAAGTACCACAGAATCAATTTATAGCAAAAATATTGTCTTGTAAGAGACAGACATACTGTACACTTAATTGTTTTCAAAAATAACTAGAGATGGCTGCACTAGAGAATCATGGGCTCTTTCAAATCAAGTGGAGAATTATTGGAAACACCATGAGCAACAAGTAGTGGAGAATGAAAAGAAATGTGCTTGAGCCTCTTAATGTTCAAAAATCGTCCAATGGGAATTCATTCTGGCATAAAATTAAAAAACAGTTATAACATCATAATGGAATTAATTATGACACATAATGTGCATCCTTTGACATTATATTTTAATGAAGATGACAACAGTGGGTCCTGCGATAGTCCACCATGTACACTATTGTCTGTTTATTGCTGGTTTATAGCTTACTTACAGCTGGCTGATCTTGAGGGGTTTTGTCATCCGTGTTTCCATCATCGCCCTTTAAATCGTGGTCATCTGAGAACAGGGAGTAAAGATAGTCATTGCAAAGATAGACTTATAACAATTAACTGGGGTGGTTATAAAAAAAAAACTGCGAGAAAGATAATAATTCAAAGTAAGTGTAATATTATGACATAGCAAACCTACATCCTGTTGTCGAAAAGTGTAGCAACAAACAACATCCTGTTGTGTGACACTGTGTTTCAATAGGCTTGTTAGGGTCGATATATAACTTGTAGGTGAGTGATAGGGAAATATGAGACAATACCATAATTATTATGGTATTACACTTGCATAAATGCAGTAAACTTGTTGAGGCCAAATTCAGTTTGACCAAAGAATAAATAAAACTTGATTTTATATATCTTTTTACAAAAAGAATGTATCACAAAGTTCTTCACATGGACACCTCCCCACGCACACACACACACACACACACGCGCACACGCACACACACACACACACACACACACACAGAGTTCAATATGTTCAGGTTTATATATGCCACTATTAACAACTAAGAAGGATTGATCACACATGAAAAAGTAGGCAAAATCAAATGCATTTGTAGAAATCTAACGAAACTGTAGCAAATAAATGGCTGATATTCTGATCTACTGGGCAAATGTATGTTTTAAAGAGACTCCGAAAGGCTAAATGAAGCAGAATAGGTGGTAATTCTGCAAACTGCAGTGCTGTGTATATGAAAATGTGAAAAACACCAAAAATTGGCAATGCGCTTGTTATTTCTGATTCATTTAATGTTGGTCTTCTTGTGTAGAGAAAATCCTAATCAGTTTGTTTTATGTGCTGACTGGTGCTCATCACCCTAAAACCTGAATTCCTCAATCACAGCACATTACATCATTTCAGAAATCTGTAAAATATCTCCCATAAATAAGGGAGTTTTTATTCACCACTCAGTAAGTGGGTGGTTGTTGAGATTATACAGCCTTTATTCAGCAGCTGTGTTTTTATGGCTCAGGCAAGTGCAGAGCAAGAGTGACACCTGGTGGTAAAGGGAAAAAGCACTCATCACGTCTTCAAGCACGTAAACAACTTCACCAAACAAAGGAAGTGCCTGGTGTAATTCATTAGGTAAATATTGCTCTAACTGCAAAGTGCTGGTGTTTATCTCTTAAATAAATAATAATATTGATTCAAAATTCAATTCAAATATTAATCAAAACAAAAGAGAGAAACAGGTCCTATGTTTTGTTTTCCATTTTAAATAATTACCAAGTTTCCACTGGTTGAGCCTTTTTTAGTTTCCTTTTCAAACAAAAGTTGCAAGGTATGGTTGAGGTTATTCTTTTGAAGATGTGTGTGTAAGACAGACTAAAATAACTTAAAGCTTGTTTCTCAGAAAGACAAGGAAATAAAAAGAAATAGGAGCAACCTTTTATAATAGCCCAGATGATTACTTTCAGTTATGGAGAATATTTTCCAGTGGTCCCCTGAGGAAACACCTGTCATAATTCATGGTCTCAACAACTGCAAAGTGATACTGTGGACTCCGGTGTTCAAATAGAGACATCACACCACAACTCAAAAGCAGCCACATGCACATTTCTACTGAAGCAATCAGCTCATTGCAGGTTTGTTGGAGTGCAAAATTAATAAGGGGATTTTCAGTTTTCATGTGATCATCTGCATCAAATGCCTTAGAATAATTAACCCTAAATATCATAAGAGAAGAGGAATATAACTACATGCTCTGATAAACAACATAATTGCACACTTGTTTTGAAACACTGGATGAGACAGAAAATTCCAATCAGAAATAAGCAGCATAAGAGTCGCGGGGAAAAAAAAAAGGGACAGTGTAATTAATGTCTTTAATATTAGTTTCTCTTTATACATGACAGTTAAAGAAGAAAAATGACTCAGGTAGAGATTAGAAGAGTTTATGGAGACATTTAATGCATTTCAAATGCAAAACTGATTGAAGTTTAGCTATGGTAGGAGATGAAACGTTATGGTAATAATAACGGTCCTCTTAAAGAATATTTTATGGAAATCGTCTGCATTCATTAACGGCGATGGCTCCACGACTGAGTGTAAGCAGTAGCAGTGGATGAGCTGCTACAACTCTAAACATCTTAATGTGATTTGAGGATGAGGCACAGGCTCATGCAAATGCTAAATCAAATTAAATACAACATTTGGATCATGCTTACTCTTCATTTAAAATAGTCTAGCATTGCGGTTGGTTGGGCAGTTTGTGTCTGAAATGTATTTGTGTCCTTTTCTGGACAAACAGGCAGAAATTACACACAAACACAGACACACACTAGTTTCCATGACTTCAGAGGACATTAGATTGACTTACATTCATTTCCTGGAGACATATTCTAACCTTAGCCTTAATTACTAGTGCCCTAACCCTAACCTTAACCTATCCCTAACCTCAGCCTAACTTTAAACATGTCACTTTAAAATGTAGTAATTTACGTTATGGTGATATTTGTCAAGACAAGTCTCCATAACTGACTGTGTAAACAGATGTAGATCCCCACAACATAAGGAATACCAGGTACACACAAGCACACACACGTTTATTCCTTCTTTCACAACATAAGCTCACCAACAGCAGCAGAACATACACACCCACATTTTAGAGGTAATGCCACATCTCATCCATCAGTGAGAGGCAAAATGAGGATGCAACTGTAAGCGGGTGTAATTAGTCATATAAATGGCTCTCACTGCCACTCTTACGAAAGGTAAAGTTATAAATGACTGGTGTGCCACGGAAATGTAATAAAATACTACTGAAGATGAAGTGATAGCAGGTAGTAGATTACAACAACCTCCCACTCCTCAAAAAGCAAACTACAGAATGCTGCTCTTTCCACACACACGAGGCCTCTCTGTACAATGTTTGGTGATTTTAAGTGTGAGTAAATAAATACATAAATATAACTTTTGCCATCTGTATTTCCACTCCACATAGAGGTATTTACATGTCAAACAGGTATATATAGTTTTTTGTGGGGACCCTTGGCAGGTCCATCTCTTGTTGTAACACTGACGTTAACCTTAACAGTGAGGTGGGTCATACTTTGTGTGGATACATCTTTTCTTTTCATGAACAAAGTAAATGAACCACATTATTAACTCCATGTACAGTATGTCTTTCTACAAATAACAAGCAAAAAGAGGCTATGATTGATTTTGTTGTTTCATCTACTGCTGAGACAGAGTGGACAGCTGTTACTGTGCCTTTGAGAGAACTGTGAGGTCTGATGTTTAAACGCCTCTCTGCCCCTCCAGGAAGCATTTAATGTAAAAAAAATAAAATGTCATACAGTGCAATCATATTCTTAACTCCACAGGAAATTTTCAGCATATAAGTTCAAGATATTTTTTTCATGGCAATTGAGCAGTAGCAATTTGAACCATGCAACGTGTCACTGTAGATGTATGGTGCTTTTAGTAGCAGTTAAGTCACCATGCTGGAGAAACCTGCTTTTTATCCTGACATTCCTGTGTGTGTGTGTGTGCGTGTGTCTGCGTGTGTGTGGGTGTGGGTGGGTGGGTGGATTTCTTGTATTTGTTATCTCTTTATGCTTTTTCTGGCATAAACACTGACCTTATCAGGACCAAGAGTTCTTATAGAGACCTAAACCTGGTCCTAATGAGTAAGAGCCTAATTTCCTAAAAGTTTAGGGCTAGGATTTTAATTGTTGTTAAGTTTAAGGTTGGGGTTAGGCATTAACTGTTTAGTCAGGTTGGGGATAATGGTTTGTTTAAGTTGTTCAAATAAATGGATGTCAATGCACAGTACTAAGAAGAATAGCTGCATAAACCTGGATGCAAGTGTGTGTATGTTCCAGGTATTACTCATGTTGTGGGAACCTAAATCTGTTTATAATGTAAATTATTAAGTTTTAAGATGAGGATATGCTGTATGGTTACGATGCCTAGTAGTCTACTTTGCCTACTATTGAGACACAAGTTACCATATTAGTGAGGAGATTACAGTACTATATTTATGCAAGAATTGTCCTGCAAAACTGCATCTGTCGGCATTTAAGTCTATTGATCATTGAACATGTTGGGTTAATCACAGTAGGTTGTTTTGCCAGTGGGTTTCTTGAAACAATGGGAATGCTGAAGAAAATCATACATCTATCACCAAAGCCTAAGTTACATAAAGACATCCCTTCTGTAGTCAGTGTGCATCATGAGACACTCGGGCATTAAAGCCTCTGGCAGGCTGACATCTGCCTTACAAGCACTGGAAAGTCAAGTTCCTGGAAATGCTTTGGATGCCATGGTCATTATGTTTTTTAATTCACTCAAAACCGGAGAGGCTGCAGTCTGAAAGAAACACAAATCACAGCTTTAATAAATAGTGTATTCATGCCTATAGACCAAAGCATGGGGAACGTGACATGGTCACCACAAGGCAAATTGACTTCCAGCGGCATAGTGCTGTAATGTTAAATAAACACTAAATCCTTGACACACTACTTAATGTATCTAAATCACTCTACACAACACCCACAGCAGATCACCATAAAGTATTGTATATTGCTTACGTAAAGACTCTGATGTACCCCAGTCAGCACATGCCTGAGTTATGGTAGAGTGTAAAACAACATGGGTATTAACTCTGAATGTAATTATGAAATGTTGCCACTCAGCAATTGTGCTTCAGTCTTTGACCAGGGTCCTGTTAAAACATTTAATGACTGTATGGTCAACTACCATGAGAGGCACATGTGGCATTTAGTTTATTAAGTTTATGGCAATGTTGCACAGAGAAGCCAGTTGGACTGGTTAAAATCTGATGACTGGACACTTTGGTTGTTCATCTGTTCCTGCCTCCCTCTCATACATATACACACAGTACATGGACATGTATTCCAGGTTTATAAATGAGGGTATAAAAAGAATCAGACCCATCTGTAAAAGCAAATAAACATGTGCTCACTTGCTGATTGGTCTGTATCCAAGCCTTTCACTTCCTGGAGTTTCCCTTTTAACTAAATAGGCCTCATGGAACTAAAATATCATAACATCACAAGCATATTTTATTCTGAAGGCACTCACAGACAATATATGCAGGCACCTGCTTTAAATTCATGAAGTTATAGTGTATGTCATCCTTTTTCAAAGTAAGGTATGTTTCAGCAATGTACCTAAGTACCCCACATCATCTCCAAAGTGTACTGCTACTTTAGAAAATGCCTGTTATGTGCAGTCATGTGCTGAAGCAATTTTGATATCACAGGAAAGTTCTGCTGAACAATGTTACAGTCAGACAGGCCACAGTCATGGAGTTAATTTAATGTTTTAATAATGCAAGACTTTGTTCTTTATCATTTGTCTCACTGTTGCCTGAAAACTAAAGTATCACCAAGACTGAATAAAAGGCTTCAGTCTAAATGGCTTCAGTCCAAATCATGTTATATGATCATTAAATGCTCTAAAATGCCAAAGTAGATGTGTAATTTTAGATCTTTCTACCCAATAACTTTAGTACTTTCATATGGTTTTGTCTGTACTGAAAACAAATACATTGCAATAATCAGTGAAATAATTCTCACTGATGATCCAAATTCAAATTTTTACATCATTTAAGAAATGTTTTCATATTCTCTTTGACCCTTCATTGACCTATAGCTGACACACATAGAGTATTTTCACTCTGACAGCAACTTCAGATGCTCCTGTAAACTCAGCTCTGACACATGATGCTAACATTACAACCACACAAATCTGTTGAAATTTACTCTTGCCATTCACGCTGTATGTCACATGTCTTGGTATTTTTTAGGCTGATGCAAACACTTCAGTTGCCGGTGCTCCCATCACTCTTTCAGCTGCATCTCTACAAGCTCAACTTCAACCTCAAAATGTGCAAAGTAGATTGGATGAGAAGTGACAGTCGTTAAGAAATCTTGTCAGTGAACGTGTCACACGTGACCTGAACATTATATTTTATATGACATAGCCTGCTCTACTGTGTGTCACAGCTGAAACACTTGTTAACAGATTAACGTGACAGATTAGTACAGCTACCATGCTCTTTAATCTGGTAATCCTGCATCAAAGGGTCATGAAGAACCTGCTGTAGTGAAAAATGGGAAGATTTAAGAAGAGGAAGAGTGAAAGGATAGCAAAAGCAGGTCATGCCAGTTGAAATGTGGCACACAAGCTTGTACACAAATTCACACACACGCAGACACCAACACACACAAAAAACTTCCTTTAAATATGCCATTTCTCATCCTTTGCTGCTAAGCCCCCTTTTTGACACAGGCACACAATTTAAGACACGCAGTCCCTTTGTGTACATGTTTCCTGCCTCCCATGGCTGTTTGAAACCAGTTTCATGCTGACAGGCATTATACAAACGTATGCTAACAAGGCTAATTCCCTAAGACAGTATCAAACTTGTGACACCAGAGGCAGAAGGTTGAACTTGCACAATAGCTCATGCAAGTGCAAAGGTCCACACGCACAGACTGTAACAATGTATACATGTACAACAATATTTCATACACAATCAACATTTAATATTACTAAGAGCATGTAAATTTAATGTCATTCTTTAAAAAAATCAACTTGAAGATGCAGTTCATATCTGTTGCTGATTTTTGTTTTTTTTGTTAACATTATTATTATTCCTTCTAATGGTCTTGATCAAATACTATGTCACATTATTTGAATGCCACGTCCTTCATCTGAAGCTGCACTCTCTTAAGTGGCAACCATTAATGATGTCACCCTCAAGAATCAGAAATCTGTTTCTGAAGTCTCCACAATCGCCATTTAGACGGCATCATGTTGAACCGGAAATTCACAGACGTCATCTGTAACCAGGCACGTATTGTTTGCCACCTATCAAGCACACAGGTGTCCACTCGTATGTGCAGTGCTCTATCTTCTGTTTCAGATACATACAAGACATGTAAGGGTCCAGCTAATCAGCAGTCACTCCTCCCTCTCTGTCAGCAGACCCCCATTCTCTTATTACCTCTCTCCTTTTGTCCATACCTTTCTGTATGTCTGTCTGTTCTCCTTGATGTATGAGGCACTTTTGTTGATTTTCAGAGCAGCAATTTGGCCCCAGCAAGGGGCAGAGGCAAGTAAAATTCTGCTTTGATTACTCTAAATGGTGAGATTATCCAAATGAAAGGCAATTATCCAAACCCCATCCATCTCTTCCCCCTACTATATAGCTCTGTTCCTTTCTTTATACCCTACATCCATGCTTTACCAAGTCAAGCTTATTCATTATAAGCACCTTTTGATTCCACCTGTGCTCTTTTTTTCATGTCTGCTTCCTCATGTTCTCCACCCTTCATCATCTCAACCTTTCATTCCCTCTACTTTAACCTTCTCTTTCATCATTATTTCTTTTTGTGTTATCTCTGCCCAAACCCTCATCTGTCATTTCTTCCTTTTCCAGTCTTTTCCTCTTCTCTTCTTTTATTCCTGTTGCTTAAGGGCCCCATTAAACTTTACTGAAACAGAAAGGCCCCTTCAGAACACTAGAATAAACATCTTATTTATATTTTGAGGTTAGCAACACATGCTACCTGGTTACTAAATGCACATGTATGTTTTTTAAAGGAAAACATTGGCAACAGTCAGGAGTCAACCAGTAATTCACCTGATCTAAAGGAGATTCTAAGATAAGGTAAAGCACACAACAGGCAATGATTCTTGTTGTTTAAGTCCTTTAAGCCAAAAGTATTTATTGTAATAAATTCAATTTAATTTCATGCCCTTTGCTGCATGACTTGTCAAACTGCTTACCCCCATCTTTGCTGTCAGTAACCACTGTGTTCACTCTAATGAAGTGGAAAAGTCAGAGACTTACAATACACCAGGCAGAAACTGCTGTAGCCATCCCAGTGACCCAGCAGCTGATAGACAGTGAATAATGGGGATTGGCATGGCGACACACACATGTGAAGACATGCACAAAAAAAATAACTAACCTCCCGGTCACAACAGAGTCAGGACAGAATAGAGGGTGAATCTCAAGTTACACGGCCAGTCTCATTTGTCTGTCTGTTTTTTTCCTTCTCCCTGTCTCCTTTCCCCCTCTCATATCTCTTTATACATCATTTTTCCCTCCCCATCTCACTCTTATAAATACACGAACAATGACATGACACCTTTTGAATAATCTTTGTTTTGTTTAAATTTCCCAGCTGAGAAGTGTGAGTTTCATATTGTGTATTTTTCCACAGACTCTGTCAGTCAGCCAACTTTTTTGGCTGTGTTCCTTTTGGCAGAAGAACGAGGTGTGCTTACCTCATACCCAGACAGGGCAGGGTTTCCCCAAGGAGACAATAATACCACAAACACTGTTGCATTGCTGTGAATCACTAAACAGAGGCGACTGTCTTTCCACTGAGAAGCTAAAGTGGACAAACAACACACCTGTTCCCTGAACACTAATGGGTATATTATAAATTTGCTTGTGGTAAAACAGCTAAAAGCTATTTTTTTAGTTGCAAAATGTACAAAATATTTCTGAAAATGAAGAAATGCAATGAGCAAAGAAAGAAAAAAAGAAAACCTCAACCTGCCGTCTGTTCAGTACCATGGACAGAGACAGACTAGCTGCTACAAGGACTTCATCATATTCAGCATGCCTCGAGACAAAGTACAACAAATGTCCAAAATACTGTTTCTTGTTAACATGAGAGCATTGATACAAAAGACTTTATAGGTCACACAGTGGAGGGTGCATGAGCATGTGATATGCTCTCTAAGCCTTTCAAACAATTGTGTCGAATGCCCGATCTTGTTTTCCAAGCTGTCTGTCTGTTAATTTAATCTTTGGTCAATGTCACCCAAGGGGACCAATGATGCAACGTTTTTCTGTGCCTATAATATGATATGCCAGAGTCTAATGTACATACGATTTTGAGGGTGACATTACAGATTTCAAATGCTCAAATGTGCACACAGACAAAATAGAAAAAATAATGAAATAGAAAAAGAAAGCACACACACATACACACTCACATTGCTTAATCTTCTCTTTTGACGCAAAAAGCCAGCTCCCCTGAACCACAGACACAATTCTCCATGCTCCTTTGGGCTTCTGTCAACTCTCCTGCCAGACAAGAAACCAGGCTACATCTATCATGAGCCATACAATGACGTAATGTGGCAGAAACTGAGGAGTTACTAAAAGGTCAGCAGAACTCTGTAAAACATCTAAATCCATTTTCATTGGCAAGTTTCATGAGGAATGTAGATATTTTCTCATTTTCTCCCATTGCCATTACAAGAGGAGACAACACTTGTGCCATGTGAAATATGTGCCAGGTTCAAGAGCAACAGAATATAAATATAGAAGTGGGAGGTCTGCCAGTAAGCATAAAGTTAAGTCTAATTGCGGGCTATAATAACAGCATGATCAGAAGCCCAGAGGATGACGTAATGCATTTCTTTTAACAGTGGGTAATGTCATCATACTAGACCTACTTTCAATATTTCTTGCTATAATCTGGGAAGAGCAACAGTGCCACTGTGTGGGCATTTGAGAGTGGAGTAGGTTACATAAGCTTTCATGGATGCATTGCATTGCATGTCTCTGTTTTTTTTTAATAATATTGTAAATAATATAGTCCTGTTTTTGTCAGATGCTTAATTATTAATATTTAATTATTTATGAGAATTTAGACATGCAGTTACATTGCCACTGTTGTATTGTCATGCATTATAGAAAGTATATTTTTTAAACCATTTGCTCATCTTCTGAATTGCATTAGAAAACTCATGTATACACGCATACACACCACACACACACATTCATGCAGTTATTCTTTCAAGGACTTTCACTGATTTCCATGTACAAGGACAGCCTAAAAAACATAATCCCTAATCTTAACTATAACCAGTTAATGCCTAACCTTAAACCCACAAAAAGTTGGTTCTTCCTCACCAGGTTTTGGTCTCCATGATGACTACTGGCTCTGACAAGGTCAGTGTTTTTGCTAGAAAAGGTCCTAACAAACACACACACTAGTTTCCAGGACTTCAGAGGACATTGCATTGACTTACATTCATTTCCTGGAGACTTACTCTAACCTTAACCATAATTACTAGTGCCCTAAGTCTAACTCTGACCCTGACCTTATACTAACTTATTTTTAAAACATGTCTTCACCTTAAAATGTAGTAATATACATTATGGGGACTTGATTTCTGTCCCTATAATGTGACTATGTAAACAGATTTATGTCCCCACAACATAAAGGATAACAGGTAAATACAAACACTTTTTTATACTCAGTATCTGTAAAAATATCTTAACATCTAAAAAAAGCTGCCATCATAATTGTCATGACCAAAAACAACACATACTTCTTTTATTGCAGTGATATATCTAAATAATTATTTTTCACATTGTTATTTTTATCATACTCTGTGTTACCGTTGTCTGAGATGGTGAGTGTCATGCTTTGTCCGCTCCTCTTCTTCCTGAGGGAGATTAGCCTGGCCTGAGAGATTTCTCTGACGATGGAGGACAGGTGTTCCTTGTTGGTCCTGCTGTGACCTTGAAGCGAGGCCTTAGAGTCTCCACCTCCACTGTCACTGGATGTTACTGTGGACTTACACTGGGACAAGCATAATTCTGGTCAGTTGATGGAAAAACGTGAAAACCATAACCAATAAAAATCTTTTATTTTGCAGTTTTGGGTAAGAGCTTGTAACATTTACATTTTTCTATTTTAAACTGGCTTGGGGTAGAGAAATGACTGTAACAAATTGTATTCCAAAAAAGAATTATTCAGTTATCTTGGCTGAATGTTCATAATAAACAGTTTTTGCTTTATTATATTTATTCTTTATTAACTCAAAATAACTAAATGATACACAAAACATTTCTTCTAACTGCTTCATGTATCTTCAACAATGTTGAAAACAAAATGTGTGCCAAATGCCTTTGCAAATAGTTAATAATAATGATAATAATAATAATCTTTTTTAGCAGTGTTCCACAAAACAAGCAATTGTTTACTATTTACTCAGCAGAAGTGCCATTTTATGACAAAATGTTAATGCTGAGGGTAGACTGTTTTCCCCCCACTGATATAATCCAGTGAATGTGCAGAATAAAGAGAGGAAAGATGTGTTTCCACTTCCTTCCACTAAATAAAAATGAAGCCAGATTAGGGTGCTGCCATCTTGTGTTGGTGATACAAAACACAAGCAGAGCCTAAAACTTAAACTGCAAATAATTTCTTAAGTTTCATATTTACCACATCTAGAGCCACTCAGAGCTAGTAACCTAATACAGAGGTAACAAGGCAAACATGACGCGACATATTACAAATGTATTACAATTCTAAGGTTCTTATATATTCCTTCATAAATGATTGCAAATATGAATCTGACCATGTGCACTAACAATTGAAAAAAAAAAAAAAAAACAGATAAGAGCAAAACATAATTTAAATTTGTAGAAGATTATTTCAAACCTTATCCTAAAATAATTCTTGTAAACCTTTTGATGTTCTTACATTTCCATTTTGCTTGGAGAATCTGTAGATTGGTGGAAGAGAGTTTACTTTCATTCTATAGAAAAACATACAGAAAATGACGATGTAATGGACCTGCACTCATTCATGAACACATGCACTTGAAATTGATCTTGTAATGGACCCCAGAAGAACTTCACAGTTGATCTACAGTAAATATAAAAAATAGCTGGTTGAATGAACTTGAGAGGTTTACACAATGTAAGGTAATTAATGAGCAATATTCCGAATATGAAAAATGGCACAACCTTGTCTTCAATATGGACCTGATACACAGCAAGCATTGACATCCTTTTTTGTTTGCTAATTGTAAAATGAATGAACATAAATTGTATGCACTTTCATTCATGTGCAAATCATTCATCATTAAAATAATATTGGAGCTAAGGGATGCAGCTTTCAGGAGATATGGAAGAAGGAAGTAGCCCCAGAGGAGTAATTAGTTGTCACAGTGAAACACAATAAACAGAAACTAAACAGTCTCTAAGACCCAACTCTCCTTTGCATTCCCTTAAATTTCCACAGCTCCTCCTGAAGACTCTTCACACCAGCAAAGTGCTATTTAATAATATTAGATACCTTGTATAGTAATATTATGTATAGTATGGCAGTATTTTTAATTGGTAGACAGTGATACTCAATGATCTGGGTTACAGATGATGTTTTTGTGAAAGCATAGACCATTATAACACATATAAGAGTAATGAAATCACCAATTAATTTGCATGTATTGAGATGGCAGTGTTTACCCATTGATCCTCCGTGTGCCTCTTGGTTTGGTAAAGAGGAGATCACTGTAGGACAGTTTCTTAAACTTTTCTCTGCCCACAGCCACATAAAGCTGACCACTCTCCAGATGATTCCCATCAGTCACCTGTTGGCCTTCATAGGTGTACAGACTAAAACACACAAAGAATTAAAAGCCACAAGTGCTTTACCATTATATTCTGTATGTATATACACTATGTATCTATGTATAACATCAATGACTGGCAGCAAATTGAAAAAAAAAAAAGTATGCAGCAAAGTGCTATAAAACCAAGTGAGATCATCTGCTATAACAGACAAACACCTGGTGCAAGTCAGCAGTTTCTGTCATGTAATTTTCTTGATTTAAATTGTCAAGAAATATAGACAGATATTATTACCTAGCATAAAGAGGGAAACAGAGAGAAAAAGAATAAACATGTTCACTAAGTGCAGTCTTTTTAAAAAAGATGTTACCTTCGAACACCCCCCAGGACCCTAAGACCCATCCTCTCTGTGATCATCTCCAATATTCTGTCAAACTGGCCCAGCATCCTCTGATGAATCAACAGCCTCAATGCAGGGTTTAACACGTCGCCATTTGCTACCACACTAAGAGAATAAATTTACAAGAGAGAATGACATCAGTAAAAAAAAAAATAATAATAATAATAAAAAAATCTGAGACATACACACTATCTTCAACTTTGTGGCACTTATGCACAGAATATATAAGTAACCATGAAATATCCTGCAGGAAGTACATGTGGTAAAAGTTATGAAATGGAGGAACATTAACTCACAATATTGTACATGGCTCCTTGATGGGTTTTAGGAATCGAGCTGACACAACAATTCTATTCTGTGGCAGTGGCTTGGCCTGGAAAAGAGGGATGAGAACGGATTCAAAAATGCCAGGGGCGTCTAAATGCTTCAACAGTTTGTTAGCACATTAATGTGTCCAGTTGGGACATAAAGGGGCTAAATGTAGAAAAATCACCAGATGTCAACAGAGAACAAGGAAATACTACCTTTCCTGATATTTTTGATTTTATGTTTCGGTCTGCTGTACCACCCACCGCCACTCACCCAATAATGCAACTAGTAACCATAAACACAGTCCATAAACACAGGTACAAGTGGAGTTTGGCGACCATGGTCTATTTTGTTTCGAATTGGGATTACAGTAATTATTTTAAGTGCGAAAGGTCACGGTTGTAATTTTACAAACATATCTCCTTTTAAGGATGGCTCTTGTTGCCTAGTGGAGGCTCAGAGAAAACAGACAAACGTAAGGGACATTTGCTTGGGGACGAGTACAAACACTGGAGTCTGTCTTGATATTTCGGTTGGTTAGAACAACACTTAAGTCAACACAAGCTTCTAAATATTGCTGCCCATGGCAGAGAAGTCCACAGGGCTGATACTGAATAACCTCTAGAGGCACCAGTGCTTGGAGACTCAGAGACAAGACGGGTGTCTGAAGTTCAATGAAGCATTACATGTTTATTTTGGTTAATCTCATGGACAGTAAATGATTGCAAATGTGGTTTGAATTTGGCATGAAAAAAATCTCACCATAAGAAACACACACACACATAAAAAAAAATTCCATGTGACATCCAAACTACAGCCACAGAAAAAAGGCCTTCGTACACTTTGAAATGATCTTATTCTTCTATGTGAGACTAAAAGAACATTCCTGATACAGGTTTGAGATTTTAGAAGGAACTCTGCAGGTCCTGTCCAATAAGACCTGGTAACCCACTGTGACTCTAAGATTGAGCTTTGGATCCTGTGAAGGAAAGAGATAAGAGAGGAGTCCTCTGGGATCTGTGAGTGCACCCTGGTAACAGAGCTTTAAGCTTCAAAGTATAATTTAAGAAAGGGTAAAATAGGGTGGTGCACACAAACTGGCTCTATTTACTGAGTTCATGCCACATGATTTTAGCTGAAAACATATAAATAGCACATATTTTTAAACATAAAATTTTATTTCAGCACACACATATGCTGAAATAAAATTAACTTTATTTTTTTTTTTAACAATTTGCCTTTGACATCTACGAACAGACTATAAAATAAAACTCACAGATGGTAGCCAGTAAATAGACACAAGAAAGAAATATGTGAATTGGGCTCTCAGGAAATTACATTGTACTTATTTTTTTATACACTAATCGGATGCCAAAGCACATTTATATATATTATGATATATAGTATTTCAATGGTGGGAAAAAGCCCACTCAGCTCATTTTAGTGTCCATCTCATAATATATCTTAAAGTTTCAGTATAGAATATAAACTTTGTACATCTTACACCTGCTGGGTTTGGGTTACGGTATAGGGTTTAATGAGATTCAGCATCACTGATAGGCACAATCACTGCTCTGTATTTGCAGTGTAATATATATTTGACACATATTTTTACTATTGTGCTTTGTATTCACTTTTATTTGTTGCTTTAGTTTATTTTATTTCAAATTATTATTATTTTTTATTGTATCCCAAGTGTATTTTAAGCATGCACAGGACTTTAGGAGAATGGTGTTTTAATTGTACTATAAAAATAAAGTTTGATCTTGACTTTGAATAAATGTGCAAAATGTTCTCAAGACTTTTTACTAAAGATTCCCTTTAAATAATATGCATAAAATATAATTATAATTCACTTATCAAACATATTTGCAAATTGGTGGTTTTATCTATTCATAATAATAATAAGTGTTATTATGGACAAACTTGTCATGATATACTGTATAAATTGGGCCACGATAATTAGTCATTTTTAAAAAAGTGGGTCCCAATATACAAAGTGCTCTAAAGCACATTCAATCAAAGAATAACAGAAATGCTAATTTCAAGGAAAAGGGGGGATTTAAAAATTATTGAAGATCGACAGTACTTTGTAGTCAAAGTACATATAGAGCAATAAATGTGGTAGCTTTAAGATTTTGTAAGTACATCCGATAATTGCAACACAAATTTCTAAATGACCAGAAAAAAAGAAACTTGTCTGTCATCAGGACAGTTAAGAGTTCTCATCATTAATTGCCACAATCAGCCAGATGAAGTGGGGGTGAAGTGAGGAGGTCCTTGTAAACTAAATTGGTTCTTTCCATGCTCTCCAATCACAGTACGACAAGGCTGTTCAGATTATCTGGTGCCATGAAAAATCTTCGAGCTAGTGGGTGATAAGACAAAAAAGGTCGGTGGAGAGAGGGAGGATGCAGGATGCAAAAAAACAAAGCAACAAAAAAATAAAACACTTTATTAAGTGGTGTGAAATACAAAGACCTGGTGTGACACACTGACTCCAATGAATGTCACTACAAAAATGCATTATTGCCATTATTAGAGTTTACAAGTCACAGTAGACACATCTCTCCACATCCACAGAATGACATTAACTCTCAAAAAGTCATTGACAGTTGACTTTCAAATAGGCCAGTGTAACTTTTGGCTGCTCTTGTTCAGGCTGTGGCAGCTGGTGATTAAAGTTGCATTCAAAGGAGGGATGATTATGATCCATAAATTAATAATTCATAGCCACTGAGACAGCAACACAGTGATTCTTTACAGGGGACAATAGGGAGAAAAGCTAAACATTACACCTTGCTTTAATGATCTTTAAAACCCTTTTCATTGGAGGTGAGGGCAAGTGTGTAGAGGCGATGTTCGCAAATCCTCATGTATCATGCATACAGTTGCAGTGTCGAATGTTGAAAAACTTGGATTGAGTAAAGATATTGTAAGTGAAACCCCCATCTTTAAAAACATAGCCACAAGGTTAGATGAATCAACTCAGCTGTATTGAAATGAATGTAAAACAACAAACCCAAGATTAGCAGTTTGTCTGTGATGAAATACAAGTCCAATATTTTAATTAACTCTAATTATTATTATTATCATCATATGCAAGCAAAGTCTGGATAACTGACAAGACAACTGCACAACACTACTACTACAGCTACTACCCTATAGAGAACAAACAGGGCATGTTGACCTTAGGGATTTGATTGCATTTAAAAGGAAGTTACCTTGCAGGACTAACATGAAATAACTTTTTGAGTAGAAAGAAAAAAGTTCTACTTGCCTGCACTGGTAGAGTCTGCAGCAGCCGTCTCCTTCTAGAGCCAATCTGTAGGTAGCTGCAAATAAAACATACAGTAGAGTAAGCCTTAAGTAGTACCACTGGTCAGCTAAAAAATAATTTATTTGCTGATGTATTTTGTGCAGAACAGCAGTCTAAAGTCATATTCTAAAACAATGGCATGGCATGCATAGTATATTCACTTCTTTATCTTTCCCTAGGTATTTAGAATTGTTTTTCATAAAACATCATGGTGAAAGTACACAGTGTTTTCAAAAAATACCTCCCTGCTCAGCTAATTCACCACCACCAGTCTATAAATAAAGTGCTGCACTAAATCCTTTTACCTGCTGCACAACTATAAGCCCACCTTTTTAAAGCCAATAGCCACAGCAAACCTCTCTACAGTGCTGATCTCATAAAGGGAGCCCATGGCTGCAATCACCAATAGGAGCTGTTGAGTCATAAAGTTTAAGGCCATGGTGCGGTCAAAAGGTCATGTAGACAGTTGCTGATTTGACTGCATGTACTGTACAATCCACTGTTCAGTGAATCGGAATATTTGCAAGTAACAGTAATCACAGCTGTGAGGAAGCCATTTGAAGTACAGTTAATATTAGACCAAACGGTAATTCAGTCTTACTCCAGCTTTTTGAACCTCTCCCTCCCGGCAGCGACATACTGCTCCCCGCTCTGCAGGCTCTCCAAACAGTCCACCTTGTGGCCGCCTCTTGGTGTGTAAATGTTCCTCACCGCTCCAAACGGGGCTTGTATACCGCCGGTCACCTCTCTCAGCAGTGTCTCAAAGTTGGACACTCTCTTTTGGTTGATCACGATCCGACGAGCCTCGTAGTAAGGATCGCCATTACGGAACATGAAAATGTTCTTCACCACCGGCTGTGACAGAAAGTTTGGCTTCTCCGAGCTCATCCTCGTGCGTAACAGCAAGCTGGCGCGCGGCAAAGAGATATGTCTTTATTCTAAAGGTTCAACAGGATGACCCCAGCTGCGAGACAAAAGCATACAGGCCATTCTTATTACATTAGAGCTGGTCCATGCTGGCCAAACCGTTCTAAAGTAGAACTGAGCGCGGTGTTCAAAGTGGTCAGTATTTTTGGTGGACAGACGGAGCTGCAGCGCACAGGTGAAGGATGAACAAAAATAGGACCACGTGTGATCCGGTGTTATAAATATCAACTATCCACGCACGCAGCAGAATCCCAGTCTACTGCTGCTGCTGCTGCTGCTGCTGCAGTTGCTGCTACAAGAGTCATCCGCGCCGTTTGCTCCGCCACACAGCAGGTGATGGCGAAGAACCAGAGGTGTTTGTTTCCCCACGATGCTTGGCTGATCGTCATGAGAGCTCATCTGTTGGGATGTATCTATGGGAACACGCCGCTGTTCTCCCAGCGACTACCTGGTAACTCACTCAGATTTAATCAGCAGGTAGCCAACAACAAGTTATAATTTCAGGAAGAAAGAAAAAAAAAATCACATTATTTAATCCAAGTCACAACCACAGTGTGCAGGAAACCCCTTACCCGAATGCACAATCGGGCTCTGTGAGCGGAGAGAGGGATTAAAAATCAAGGACTTAAACGCTGTTAAACATCGCAAAAGCAACGCTACAAAGTTAATTGGGCATCTAGAGACCGACCGCGAACCCGAGCTGAAGTGAAAGTAGGACAGAAAACATGTTTGTTTAGAGGAGATGTTGCGCCACAACGGGGAGATCTGCACTCCATGTCCTTTTTTAATCATAATCACGGCATGAGGCAGTTATTGTTGAGCCAATTAGCTCAGTGTTTTACGGCATTAGCACTTTATTTACAACACCATGTAGTGTTTTTCTTCATCAAAATGTTGTACATGTATTCCATGATAATATTGATAATACAGAATTTTTAGGTCGTGTGTGTAATCAGAGCCAAATCTCTTATATACTGTATGTAGGCATTGTCAATATGTATGCCTTGTAGGTTATACTGTATACTGAAGTTCTGCAATAAATACTGCGTACATGCACTTTAATGTACTTCTAACAGCTGAATATGTACGTCTTTTAGATACAATGCGTTTTTCTTTTCTTTTCTTTTTTTCTTGTGGCTCTGTGGCTTCCTTTCAACATCCCAAAAACAATCAATCGGGTTCATTAGTGACCATTTGTCCATTTCGCTTTCCACCCATTGTCTGCTGGGATTGGCTCCAGTATCCTCACAGTTGTTACAATAATACAGCTAAGATATTATTAGAATAATATAGAATTTTAGGAGACATGGCGGCACATGTGATAATCATGGGTGGGTTATTCTGAGAGGATTAGACCCACAGTACATGGCACAAGATTTTAGAATTCTTACATTTGAATGTGATTGCTGATTGTCACTTTGTTTGGAACTGTTTTTGCAGTTGTCTCCAAATGTTTATTTTGCTCAGGAGTTTTGAATGTCCCAGTGTAGAGACGATGCAAAGTGTGTGTAGATTTGGATGTTAACTGCATTAATGATGTGATGATGATAAATGGACTCATTTACAGTGCTTCCAAATCACCACTAGGAGACAGTGCAATACCAAAGAACATTTCGCCATCACAGTCACACAGATGCACAGACTCAGCTCCAGGCTGGCTCAAGCCTTCATGGGGCCCTGAGCAAAATTTGATTTTGGGGCCCTTTATCAATGCTGCTAATCAAGCAGTAAATTACATTGATACATACATAAATACTAATTACATGATGTGTTTGGGGAAAAGCTACACATTTGCAGCTGTTTTTGCATCTTCAAAATTTGCAACATTGCAATGTCAGCCTGGCATGCTCTTACCTGATGAATATGGATATCAGTTTAGTAACTTCCCTCACGTTAGGGAACATTGCTAAGTTATGCAGCAAGCACTGTAAATGTGCTTGCCAAGAAGACACAAAATTCATCTGTTCTAAAACCACCTTGACATTCTCAACATTATGTGACATTATCAAACATACCATTATCGTCTTCTCTTTTGTCGTCCACTGCTTTCTTCCTTTTTTTCAGCTTTTTTCAAAGGGAAATACGCATTTGTGAGACATTTTACAAGCAATGATACAGCACAGCGTCACTACCTAAGCTCTAAAGGAGCCACTAAATATTATCTAGCCTATTGTGATTTTATTAAACCAAAAAGAAAAATGGCTTGGGTAATGTAATCATCATGCACAAACAATAAAATAAAGTAAGATAATGAAATGCTCTAGGGGCCCCTGGTGGTCATGGGGCCCTAAACAGGCACTTAGTTTGTATATGGCTCCGCACAGATATTAGATAAAAAACTTTAAATAACTGAAAAGCATATATTATATTCTTCTGTGAAGTACATAATATATAGTATATACTGATCAATTCTTTGTGCTGTGCTGGTGTCAAGCTTTAACAAGCACACATTTAGATTTATGAAAGAAAGACAACATGTTGTATATTATCTAAATTGGTGATTTACTGCCACATACTGATTTATTTTTCAATTCTGTCAATGTAGCATTTTCAGCTAATCTTCTTAGCGATTTATTTTAGGGTAATTAGTATGGAACACAGATATGACGAGGAACAACTGGAGCCAGCCACTTTCTTTATGGAAAGCATATCAGCCATGCTTGGTTTCACAAAGACAGCTCTTGTGGAGATGACGTGCTTGGTCAGGGATGAAATAGGGGGAAAAGATGACAAACAGATTTGACACACAAAGTATTTCTGTATTTCCTTGGGATAAATAGCCCATGAAACAGCAAATGAACAAGCCTATACAAAACAGTACCCATGTTGACTGCTTTGTCTTCAAAAATATGATAGGTTGCTTTTGCAATAGTATATAAACCTCATAATATATCAAACTCAAATATGATGGCCAGATCACCCAGTGATTAGTTCATACGTCAATATATTCTGAAGCCTTTCAGACAGTAATCATCCTGAAACGTTGTCTGCTGTGGATATTACTGTAGGTCTTCTGTCAATGTAGATTGCTGGATCAGGGTGTTTTGACACTCTGGTTACTGTAATGAACACAGTTGATTCAGGGTCATGCTGACCAATCTTGAAAGAGCTCAAAATAATTATAGTTTGTTTACTTCTTATTGTGTTAGGATTGACTCTAAAACGACTGTGTTCTTTTATCTGTGCTTTTGTAGATAAAAGACTTGCATATACAGTACAGTAGAATTGTTTGGAGGCTATTTGACATTTGTTAACACATAACCAATCAGAGTCATAGTCATTCATTTTGAAGAATGAAGTTGTCCTATAGCTCCATTTATTTATTTCTATTTTAATAGTGAGCACAATGGAGAATAAAATACAGTATGCCAATATGCCGAGTCAGTTTTATGTGTCTGAAGTTAAATTAAGTCACAAATTAAATGTAAAAAAGGGCAAAAAGAGGGTCATTTTAAATGAACTAATTCAATTAATTATACTTTATTTGACAGTACAAAACAAAGTCATACAGTCATAAACACATCAAGGCACAGTACAGCAGCACAGGCATACACAGTTTTGGACAAAATTAACCCTTTAATGTGTCATATGTACCACAAAACACTGTTGACTTATTTGAACAGGGTTGACGGAATGATAATCTAATTCTCGTTTAGGTCCTTAAGGTTAATATCAACTCCACAGTAACAATGCAATAATATTATATATCATTTACAAAAGTCAGAGAAAACATTCCCAATCAGGTCTTTGGAAGTGTTGTCTCAGATACATATGATCTTAGATTATTTGCTTTATGTAAGATTATAATTTATATTATGTTCGTTTTTGTTATGTAATAATTTACAATACAACAGGATACAGGCCCCTTTACATCACATTTACTTACACAGACTTACACTGTAAAACTTAAATTACTTCTTATTTTACATAACACAATATTTATTTGCAGCTCAATAAGAAGCAGCATTTTAAACAGTCTTGATTTAGTGAATAAGATTCTGTAAACAGTTAAATTAAAGCTATATGTTTGGTGGAGGAAAAGTGACAGTCTAAGCTTCTTATTCATCACCTGAGACTGGGATGGGGAAACTGGTAAAAAATAACAATGTGGTATAATATCTTTTTGTTTGCTTTGTTAATGTGTCTGTGAAAACTACAACATGTGATATTTTTTATTTTAAATGCTGGGGCAGCATTTAAAATCTATTTAATTCTTATTATTTATTATTTTCCTACACTTGATATGGAATGAACAATGACGCACAGGTTTAGTTCTCTGATTTCACGTAGTTATCATTATCATGTCAGAGGACAGTGTTATACTAATGTATTGGTGTCCATTTGTTGATCTAGCATTCCATCTGACAAAACTAGAAAGGTGGAACGCAGTGAGACGACATGACATGAGGACTATTTTCAGGCAATCTATTTTGTTGGTCTGTGTGTTGGTGTTTATGAAACCATAGGCAGCTCCCTATTATAGCTCAGTTCATCAGTTCAGCTTATTTAAATGCTGTTGTTTTGGTCTGTTGATGGAATAAATCTGTTACATAACATACAGTAATAACAGTCTTTTTAAAAGAGCTAGTGAGTGAATAATTACATATCTAGGACTAGACTGAGATTCAGTAAAACCAGTGGCTTTTATCACATGACTCACTCCATTCTTAAAGGTTTTTAACAAGAATAACAGTATGTAAAAAAAAAAGAGTAATGCTTATTTAATTTGCAAATCAAAAAAGTCAAATAATCTGAGAAAAATCTTATTTCCAGTCAGTTCTTTTAATTTAGAAAAAAAACATTACTCTACATGCTTTAACATAATTTTGATCTACATTTTAACTCAAAGAAATGGAGATGAACTGTTCATTTTACTCTTTTATTTGGTGCCACTTAGCACCTCGCACAATTTAAAGTAAACCTGTGGCCTACACTGATTTTAATGAATTCTGCAGTGCAACAAAGAATAAGAATGTTTCTCACACTTTTACAGACGCATAGTGAAGATGACCACAAGGCTTCTCTTTGTGGAAGTAGCAGGCTGAAACACTGTATGACCTGTTTGACTGAATCCCATTCAAAATCAACACAACCGTGGTCAATGCACAGCTTCACACAACCACTGCTGAAATTAAGGAACAGTAAACTTTTAAACTGCATCACCAGTGCAGTCATCATGGACTTTCTCTTGTTCCTTTTAGCTCCTCAGGCCTTTGCTGCTCATTCATCTATCCATCCATCCAACATTAATTTCCTCTCTCACTCTACCACCCCCCCATCCCACCTTTCTGTCTCAAGCACTCAGACCACCAACCAGTGATGCAGCTGTGGGAAAAATTTAAATAAACTTATGAAATAACACTACAAGTAATGACACTGGATAGAAATATACATTTTTTTAAATAAAGGCTGAATATATTTGACATTTGTGTGCATGATGGTATTAAATTCATAACCAAGTCAACACTTACAGTGAACTGTCGAACCTCCCCGTTGTCAACCAAATGGTGCTCTGTCTCTGGGGTGATGGCATATGCCAGTCTCTGTTACATTAGAAAGGTTGAAGGGCAATTAGAGCCTCTGCTCTTGTAGGACACTGCACTTAAACTTTACTGCGTGACAAAGACGAGTAATGATGAAACATTCACATTTTATTGGTCTCATTTTGGCCGAAGCCATAATTCAGACTTACATTGCAAAACCTTCCGGGCAGTCTGCAGAGTTTGTAGATGGCATACAGAGGCACCATGGTCATCGAGGACATGGCCAGACACCACCCCACTGTGTTAGCCCAAGGAGGAAAGGTGTAGGTGCCATATTTTGGGGGGTTGAACCTGGCAAAGCTCACCACCACCATATACTATGGAAGAAGATGTTGTCAAAACATTTAAAGTGTCTGCCTATCGCAAAAGGGGTGGAGGGTGTCCTGAATGACAAGCTCTCCATAGATTCATTCATTCATTCATAATTCATTCCCATGAATTAATCATATTTTAGCTCTAAGGAAAGAGAAAAAATGTAAAGGACTTTACTCCGTCATACTCAAATGCCCTTCTTCTTTCTTATAAGGATTTAAAGTAAATTGTTTTATAGTTAAAGAATGTTTTCTTGACATCTTTGGAGCTGTAAGTCAGAGTATTATAGGGCATGAATTCACACTTTCCTCTGTGACACATACTGATGGGAGAAATTAAGTATATTGTAAATGCGTGACTGTTCAGTCAGTCTCAATTCAATTAACTCACCCTTGTTATGGTTCAAAGAGTACAACTCACCAGGAGGAAGCAGGGACTGACAAACTTCCAGCAGAGCCTCCAGTACCTGCCTGGTCGGTGGCCAATCATCTCCTCGATGTCATCACTGAAACGATCCACCCCTGAAATACAGGCAAATATTAACCAGTAGGTTTAGTGCATACTTGTGGTATATTCTGTATATAGAGAATATACAGTATACTGTATATCAGCAGTGCAGATTATTCAAATAGAAGTCACAATTCAACATTTGCAGACACGATGGTGCACATTTTAAAGCATATTTTAATTTTTCCATCTCATTAAACTGCCTCTACAAATTTCTTGTGCCTTTCTGCCTAGAAGGCATGTATCACTGCAAAGAAATGTATCCAGACTGACAAAGAGGTATTCAGCAAGCACAGCTGAATGTACTTATTTAGTGAACAAGGGAATGGAAAGACCACCATGGCCAGGGGTTAAGGATCCCTGTCAGCAGTTAAGGGAAAGAGAAAAGGGCCTGGTTAAGCACTGGGCTTGATTTATCCGACTTGCCAAGGTCATGACCCACCTCGGTGGTCCAATGTGCTGACCCATACTACCCGGGGGCCTGCTTAGTATGTAGCCCTTTATGGATCTCTTCACTGTCAGAGGCATTTGACAACAGACTCAATACAGAAGTTCAGGTCAACTCTTTTGACTGTTGAGTAGATTGTTGATGTTCCTGCTAATGTCTGAAAATTGGCTAAGGTTTTCACACATCTTTTTTTTCCTGCTGGTAGTGCAAAATGAGAATATACATAGATACATGAATAAATACTCATTAGTGAAACCTCTGGTCTTTTGCCATTAATTTACAAAAGATCACAGAAGCTTACAGAAGTGTAGAGGCCGGAAAATCCTCAATTACTGAACACTACTGTAATGTTTAAGTTAAACCATAAGGGGTCACTAAAGAGCACATAATAGAAAGGGGTTGTATGGTATCTATCTATCTATCTATCTATCTATCTATCTATCTATCTATCTATCTATCTATCTATCTATCTATCTATCTAACACACGACCATCAAATGGATACAAACTGCAATGTCAAAAGATTCTGGACATCTGGAGAGACACTGATTTTAAGATCACCCCCACTTTCCACCCACATTATTTAGCAGTCTAGCTATTAGACAGCTGAATCCTGTCCAGAATAAGTGGGAAGCGCCTAATCCTTAGTTGCAATTTCCTTATTTGGTGCCTTACCACTGCTGAATTAATGCATTGTAGCACTGACAGGGGTCAAAACTTTAACTCCATTTAACTTCACCGAGCTTTTACCATCACTTCTGTGTATCCCTGTACAAATACAAGCAAAGAAATCTGGCCAGTGACTGAAGAGGCCAAAACCATTAGTGGATATGGACCTTCTCATAGAGGAACCATTATGATTAATAGAAATATGTGGTATGGAGGCACAGAAAACCTATACCAGCAGATTTCTCATCACACCCCTAATTTAACATTAGCTCCGCTGGCCATGAAAACATCATTTTTTTTTCTTCTTTTCACTTGTCTATCTTACTCACCATAGAACCATGCGATGCCGATGGCTTCAATAAGCACTCCAAAGAGAATTGATGTTCCTGCTGCAAAGTGGTCAAGCAGAGTAAACACATACATCCCTCCCTGTAAAAAGAGAGAGAGCGAGGGGAGAAATTATATATAAGGCTTTATCATACAGCTCAAAGTGAACTAAATTCTGATTAAAATTTTCATAGTCATCAGATGTGGTGAGGCATTTCATATTTAACTGGTTTCATATTTGGGGTAGGATAATTTTTTTTTTTTTTAATCAACTTGTTGAGTTACTTTTCCCTCATTCTAAAATGCCTCCAAGAATCCTTGACAAAACAGGAAGTCAGCTATGTTGGATGTCCTGCGGCTTTTTTTTTTCTTCTTCTAATTACGAATACATGTTTAAGGCCTTTAGGAAAGTAAGATTAACAAGTCTAAGTCAACAGCCCATTTAGGATTAGGCATGGCACATTGGCTCTATAGTGCCCCCCCCCTCACCCATTTTCAACCTGGTTGATCCAGTATTCATGGAGTTTGGCACAAATGTTCCTGAATAAAAGTAATTGTATGCATTAAGTAGCTACTGTATGTACTAGTATGACACTTACATTTGTAACACAGAAGAGAGACATGAGGAAGGTGGCAACCACAATGAAAAAGGTGAACAGCTCTCTGTGCTTGTGTAGGAATTTGAATTCATCAATCAGGCCCGTAATAACCGACTCCATTCCACCCATCTATAGCAAAAGACACACAACAATCACACAACACAAAGTCAGTGAGAAATTAGCTAAGTCACTGGAAACATGCCTGTGTGTGTGGGCACATACTTACAGCACTGTCAATGCCCAGTGTCAACAGCATAATAAAGAAGATAACTGCCCATACTGATGATCCAGGTAATGTTGCAATGGCTTCTGGGTAAATAACAAATACTAACCCAGCACCTAAAGAACAAGAAATTTAAGTAGAAATGGTGATGTTTGGAGCATCTAACGTGAAAGCAGACCTAAGAGCCACAAAAAGACTGTATATATCTGTGGTGTGTTACATACATTATATATATAGCATTATAGGAAAGTTGATAAACATGAGTTGTAAGCAACAGTGCAACTTAGTTTCACAAACTAAAAGTAGATTTTATATATCACTTATTGAGCCATTAAAGAACACACATAATCCTACCCCAAGATTTCTGTCATCATCATGGAATAATGTCAAACGTATAATATACTGTATATTCACAAATGTGAGTATTAATAATACAATACCATCTCTGGCAACTTTGTCCAAGGCCACGTTGTGTTTATGGGACATGTAACCGAGGAAGGAGAAGACCACAAAGCCGGAGAAGAAACTGGTTAGGGAGTTGATGGAAGTGGTGATGATGGCGTCTCTGGATCAATTAAAAAATGTGGGGAAAGAAATAATCAACTTTAAACTGCAGTCATCTGCTACCAAGTGGGTTAAAGCCAGTGCTTTTTGGCTTCTACATGACAGTTCACTGCAATAAGTGGCCGAACAGTTCAGAGAACCTAAATTGGTTCAGTGGGTTATTACTTCAGTGCAATTGGTCAGTGTTTTTGGACAGCCTTTTCCTGAGACAGATACAAGACTCCTGCTGCTGTAAAACCAAATGTAATATATATAAAACATAGAAATAGAAATAGAAACATAGAAATGTGGCTCAGACTTTTCTGTAGATGCCCTAGAAAAAAAATAGTTTGAGGAGGAATCCTCAAGGTGGACGGTGATGTGGATCAGTTATCAAACAAAAAAAATGGCAAAAGAGGAGATAGAAGCCTGCTGTGGGATGCTGATGATTTTCAAAGAGTGCGACAGTTCTGATAGGTGTTACTGCCATTTGTTGCCCAGCATGATGTCAAAGACATAGCAGGTTTCACGGAGCTTCAAAGGTTATTGTAATTCACCTGCTTATGCTGAATGTCTCTATGTGTGTGTGTAGAAGCCACTCCCTGCCCTCTGTCCTGCCTCGCTCTGTGTGTCTTTACCTGTAACAGTTGTTGCTGAATTTGTTGTAGCTGGAAAAGGCAATTAGCACACCAAACCCCACTCCCAGAGAGAAACAGATCTGCGTCGCTGCCTCAATCCAGACCTGGGGAGCGACAGAACAAGCACACTTGTGTGAAGCGGCAAACAAAAGGCACAGAGAGGAAAAAGCCATTATTAGGGATAATTGCAGGAAACTCATTCAACGGTAGTAGATGAAAGACGCTTGTGAATACGGGGGGTAATTTTGCAAATTACTGCTCCATGCATCCATCTAATCTAATTCTTCAATTGTTGCCATGTATCTCTCTATATCTGTCTTTGCTTTGTCTCTTTTTCTCCATAACTGTATCCTTTAGTCTTGCATGATTTCCTCTTAAGCTCCTTAGTGCCTGCTCTTAATGGCACGTGAGATATTGGGGTGGTGAAGTGGGTGTCACAGATGAGGAAAATCATCTCATTTTATACCAACATTTTCCCTTTTTTTGTTTTTTTCCCTTTAGTTGTGTTTGGGTAAATGAAATGAAATGCAAAAATGAAGATATCACGGCTATACCTCAAATACTGTATAATATCTTCTTCTTTTGACCCACCACCACTCTCACCTTACACATGGCAACCCACAATCCCCACTCACCTGGGCTTCGCACAGTCTCAGGAAATCCACAGAGAGATAAGCCTTAATGCCATCAATCGCTCCAGGCAGTGTGACTCCTCGGAGCAACAGCACAGTCAAGACCACATAGGGCATGGTGGCTGTGATCCACACAACCTGAAAGAGTTAGACATGTTTTTACACACACACACACACACACACACACACACACACACACACACACACACACACACACGCACACACACACACACACACACACACACAGACACACAGACACACATATTGAGCAACATCCATGGCAAGATATTGTGTTAAACATTACAGTAGATTAAAACTGGACTTAAAATTGACTTGACTTAAGACTAATATCTTCTTTTTGTGGGCTTCAAATTAGGGGAGCATGGATACCTGCCTACCTTGCCAGAGGTTTTAACTCCCTTCCAGAGACTGAAGTAGAGTAATACAATCACCACAGCTAGACAGGAAGTCAACTGCCACCGTGGTCGACCCAGGTCATCAATACCATTACTGTCCTGGATGTGGAGAACCGCTCGTCTATTGATAGGTGATATTCAACAATATTCAGACAACAATAACAAACCAAGAACAAGAGTATGACCATTGTACCCCAATTCAATATCCTAGCTAATAACTTACTGAGACAAGTGCTACATGTAGAATTGTGTTGTGAGGCAGAGCTACAGGTGTCATTGCAAAGGCATCTTCTTGACCCATCTTCTCAAGATTCATGTTTTAGGGTGGCTGATTGACTCAAATGTGCTTGAGAATAAAGGTAAAGCTGGGACGAGGTTGAAAACCTTGACATTGTGACAAATGCTTGGCTGAGAGACTTAAGTCATTTTGAGTCCTCACCAAGAGGCATATATTGGTAATACTAAACAAATTGATTCTAAATTCATGAGGACTTTTTTATTTTCAAATAGTAGTGGCTATGTAGCCAACCAAAAAGATCCAGATGGTGCACACTCACAGTCAACGCATTCAACAATCAATGTGTTTATGGGTGACAAGCAATACTACATGATGGCAATAAACATTTCAAAATTTTAAGTGCACTTTTATACTGCATGCCACCTGAAAGACTGCAAACTCACTGAACATTGTTGATGCCTGAATTCACACAATTTCTGATGAGACCTGAACGAAATCAGCTAATGTTCATCTGCTGAGGTCAAATCGTTTGCAGGTGGTTCTGTGTAAATAGCACACTGTCATTGCCATTTCCACTAAATGCCTCGAATGTCACAACAGAAAAACTCCTCTGTTGTTGGAAAAGGAGACACCTGTTCACAAGGAGGCATATTATTAAATTCAGCCAGACCCTGCATTCACTTTTATCTTCAACCTAACTAAAGCAAGTTCAGTTGCCTATAGTCAACCTCTGAGGACACTGCTGTAGGGAGCCTATATTAAATATTCATTTCTGGACATTTCATTATTTCTAAAATTATTATTTATTATTTATCTTTATTTATTAAAGATAATGTTGAAATGGCAACCACATTTCAGCTACTCTGTGGATAGACTGCCAACTCTGCATATAGGGCATTCAAAAATTATATTTGAACATTTGTTTTGCTATCTCACAGGCTTTAATCCCATAACGAATATCTCTCTTAAACATTCAGCTCACTCATGGTTTGGAGAACCAGAGAAAATTCCACGGCCTAAAGTTCACTGCTGTCTCACTTTACTAGCTATACTGGGAAACATGAACAGTAGGCTTAATGAGCATTGTGTGAACTCATTCAATAATGGTCTGAATGTAACAGACATTAGTTTTAGACAGTGAACAGTAAGACAGTGCAGCTTTATGGAGAAAAGGGCAGGTAATATACAGCAAAGCACAAAGACTTTAACAATCATGGAAAGCAATTTTGCCTTTAAGCAGTTTCCAAATTTGCATGCAGATTCAAGGAACTTAACAAATCCAGAAAATTACGGTTCGATTGTTCTGAAACTGCAGATCAACTTACTCAAAATACTCCTGTGCAGGTGTGGCCTTGTAGACGTCACTAACTGAACTATTGTCAGCCCAGTCGGAGCAGTTAGGACTGTTCCAAGTGTTATTGCAGTGGACCCAGGGTAGCTCATGGGTGAAGGAGGAGAAAAGGTAAAACAGTGCCCAGGAGATGATGACGTTGTAGAAGAAACCGACGTAGAGGGAAATGAGGATCACAGTAAAGCCAACACCTGTAAAAAAAAACACAAACGGTCAAAAGTGACACTAGGAAACAGAGGAGAGTTGATACATTGTTGTGAACAATGCAGACACATTGAATGCAAAACAGATAATTGCCAAACTGAGAGGTGGCCGCAAAGTATAGATAAGTATGTTATACAGTAGTTGACAGCAGTGATACATTTAAATAATGTCTTTAAATTCTATGATTTGCCCTGTTCAGGAGTCATGACCATGATCACAAAACTCTCTAATGAGGCCCCATGACACTAATTCTTTTGATTTGATTACTGCACTCAGGTTTATTTTATCCTGAGGCCCCAAACACCCCTGGCCATAAGATCAACATCCATGCAAAGATGTAGTACAGTATATTGTCTCAAGTATTTAGGTTGTGTATGGGTTATTTCCATTATCTTTGCTGTTGTGTACTTCTGTATCATTACACTGTTAAGGTAAACATGCAGTGGTAAGGTATGGTAAGGTAGGTGGGAGACTAATATTTTCAAAAAAAAAACAAAAACAAAACAGAGACACATCTTCACAAATATATAAAGATATTTGAATAACATTAGTCTCAGGACCAATGATCCCAATGATCCTTTAAACCCTTGACAGTAGTAGTAGTAATTGTTCAGACTATAAAGGACCATTATGTCCTCGTGCTTTTTACATGCAGTTCAGGCATATGCATGTGTCTGCTGGACAGTGATTACATCATGCACCTAAAAACGCAGCAGAGTGCACAGCCTCTCCATAGCCTAATATTACAGCAGCCAAACTTCTCAAGAATGACTTTTCATGCTCTAATTACCAGCACATTTACCCTTACTGTTTATCTGAAACAGTGGCCAATCTTCTAAGGATGAATTTAATTGTTAACCTTTGCTAACAGACCTGACCACAACTGTGCCATATTGATTCCTTTGTAATGTGGATGTGATATTTGTCCAGGGAATGATTCCTCTTATTAGCGCCACATGTGGCCATGCAATCTCTCCATCTATCTCTGTCTCTCCTTCTCAGTCCTTTCCCCCACATGCATTGATCCTGAGAGGAAACCAGCTTGTTGATCAGAATAATTACTGTCAATATGGGCATGTGTATGTGTGTGTTGGAATAATTACTGTTATTGCTCCCGCTGAGAGGCAGAGAAAGTGTGAAGTGTGTGATTAGAATGCCAACCTACTCAGTGTGGTCTCTGACAGACAACACATGTTCACAAGCAGGAGGCTGAGACACACACATGCGCGCACACACACAACAATTTATGAGATAATATGTTCACAGTGGACCAACTTCAGTCTAGCAAGGACATAATCAATCAATGGGAGTGGAAATGCTTCATGCTGAGAAGCAACAGATGGCCTGTTGGTGATACCATTATATTATACAGCAGTTAAAGTGATTCGGCAACTGATGAAATTTTAAGTAAACTATAGCTTTATATACAGTAAAACAAAAAGATGAATATATACAGGTACATGCACATAACAAAAGGTTTTTCCATATACTGTATTTTCACTTGACTTTGCTGCTCAAAAATGTGGATTGGTCCTTCAATCATTTCACCAGGGTATGTGTGGACGGTGTTCTCCTAAACTGTGTGTATTGATGCGATGAGTACCCACATGAAGAGGACCCAGGGAAAATGTCGGCCACTGCTTCCTGCCTTTGTTTGACAGATAGAGTTGGACAATCTGGACAAGTGTCTAAAAGCCCCATTTTCATTTGCTTTCCGACTGAGTGCCAACAGAACCTGTTGTTCTGGCGGAGATAAACAATGCTTGTCACTGCTCAACATGGAGACAAGCAGACAAAAGAGACTGGCATGTGGACGGGCAGGCAAGTGGGCAGAGAAGCAGACTGAAAGACATGCATATTAAAGGAAGTATATTATCAGACAGACAGACAGACAGACGGGCTTACAGAGAGGCTGCAAGGTATGCCAACCGGGCAGATTTAATACACATGAGCATTCCTGCAAGAACATGCAGGTGTTGAGAGGCAGCATTTGGATGTGCATATCCTCCAGTGGTCATGAGTGTGTGGGCATGTGCCTGTCTCAGTCTGATTATATGATTATGTCTCCTGTGATGAAGGTTCATTTCCCACCTTTAAATATAGGACAGATCTTCCACACCCCTGCTGCGCCCTCTCTATTGTACTGTCCCAGAGCCAGCTCCATGTAGAAGAGAGGCATCCCTGCTATCACCATGAAGAACAAGTACGGCACCAGGAATGCACCTGCAAATACACACACATATTTTTTTTTTAATCTTAGTGAGGACATACATTGACATAATGCATTCTCTAGCCCCTTACCATAGGGCCTAGCCTTACCCTAACCTAAACCCAATTCAAACCCTAAACCTAAAACCAGGTCTTCACCCTGAAAAAGCCCTTTAAAAATGTGAGACCCAGCCAAAATGTCCCCACAAAGCTCAAAAATGTACAACCCCAATTCCAGACATTTTAAAACAAACATTTTAGCATTTCATGAAAAAATATCACCTCATTTTGAACTTGATGGCAGCAACACATCCCAAAAAGGTTGGAACAGAGGCATCAAAAGACTGGACGACACAAATCAAAAACAACTGGAGGAGCATTTGGCAACTAATTAAGTGTGAATTGGCATTTTACAGTGTTCCAATTTTTTTGGAGTTGGGGTTGTATAAGATATTTAATCTAGTTTTTAATATTTAGTTAATATTTAATATTTCTTGGGCTTACTAGCTCATATGAAGGTACAGTATCAGGAATATTGTCTTATCACGCATATGATAGCATGTCGAATCTGGTGACATACAGTTTCCCCAGATCAGGATGTCAGCCTCGACTACAGCTCCTGTATCATTTACAGCTCTTAAACCTAATGAGAGTTTTATGTTAAACAGCTATAATTAGTGACAGTGACTGTTGGGGCTAATCTATTCAGAGCAGCTGTGGTGGTTTTCCCCCATTTTGAGCTCTGCAGAGGGTCGGATAAATCACAAATGGCGACCGGGGAACACAAGGAGTGGATATGCATGCAAACATTCACACCTGTCTGTATGTGTATATGTTCCAACTGTGTATAGATTCCACCTCCACTTCCCTTACATTGCTCTTTTTGTGTCCCCCGCAACTCTCATGTGACAGTGGTAGATGAGTGAGTGAGTGCTCTTTTTGTACTAAGTGGTTTTCCAATAAAAACGCACACAGGTCAGGCAACTTTTTCCCCTCAACTCATCTCATCCATCTCACCTCCTCCATTCTTGTAGCAGAGGTAAGGGAACCTCCAGACATTAGCAAGGTCCACAGCAAATCCGATGACTGACAGGAGGAAGTCAATTTTCTTTCCCCAGGTCTCCCTCTCCTCCTCCTCCTCCCCACTGGGATTAGTTTGAGTAGGAGTTGGAGCCACTATAGCAGTTGAGGTGAACTGGACCCCGTTCTGTTCCTTTACAAGGATCAGCTCCAACTGAGGGGTTATAAAGCCAGTGATTAGTGGATGCAACATAAAATACTTACACTGACATTTTAATGCTGCTTTAATATTTACAATGCAAAATCTCAAAACAACTTGAATATGACAGCAAAACAAAAAGCATTGGCTTCTTTTATCCCTCCGAGTAATTGCATTATCCTTTCACCTCCCAAATCGGGTAGACAGTGATTTCAACCTTCTTTGCATTATAATCACCTGCCAGACATAGTACATTGTGAATTTAGCCATTTTAATACCAAATAAATGTGGATTTAGTTTCAACCCCTTTTTTAACACTTTGACTTAATCAAGAAATTAACAAATGAAGAAATTATTCCACTATCAATACCGGATATATACTGACCTCTTTGGGACCCATGGTGTTGGAGGGTTTCTTTGGGGTGATGACTGAGGACATGAGGCCGACAGCGACTCTCTCTGTCAGAATGAAGAGGAGCAGAGTCTTCAGGAGTGAAATATGCTGCTAAAGTGGAAGGAAGGAAGCTGATTGCAGTGGGATTTTTATATACAGAGGGAATTATTAATTTAGCACAGGAGAAATCATAGATATTATACCATTTCAATTTTTTTTGAAACCTCCCGGTGCATTTTTCAGCATGTTAAGCAAACACCTTTAACAATACTTGATCGTGAACATTCCTTAGAAAGTTGATCAATTCGAGAGAAGAAGTGAGCATATAAGCAGAGTGAGGGGACCTGGGTAATAAGAGAGGTGGGGGAGCATCTCTACAAGGCCATTTCATTTTACACTTGTTGATCGCCATTTTGCTCACAGGTTTGCCCCAGTGTCTACAAACTGTGTCTAATCACAACATGCTGTGAATCAGATTAAAATCTGATGTCGTAGAATTTTCTTCTTGAGAGATTCTTGTATTTATATGAAAATATTATCTGTAACATGTGAATTGTATAAACATCTCAATTCTTGTGATCTAACAGATCATGTGTTCTATTTGGTTTTGTGCATTTTATTTTAATTTGCATTTGCTTTGCAATTTTTAAAAATTTTGTTCTGACATTGAATCATGAATCTCTGTTATCCGATTTCCAGCATTCAACAAGTGGAAAAAAAAGAAAAGAAGCTTACATATCATAATTTAAGTATCTTTTTTACTTCACTGAATCACATCAAGTGTTATTCTTGTCAGAAAATGTCCTGTTACCAAATTCTGTGTTATTACCAATTACCAAGAATACCAAGAAATGAAACACTCACCTTTTGGACTGACAGGTGAAAGCTCCTCGAGCTGGCACTCTGAATGATTTAATTCTGGCTGTGCTGATGCTTGTCCTTGCTCACCATTTTTTAAAAAACGACAGCCCTCGAGAAGTTCCTCCGTTACCCAGATTACGATTAGTAAATTAGCAAAAGAAATCAAATCAAATGAGAGTAATTAGAGATATAGGATAAAGGTTAAAATAAAATATTGTTTAAATAAAATTCAACGAGACACTGACTGATAGTAAAAAAAGGAGAGGAAGATGGAGATCCTACAAAATGAGAGAACAGGTATATCTCTGAGTTGTCAAAATCTCTCCCACTCTTTTTGGCTCCAGTGACAGACACACAGAGCCCAGAGTACTCTGTGGACTGGTATGGAGATCTGTCTGTGGGACCACTCTTCAAATATGAGAAACAATCAACTACACCCCCACCCCCTCTCCACATCACCGTCACTCTCCTCCCTCCCTCCTCCTTCACCCATGTGCTTCTGTATCCACCTCCTATAATTTTCTTGATTTAAGCATCTCTTTCTCAGTAAAAACAAATAAGCAAACAAACAAACAAAACCCCAAACAAATACTGTATTAAGAAATCAAGCATCACACGTAGATACACTGTAAATTGTATGCAATCATTGTAAACTTCCCATCAGGTTAACTTTCCACATCACTATGATGCACCTGACTCAGACTGGATATTCTAGAAAGACGATTAAAGTATAAATAACTAAGATACCTAAGAAAAACAACACACTTGGTATACGGTATATGGGGAGTTTCAAACACACTTGAAAATTGTCATTTTTACAGAAGAATAAAAGTCAAGGTTTTATGCGACACCGACCATACTGTATAATACGTTCTGAATCACTCTATTGAAACAAATCCAGAATATGGATTGTAAGTAATATGTATGCAGTGTTAAAATAAAATGTTCTGAAAAGAAAAACAAACAAACAAACAAACAAAAGAAAAACAGCTTCAACAGGTTGAATTGTCAAGTATTTAGTGCCGCCGATCCTTTAATGTTGTGCTATTGTTCACACAACCGTGGCTCTCTGAAATCTCTTAAAGAGTGGAACTCTAATTAACATAGGTAAAACCTGTGTTTGTCCTAATATTTCATGTCGACACATTGCTGCAGTGAAAAAGGTCTGTTTCAGCAGGTTTAATCAAGACATGGTTGCCCCAAGACTTTTACACAGCAGTACTGTAAATCCCGGAAAAAAAAAACTTTGATATCATGGCAACGATTTCACAATAAAAAAAAAATAATGCAACCACCACATTAATAAAAATGCAAAACACCCTTTAGTATTATTTCATAGGGACAATCATTAACAGGACTGTGTGGGTGGGTGTATGTTGGTGTGAAAAATTAAATTATTAATTCAAATATTTCCAATTCCCAAATGGCTCATTGTGAGATTCAGCAACTCATTCCAACCATTTGTCAACCATCACAAATCATTGAAGAGCATAAGAACATACGAAATATTGCAACAAAAATACAAACCGTTCCATAATTCTTTTAAAATCAACTTGTTCATATAATAATCTTTTTGATCCTGTTCAATAAGAACCCAGTGACACACCTACCGACCCTATCAATTGGCAGAAATGTCATTATCCGTAATTGTTCAACAGGTCTAAAACACAATTAGGTCCGACACCTAAACTCAACCAAAACAGCACCATGGCATCAAATAACACAATCAGCCCTTTCCCCACGGACAAATTTATGTCCTCATGCTCCAAAATGACAACTTATTGTTTGCAAGCCAATCATTATGATCAATTGGCCACTCATCGCCAACATCAACACCACCACCAACACAGCACACACACACACACACACACACACACACACACACACACACACACACACACACACACACACACACACACACACACACACACACACACACTTATAAAGTGCAATCATCCATCAAGCCTCAGGGTTCAGAACAGAAATCGTTGGGCCAGTGTTAGCCATGCTGGATGTATGAGGTTCCTATAATCGAGTGTCTTGTTTCCATAAATGCAACAGCTGAGACCCAGAGAAAGAGTAGATGGAGGAGGAGGGAGTAGGAGACAGATGAAGGGCACAAGAGGGGTGGGAAACAGGTGAGGCATGGTGTGAGGGGAAATGAAAGTATAGTGGGGAAGGGAAAAAAGTAGTTAAGTAATGTTTATATCCAAAGCTTTCTCTCCAGCTTACTCACACAATAAATCTCCTGTCCTGCACCATCTTGTGAAGAAAAAACATATGCAACGCTTGTGTGACCGAGATACTGTGATAGAATCATTGTAGAACACACTTTGCCTCCTCCTGAGTATGTCTGCTTATTGCTGCGGATAGAAAAAAGTGACACAAAATGGGAATCAGGACAAGTTCTTTGCATATAGAATCATGACAAAAGTCCAGGCCATAAAATCACCACCTCCCCAAACAGAGCTTTTACCTGCTGAACAACACGGTGAAGACTCCTGACATGGTCTCAGTAAAGGAAAATATCAGATGAAATGAGACCTGTAAAAGAAACATAGAGTGCAGACCATAGAGTGAGACGGCAGTGTTTTAAGCTTTGAGTGGTCAAACTTTCCTACTTCCTAGCATGCATTAGTACAAAAAAGGTTGACGGGAATGTCAAGGCGTGCTGGTATTTCAACTGACAAAAGACAGTCAAAGTGACAGTTCTGCCCAATGATGAAACTAATGCCTCAGATTTCAGTCATCCAAACTGATGTCAGTAATCATCGTCTAGCCACAAATGTCGGTGCAAAATGCCATGACAAACCATCCTATAGTTGTTCAGATATTTACGAGCCAGTCAGTCAAACCTGCAGGGAAAGAAACAGGAGAGTATTTCAACATATGATAGTCAAGTACAACAAACAAATAATTCTAATAAAATGGGCCTACTTTTTTTTTACAAGAAACCTTCACTACAACAACGGCCTTCATTAATTCCTTGATGGACAGAATATTAACAGAAATGACAATGTAATGTAGGCAGAGACAGCTTTCACATTAAGAGAAACATCATATATAAGAGACACGTAATTTAAAATGTATTGACAGCTCTGGTTACATTATTGATGACAGGGGATTTCTGCTGACAGGGTGTCAGTTATGAAAAATCCAGACGCACAAAATACCGTGCGTCTGGATACCTAAACACTGTTAGCCCAGGATGGTGGCAAAATAGTATTGAAGAAGGGAGGGACATTTGGTTACATGCTGAATTCAAGTATGAGAAAATCTGTGAAATTGTAACATTAAATGTAACTACTTTCAAATACAGTAACCATGCTATTGTAAATAACAGCAGAAAGGCTATATTTTCACTGTTTTGGCAGAACTCCTCATTCACATTAACACATCCAACCAATTAAGAGTGACACAGCGTGTTAATGTTTTTTTTTTTTTAATTCAATCCAAGAGTCACATAGACAAGTTATATCATAGCAGTCCTGAACAGACACATTCAAAGTAGCTTGCAGTAATGACTCTTCATCAAAATGCATTAATAAAATAAAACCTGTAGAGTATAGAAAAAGACAGAAAGTGTAGCCACAAAGAAAACATGTATCAGTTTCCTGGTCCACATACAAGGAGCCATCAGAAAGACATCACTCTGTCAGAGTACACAAATCTTTCGTCTTAGGCTCACAGCTGGACAAACTGTGGTAAGCAGGCAGCAGTAGCATAAATACAAGTTCATCTCAGACTCTTGTAGGTTTACATTTTCTCGGACCGATAGCAAATAAAACTGAATTCATCCTTAAATGAGGTATAGGAAATAAAGTTTTGAAAAAGTTTGAAAATAACCCCCTGTGAAGAATTGGTGGAATGTAAATACTGAATATATGAATGTAACTGATTTGCAAATGAAGTATAATACAGATAGAATGGCATCATCAGTAAAAAAACAAAACAAAAAAAAAACAAAATAAACAAACCAACTTTAAAAAAACAAAACAAAAAACAAACAAACAAAAAAAAAACATAAAAAAGGAGTTACTCTGGCTCAGAATAGTTCAATAATAAAATATCAATTATCATGTAAAATGCATCCGGTGAACTTAACCATCAGATTTCCCACCTATGTACAAAAACAGCAGAATTTCTCTTCAGCATACAGCCTGAATCACTCATTTCATTAAATAGTTTCCATTCCACGGTGCAAACCATTTCCCGTCATTTACATCCATACAATGTAATGCAAAGTTGCACAAGTTCGCAAAGTCATTTTAAAGCTACAAACTTTCCACAATCCTGAGAGAAAGTATAACAATTGGTCAAGGAGGTGTTTTAAATGTTTAACTGAATTGTTTTCTACAGTTATAAATGGGGCACAGGATTGATTTCTAATCCGGAAATTGCTCTATGATCCAATAAGAAAAACAAACCTCCTTATAAACAGTATTGAGTTACAATGCCATAACCCAAGAAAAGTACATGCTTTACAGCAATGTGACACTTCTTAAGAAAAAAAAGAGACAATAATCAAAAGTGCAAGCATAAATACGTCAAGTTTAAAATGGACTGTGACGAAATGTATCAAATGTTAGTTTATATGTGCGTACAGTCTGGAGTGTGTAGTCTGTGTGAGATGTGGCCTGTCATGTGGTGACAGACATCACCTCAAGGCCTGAAACACTTGACACACGATCGCTTGGCTTAGTTCAACCAGCACACTTCAAACATGCATAAGAAGACAAGATTCAAACTGAATAAAAAGTGTACATTTGAAAACCATGACTGGTTAGGAAAATGTCCACCGGAGATCAGCGCTTTGAAGCAGCTTCTGATTGTGACAGGATTGTCTATACATTCTGTTTCTTAGCATAAAAATTCAATAGATTCAAGGCTATCGGTTTCCATATGAAATCTGCATTTTGTTTCCAAGCAGTCAACTCAGCAATAATAGTAACAATATAACAATACTTTACACTGTGTAGGAGGAATTAAGCAAAAAAAAACAACTGCAGTATTTTACAAAGGAAAATGAAAAAAACATGTGGCTCAATTTTCACCATCAAGACATACTGCAGAGGAGAGAACAAAGATCTCTATCATGACAGTGAAAATAAAAATCATTCATATATGTATATAAAAAAATTCACAAAATGTCCTGCATTTGGAATATTCAAAATACATATAAGAACTCTTCAAAAGCATACATTGTGAGAAGGCTTAAAAGATGTGAGATATTGCTTCACTGAAAGCCACTACAAGCATGGGTTAAAAAGATGAAAAGCAGTGCATCATTTTGTTCATCAATGAACAAAAAGTCAACAGATCCAAGTACAATTGGCTGCAAAGGGTTTTTGACCTGTTTCATTTAAACTGCTCAGAAGAGGTATTCCCTTTAACAAATAACTTTCTTACAAAAAGACGTGTAAGTACATGTATAGTCAGGTGGCTGCATAATCTACCTAAAAGTGTGTATATTTTTAAAATTTGGGGGTAATGACACACAAAAATATTCTTATCAAGTTTTTATCTCTCTTCTAATGGCAGATTGGGATATTTTTTTTCAATTAAAATCAAAACTATAACACCAGCAAAGATTGAAAAGTGTTTCTATAACTTGCCTGATTGAAGATAACTCTTATAATCTTAAATATTTTAGTTTTTATTCAACTATAAGATCATAGGTCCACTGGATCTATGAGTATAAATACATTTTTTGGCCAGACCATGCAAGCAAATTAAGTGAGAAGTCATCAAGTCAAACAAATACTTAGAACAAGGCATAAATATTATAACATGAGATTAATGCTCCTCTCCAGATTAAAATTTGTGATAGTGATAATTGGACTGGTTTTAAAACAAGCACTTCTAACTGAGGAATATACACAAATTAAATATCGCAGGTAGGGCAAATTCACAGATGAAAAAAGGGTTTGTTGTTTCATAACATACTGAAAGAGTAGAAATTTTAGTCATACTAATGAATCGTGCTGTGGAAAATAGATGAAATATTACGTGTGCAGAAGTGTGAAGCAAAAAAAGAGAAAGAGTAGGACCTTGCCTTTGGAAAACCCAACTTACCCACTGGACAGAATGTGCTTTCAATGATTATACATTTTTTTTCTTGAAAGCCATTACACCAGTACAGTACAGTACAGTACAAACATGACAATGGAATTTATATCACCGGATCAGTTTTGGTCCACATTTTATAATGTTGATATTAAGATTAAAAATGAAATTCAATTAAAAAAAAAGACATAATAATCTGCCAGCCTGAGAGGGCAAATATAAGGAAAATGAATGTGATTAAGAAATTACTAGGCAGAAGTTGCCAAATTATATGCACATAACCCAGTGAGCATCAAAAATGATGACATCATATAAGTAAAATTTTTCATTTTTGTCACTGGACCCTGAGCTAAATCAAATCTATCATTGTAGGTATATGATCAGCAACTCACAGAGACCTGAGTTCACCTCAAATGTGTCGACTACAGCTGAAGGCTTGTAGAGGTCCAACAATTGTCACTGGTAACCACAGACCTCCCTTCTTAAGATAAATAAACCTCAATACTGCTCAAAATAACATGAGGCCATGCATTCGCTACCATAAAAAAATGAGAAGGAAATTGTTAAAAAAAAAAAAAAAAAAAAAAAAAAATCAACACTGACCACTAAAAATTTGTTCACTTTAGGGATTTTTTTTCCTTGCTTCCCTCATTACAATATGCCGTCTGCACTGAGAGGGAAAAAAAGTTAATATTTAGCCTAGCAATTTTTAATAAGTGATTGCCCTTCAAGTATTCAAACATTACATCTGAAACAACCAGTGTTTAGTATTTTGATATTTGACCCAAAAAAATAAACTGTTACCAGGCTGAAAATAACCTCAGAAGATTTCATGAATACACTATGAATTAAAAAAAGGGCAAGGTAAACTTCCTAATATTTCGTAAGTTGTGGTTGCCAAATGTAGTCCCTTACTGTTCAAACAAGATACTCACACAGCATCCTCTCACCAGGAGAGGATTTATTTTTCTCCCACTAAATGTTTCACCATTTCAGTTGTGTTTCTTGAAGAATTCATAAATTGTACCATCATGATCGTTGGTGCTAAAGTCAGGGCAGATACCGTTAACAATTTTGGTGGTGGCAGTGCCTAGAGAGGTCAGGGAAGACAGGCTGGGCTTCTTTTGGTGACCGTGGCAAGGGCCGCTGCGGAGGCCTGTGTTTTCTGAGTGCAGGTACTCCTCAGCAAATTCTGGGTGCTGCTCCACAAAGCTTGTAAACTTGTCTGTAGAAAGACCACCAGAGGGCATCAGAGACAAAGAAAATTGATGAGACTGAATTTAAAGCTGTCCAGAGACTGACTATTCTTAAGTGGCTTAGTCTTGAATCTCATGAATCTTATGAGGGGACAGTCACTACTTTGATGATAAGGCAAAGTTTTGAAACAAAGATTAAACTGAGAAATATTTGGGTCAATCAATGACCAGTGATGGTTCATTTTATTTGCTCGCTTACCAAACGTAATTTTCCCCGTGTCTTCAGAATCAATGGCAGTAAACAGACATGTCACGTTAAGGTGAGTCACCCCTAAAGCAGTCTTCAGTATAACTACCAACTCCATCTCTGTGATGGCACCATCGACTTCTGCTGCAAACATCTGGAGGAGATAAAATGGATGAAATGCAGATGTCATCTCTGCAACTTTGTCTTTAAGGTACTTTTCTCTAACAGGGTTGTCAGACGCATGAAAGGGGAAGTTTCCCCCCCCCTTTCTAAAATAATGAGTTATCAGAAACTGAATCTGCTCTTGGTGGGATAGTGGGATGGTATTTTAGTGGAGATTAACCGAACACAAAACTAAATTCTGACCTGTGGTATAACAAAAAAATTGAAAATAAACTTACCTTGAAGGCTAATTTCATCGTTTCCAGAGTTTTGGCAGGTCTGCACACGACAGACAAGGCTATTACATACTCTCTGACATCTATGCAGTTATTTTCATGCTGGAAAACCAAGAGAAAAGGACATATTTTAAACAATAGTGAAAGAGCTTTTGGTTTGAGCAAGTAGCAATGAGTGCCTGCTACATTTCAAGTGACACACTCCTGCATTAGAACCTTGACTGCAAATATATTCCCAAATGAAAATATGGGTGCTATGCTTTCATAAATAAATGCATTTCAAATGTAACATCCACATTCTAAGCATAGCTGTATTTTCACAGAAGTTCAAAGAAATAATAAACAGAGACAAAATTAAGCATAGTCCTGTCCACTAAAGAAGACTGGGGATCCATCAAGGTTATACTTAAAAAATAAAACTCTCATTACCTCATCAAAAAGAGCGAACATGTCTCGCAGCATGTCTGAAACTGGCACATCAAGGAATTTAGCAAATTCATTCAAGCCCAGCTTCTGGCCACCAAGCGTGCTGGCTCTGTTCCCATACTCCCACAGAACCTTCTCTGCGTTCCGTGGTTTGAGCCTGGAAGAGTTGTGGGAATTATTTTTGTGTGTTAGCAAGTGCAAACAATTAGAAAAAGACGCAAAAGATATAATTTAACCTGTATTTTGTAACACTGCAATATTTTTGAAACATTTAGTCCAATTTATTCATATTTTTCCAACCCTGTATTCTATCGAGTTCCCCCCCCCCCCTTCTCTCTCTCCTGCTCATTCACTGACTCTTGTCCCTGACACCTCCACAGTCAGTTCACGGAGGGAATAGAATGAGCGGACACTTGAAAGACTCATATGATACACATGCTGGATCACAGGATTTCCTTCAGATCATATTCCATGCAGAGAGCAGATGAAATCACTAAGTGACATACAAAACACAATTTCCAAATACTTTTCCAACTGCACAACCACACCACATATCCCACAGCCAGAAGTTTAATTTGGATGCTCTCACTTAGTCGTCATTGACGGGTACATATCAATGGAAGGTTTGAGTGACTCACCCCAATCTCCTGACGAGTTTGGCAAACTCCAGCAGACAGGTGTCCACTGGCAGTTTGAGCTGACCTTCTGCCATGGCCAGCTGGCAGTCTTCAAATGAATAGTCAGTGATGGGTACACCCAGGGCTCTAGGCAGAGCAGAGGAAACAATAAATAATCACTTTGCACAAAATAAAACACAATCTGCAGAAGGCTTGTAGGGGTAGCCAATACAACTACAGGTTTATATGTTCCTGACTAATACTGTATGGGATGCTTTGTTGTTACAGAAGTAAATCAGATATCAATTAATAAATAAATAGAACAGAGTATCAAAGCATTCTACTTACTTAGCCATGACGTGCCTCACGTTTATAGCAAACAGAGCAGGATTCTTTTTTTCCTCCTCTGATGGTGTGTAGATGGGAAGGAACTGAGGAGTGAGCACATATAATGGTATTAATGAGTTATTAAGTGAATTCTGCATGCGTATTGATAATTTCATTTCATTTAAAACAATATATAAGCATGGTATCAACACATCACAAATGCGTTTATACACAAAGTTTGGAGAGACAAACGTAAATGCTTACTTCGATCACAAACTCATTATGCAGCTGGCAAAGTGTCAGCCACAAGATTTCAAACCTGGACATGAAAAAGATCAAATCAACAGCAATTTTCAAATACAGACACAAAGAGCTTTCAATATGGTCCATTTCTAAAGAGAAAATTAGATCATTTTTCAAGTTTCGTTTTAACTGTTGCCACGACCAACCTGTGCATTCACCAATTTTCAAGGGCATGCCTTTTTAGCTTTAAATGCCGATAAGTGATTTAAATGATAAGGTTCAGCTTTTTAGCAGTGTCACAAAGCTACATTCACAAATGTTCACGCATCCACGTTATGTGCATGTTTACATACAGTATGTGTGAGCTTGAGTGAGTGATTTAGACATTATATAACAGCCTCGTCAAATACTCTTCTCATACTGGCCAAAACAAAATAAGTAAAGAATGTTTTTTATTATTGTTATTATTATTATTTCTCATGTCTAACATTTAGGAGAACGGTTATTTTGAAGTTTAATGTTAACGTAGACCTGGTGGCACTCATTGACCCTCTCCTCAGTCATCCTCCCACAAGCAGCAACTGTGAAGGGGCTTTGAAGTTGTACTGTTTTTATTTTACCATGTCAGTGAGGTGTAGACTGAGCCACTGTAGCTACTAGAATTTAACCAAAATGTTCCAAATTTATAACTGATAATATGAGGTTGTGTGTTCATAGTCATAAATTCAGTTTGGCCATTCTTTTAACTTGTAATTAATTTTATTTAAAAAAAAAGTATGTATTTGAGTAGTTCTATGCTCAGACTCAATCATTAAATTAATTAATGACATAAATCAGTTTCCTGAACAACAGTTTAAAGTTGGAACCATTTCAGAGAGTATTCATAAACAGACAGCTCATCATTTAACTCACTATTAGCTACTGTTAACTTATGGTTGCATAAGTGACTCATTATGGGTTCCTGCTAGGATAACACATTTCCTGAAGTGGAGGGGGACACAAGAGATGTGCCTCGAGAGCTAAGCTGTCCAACATTGTGCTTTTTTTGTTATGAAAGTGTTGCACTTTAGGTAAGTATTTAGTAAGATTGCTTGTATTTCCACCTTTACAAGCAAAACTCGAATTGCACTTGAGGCAACAATTATTGTTTGCATCAATTCTGGTGAAATATAACCAGATTTGTAAGGTTTAGCTCTTTCCATTACTGCTCACTCAGAGAAGATGTGTGCTTGTGTCGCTCTCGCTATTCGTGTATGTGAGACAGACATGGATAGACATGTTACTGAGCCACCTTCTCTAGTATCATCTTAAAATAAAAGAGAAATCAGATGACTGACACATATAAATAACAAATATTAAATGAAAAACTTGTTAACTTACGCTCCAGGTCCTTGCCATGTCCATGTGATTGTGTCCTGGAAAAAAATGATGATACATTTTTAGACAATTCAATTATTTTCTTTAAGCTTTGAATGCAAACGTACTTGCAATTAAAAGTAAGGGAAACCTGTCATGGATTTAAAAAAATGGCACCAATGATAGGATTACTATGAAATTAATGCAGAAATTGAAAACCAGTTTCTGGGAATTAATGAAGTCTGACTACTGGAAATCATGGTATACTGTACTGTATACTGTACATCCCATTGTTTTGCATTCATGATGAGCTAGATTCTCAGGTCAGTGATGCCTTAAACACTTGGCTGAATGATTTGAAATTCGAATCATGCAAATTAATGCTTTGTTAATATTGGCTTTACATACTTAATTACTTTCAAGACTTATCTTGAAAGTAAACAATGCCACATAAGTGCTGTAATCAAAGCTAAAGGCGGACTAGTGCTTTTATTTTGGTTTTGATTTTTTTTTTCTGGCCCGGGCAGTGTATATTTTGAACTTATTGTCTTCTTATAACAGTTTAAATAATGTCCTTGTCGGAGCCTGAGAGAGTCTCCAACACCTGTACTGGCACTATGTAACTTTGGTTTGGGTCACTCCAAGAACAAAAGTGAAACCAACTTTGCTGCTTCAACTGCTTATTGCATACGTCACAGTGCTAAGATCGAGCAAAGTTATATGGGAGTTGTTGTTTCATTGGACATAGAAGAGACAGCACAGATACCAAATAGTTTGAAGATTTTGTCAGAGGAGTCAAAGAAAAAGTGGGAGAGTGATAGGATAAGATGCTGGATAAGGGTGAATATTGGTCCTGCTTTCACTCGAGGGATGTCAGAGTGACCTGGCTCTGTTACTGATGGACTAGTAAGTAGACATTGTTCGCTTACAAACTAAACATAGTGCTTTGGAGCTTCCTGTGTGTCATGTGGCGTTATTGAAGTCACATGGTTCATCGCTAATGTTCGGAATTCAAAGTTAATCACGTAGTGGAGTGTTTTTTTCACCTCAGTGCTAGTTATGGTTAACATGTTTGTTGAAGACATGGCTAGAGTTCTCCAGTATCACTGGTTTGTCAACAAATGCACGTTACTATGTTGCATGTTTACCGACAGTTGAGACTGGCAGTACTGATTACCAACTTTAGGGGGATCCCGAGAGCAAAAACTACATTGTGTCCTTTTAACCTGTGAGCAGGTAAATAGTTGAGTCATTTGCATTTGCTTGATGTATTAGACATTATTCAACTGATTACAAAAAATTCAACCATTGAGCAAAGTTACTGACATGGTATAAAATAATCTTACCAGTTTATTAGGGTAACGAATCACCACAGGCTGCACTGGTACAGCTGGGATGAAAGCTCCTAGAAGAGTAAGAATACAACCATATAAAATGACCAGTAATTTGAAAAAGTGCTCTCTATTACTTCTCATTCTAGGCTATTCAAAATATTCAAATATTGAAAATATTTTACTTACATGTATACATGTAAGACAACTTCTGTTATTACATATATACAGTATATATATATATATGTCAGGCTAAACTTTAACTTCTATATCATGATTCAACAAGAAAAGAGAGCTCAGTGACAGGAGAGATGTTACCTGGTTTAAAGGTGATTAGGCAGGATCTATTGGTGCATGTGCCCTCTGGAAAAATCATTATCTGTATGTAAGAGAAGACAATGGGTTATCTATGAGAGCAAGTTAGGACAGCATGCTGTATATTAATTTCTCTAATAATTCAACAAATGTGTCTCTGTCCGTTGGTTGAGCAGTTTGGTCACAATGCAATGAAGTTTTACAAATAGAAGGTTTGTCAGTGGTCTTTTTCCAAATGTCTCCATTCGGGAAATAAAATTTCCAATTTTAGTTGACAAAACACTAAGTGTGGAGAACATTTAAGTTTATTAAAAACTAGTCATGATGACAGTTAAAATCTCTACAGGGAATTTATGTCAGTTACTGTATTTAAGTCACTAAACTAGTATTGATACTAGTATTGATACCAAATGTCATCATGTCATCTCTTTGGTTAATGTTTTTTTAGGTAACTATCATCTGTTCAAGCACTTTTTGCACAAATCTGGTGGATGCATATTATTAATATATATCATAACAACGTTTTGAAATTGTGTGACTTTCGTTGACTTACCTGAGGCCATTCCCCTCCAGAATGGGCTCTACGTTTGATTTCCTCTACAGTCTTCTTTCTTGAGTCTTGGTCTGACCGTGATACAAACACTGGCCTGATGTACTTAATCAAAGCTAAAAACAAAAATCAAAGAGAGAACATGAATAGAAAGGAATTTCTTTTCCCAACTAAGCAATCTTAACTTATTTTCATAATGTGCATAAATTCCATGTCACTGTTTACTAAGAGTGAGTGAATATAGGGAAATCTGAAGATTTGGGTGTGAAATATATGTCACATTAATTCACTGCCTACCACTTTATTCTCCACATGAGGGTTGTGTGAACCCTCATGTGTTATTATTTCACAAGTAAATATGTATGTTCTACTTGAGATGTGTTATTATGCCACATTATGACTAGAAATGACAAACACAATCACAATTAGCCACTGGTTATAGGAGTCCTTCTGGATTTTTAAAGTTACCGCAACAGCCTGCAGTAAGTTCTCACACAGGAGTGAAACCACATGTGGCTTTTATTTCCTATGACCTAACCACTGGATTGTACAACACTGGGGTAGACTTCTCACAACAATGCAAGAGTCACACAGATAATGCATTATTACATGAGAACATGAGGTTTGCATACAATCTGTATAATCTTCAGGGCAACCACTGAGAAAAAACCTTCTCTGTAGGTCTGAGCTTAACAGGTGTTAAACTGTCATGGGAAAATGCTGACTGTGTTTAAATATTTTACATTACATTGGCAGGAGATGTGAGACGCACTGCATTACACATTTTACAATTTGCTAAGTGTAAGTGTATGTCATAGGCAGCCCTGTGACTCAATTAAAACAGAACACAACAAATTAAAGGAGAGTATGAGGCCGTGAGAAGAAGGAACTGATTCCAATTGTGAGCTGTCTGACTACAGAAAAGGATTACCAAGACCTTACCAAGACACACAACACACGTCACTGTAGCTGATCAGGTCTTAATGTTTATTCTGGATTCCACTTACTTGGCCAGATTGGTGTCTACCTCCTCTCACATGAATACTAAAAGTCTATTTAAACCAAATCAACAATGGAAAAATAATTGCAGGCACTATCTGATCAAAGAAAACACATTTTAATGACAGTTGAAAATGGGGTCCTAGTTTATTACTATTATTTGAACTTTGCAGTCCACTCTTTTTAATTGGCACAAAATAATATGGCCTAATTTTTAAAAGGGGATTTCTTTCAAAACACACAGTGCAGTGGAGCCCACATGTGGCTGTAATATGGTTTAGAAATGATTGCGCCTAATCCTAGATATAATGTATTACATTCAAATACATTTACATTATACATAGATATAATGCTACTTACTGCCCCAGAGAGGTATATCCTTGCTCTCAGCCTTCATGACTATTGAAGCCATTGACATTGTGACTGGGATAGCATCAAAGTAAGACGAGTGTGGTGCCAGGGTGAGGATGGGTGCCTCCGCAGGTAATGCTCTTTGCCCTTTTATAGTCAGCCAGTGGAAACCTCCTGCAAACCACATGACCCGCATGATGATCTTCAGAATTATGTCCACCAGTCTGGAAACAATGATCAATGTGAGATTTTATTAAACTTTACATATGAACAGCTAATAAACACATAACATACTTACATAAGTATTTGATGTCAGAAGTTGTTGACATTTGTAACAGATGCATATTAATGACAAAAATCAACATAACTGACAGACAACACTAAGGACACGTGAGGTGAAGTTCATTTATTAGCTCAGAAAATAAATATGGTCAGTATGTGGGGACAAGAGATAAAACACCAACATAACACAAACACCTCCTCTCAGTTTTAATAAGAGCCTTTCACTTCCAATACAACCCTCTTCCCCACATGCACTCATTAGAATTATAAGACCTGTTCATAAGAAAGTCTCTTAAAAGTTAAGATGTTGTTTGCTTTTCACTTGGCATTTTGTGTTTCATTTGAGATAAGCATTCAAGGAGAGACCTGCAGCTGCTGTGGAAGAGTAAGGTCCACACAATACAGCTATTAACATAACTAAATCCGAATCCAAGTTTTCTTAATGAGCCAAAATATTATCAGTTTTCATTTTACATTATGATGTTGGTGTCTTCTTTATAATTGGCAGTCATGGGAGCAAATTACTATTACCTAACAAAAATGAAGAGCTTTACATTACAGTGTTGTGGTATGTAAAGTAGCATTTTTAAATTATGTGGTTTTCTATATTGAAAGCAACATTGGTGATAGTACCAACTAAAGACTCAAAGCACTCCTGTTGTACATGTCATTTCCAAGCGTGAACTCATCCATAACATCGTAATGTTCAAAAGTCTTAGGCCACGATTACATTTGTTGTTTTACCAATGTTGTAATCATCATCAATCAACTCCCCTCTGAAATTGGGGATGGGATGGGGGTAAGTGATCAGTCTTGCAGAAATCCACTTTGAAATGTACAGGAAAAATAACTGCATTCACAGGTTAAAGTGTCAAGCATTTTGTGTGACTAACCATTACACTTGAAAAGTAGCCTGACCCTGAATCTATTTAAGCTTTCTAATATTTAAGACCAACTTTCTGTCACATCATTCCAAACCAAATTCCAATTATCACAGAATATGACATAAAAACAAAAAGCAGTTGGTAAAGGTTTTGTACAGTACTGTATGTCTCAGTATCACTTGTCTGATAGAATTATAATGCTTTGCTACAAGCCAAAATTCACTTTTTACAAGCGGAAACACATGTGCACATGGAAAGCCCACCTCCTCCAGAGGCACTGAGGTTCCACGGTGGTCTCGGAGCGCCCTACTGTGGCCAAGAAGGCAAAAGGCCAAGCCAGCAGCATCATGAATGCAGCTATGAGTAGACGAATGGGGAAGAGTGTGACAGTCATTAACGCAATCTGCAAGAAATGGAAAAGGGGAAAGGGTTAAAGAAAAAGATTAAGATTAATAAAATATGTGTTATCCTTAACTACTGTGGTCTAACTATAACTGATACAAGTGAATGTTGTAGAATCACTAATGTTCATTCAGCAACACAGACACAAATTCTCAATCAATAATGAGCATTAAATTAGGATTTTACACACCCTCATATTTTGGGTCATTGCTAACATCTGATAAATTCTGCAACTTTCTGCATCTAAGTAATACAGAGAATTCCATTGTGTGTTTAATAGCAGAAAGCAGTGTGGGCGAAATAGAACAGTTTTCTGCCACTGAATTTCTTGAGGCACTTCATGATGAGGATAAATGAGCAGTGTATAGTAAATGGAGGGTGATTTTGGACTCACCCTCAGCTTTGCTTTAATCTGTGCAGTGTTTATTTTAAAATTTGTTGTGGATATCCAGCAACACAAATGTTCAAGGCCATGATAATGTCCAGTGTATAAGCATAAAGCTATTACTTATTTGTAGCTATTATTGCCAGAGGGGAAACGCCACTTATTTTCTTCCTCATTTAGTTGCTGCTGTATTTAAATGGTCCATTAAGGTGCAAAGTGATAATAACTCAGACTCAATACAAACAAACAAATACTCAGGTGATAAACTGGATGCAAAATGACAAGTTTACTACATGAATTATAGTTTAATTGATTTTTCTAAAACCTTTAAGAGAACATGTTTAAGAACAGAAAAAACTATGAACATTATAGACTGTAGTAAAGGGGAAAAGGAGACATCTGATCATCCAATATGCAATGAAGCCCTAACTACACTTGCATAATAGACCAATATATGTCAGGGTGTGGCTCAACTCTGTTGCAGTACATGCACTTTATGAACTTCACATAATGTACGTACATGTTCACGTAAATGTTAAATGGTGCTCATGTTTTAGGTGCAAACAAACCCTGAAACTTAAGTGTTTGCTTTAATGGTTAAGCACTTTTTATGACTCTGATAACACCATTTATCTTATGCCAATATTTGTTATGATAACAACTATTAGGGACTATAAAGTCTGTCTGTAGACAATTTATGTTTGACAGCTGAACTAAAATCAATCATTTGAAAGGCTTTAAATGACTGCTATTGCACAGTAAATGGTTTTCTTAAGGTTCAAGAGTAGTATTCCTCCCCAAAAGCATAATTATGGGTGTTTGTTAAAACATTACACAAATATAACACTTCTAACACAGTAACACTAATTTCTTTATCTTGCCATAGGCTTTAAACCTTTCCCAGGAGTCAATGAAAACACATTAATTAATTATGGGCTTCTTCCACACACTGTTCTCATTTTAAATAAATATGAAGACCCCTCTTTTGCACAAGAAAACAATCAAACAAACAAACAAGTACTAGTGTATTTTTAGCATAAAAACGGCTATGCCAGGAATGCTTGAGAGCCTCTGGATAATGCATTTGTTAAAAATTTATACAGACCCAGAGCATGAAAGCAAGAATATCATTTAGAATTAAAATACAAGAAAAGCTACAAAAGAGAGGCTATTCAGGCAATACACCTAATTCAGGTACTTAAGTTTAATGGTATCTTTAAAAATATGCAGTACAGTTTGTCACAGAAAACAAAACAAGCATGCCAACACAGTAAATATATTTGTAAATATACAGTTAATAATATAGAAAATTATCTCAAATTTACAGGTTATTCTAAAATTGCAGAAAGAAGTGCTGACTGAGCTGTATCTAGTTATAGGTATTACAAACAAAATATAAAGCAACAAGTTGATATGATGATGTCCATCTGTTTTTAATGGCCTTATATTGAAATAACAGTGCTTTCAAAACCTTTCCGATGATCTGTCTGATGAAGCCCTGGTTGATAACTGTCCACAGAAATACTTTGACAAATAATATCGCTTCTTGAAAATGTTATCATGTGTGCAGTCAGGGGTTGTTATAACAGCAGGTGGTTTGAGTGAAGGGCTTTAATAGAACGGGAATGGAGTCAGACCAGTAGAACAGACTCTGTAGCAAGTCTGTAGAATTAAACCAATATTTGAGTCATTTGACTGAATGGGCTAGTCACACATGTATATATTATGAATTAAACATGTATTAATTAAAAGTTAACAAAACAGTAAGGAACACAAGTTAAATGTCCTCACTTCCATTTGATTGTATATTGTACAGCAGACTCCTAGACAGTGAGGTACAATGCCAAATTGACTTGTCACACCAATGTTCTAGTCAGCTACAAGGCCTTTGATAACCTGCATCTACAGGAAATGATCAAGGCCAGAGAGGCCCACAACCTTTTGCTCTAGCCTTGTATAAAACAGTTTAGATTGTGTCTTCCTCATGCTGATGTGGATGTGAAAGCAAGAGCAGCACAACATACTAAAAACAGCTGTTCCCAGTTACATCAGGGCAATGCAGAAACCAATTTCCATCACTCCATGACCCACTTTTTGTTCACCACTTAGTGTTTAACCACTTAGAAATTAGATTCAAATGCCTAGCTGCTGTGACTTAAGTGCTTGTATACAAAAGTTGAAGCTGGAAAAAAAAAAGCTTTAATGCCAAGACCATGTCAGCATAATGGAAGTTCCACAGCAACACATTCATTTCTTTACTTTAAATAAATTAGCTTCATGTATTGCTTCATTGGCTTTAATAAGTTACAGTTATACAGGAAAATGTACTTATTCAATTTTCTTCTATGCAATGAAATTAACATACCTTACTCTTTATTGTCTTTAAAAAGCTACTATAACATTATATTAATTTTTTTTCAAGCACTGTGAGTGTTTTGAGTTTAGAGACATGGGGTTGCAGCCTGGCATTTTAAGAACAAAATAAAATTATACTATACTGTTCAGTAGGAAACTGGCAATCATCAAATAATTCCATTACTTATGTTACTGTTTAAAGCAGAATGTGGTGACCTGTCCAGGTGGTGTACCCCCCACCCCTTCACCCTGTGTCAGCTGGGATTAGGCACTACTTAATGTTTATGTACAAGACATGCTTGTACTATCATGTGCATGTACTCAGGGTGAGTACATGCACAAGAATTCCTAATTTAAACTTTTAAATTAAATAAAAAGGTAAAGGGCAAAGGCAGACCAGACTATGTGTTTAGAGTTTAGACAGCCCTAGTTTAAACCTAAATATTCCAGTGCTTAATTATATGCGTGATAACTGTAAAATTGCATTTAACAAGATAGGTTAAGGAGAATGTACACACATTCTGCATTAATTCCCAATGATTTCCAGAGGAGTTAAAAAAACAAAACCAATGACTGCAAACTGGAGGTAGATTGCAAATTAACACTTACTGCAGGGAAGCCAGAAAGCTCTAATCTGATTAACATCAGCAATGATGGTTAGCTGTGCTATAGGTCTGATCTGTGCAGCAACACTGTAAACTATCTAATTCAAACTTAAACATTTGGGGGCAAATCCCTCTGAGCAGCGGATTTTGGACAACATGAACATGACTGTCACTTTCACATCCCATTCTCCACCTTCCACATCCACACACGTGTTTGCTGGTGGCTGGGTGAGACGTACCGTTCCAGCCAACGAACAAAGCGAAGACAAAATTGCACGGGCGGCTAGAACATTGTTTAAACCAAACGACATTGTTCCAGCATGCGCTGTTAATAAACGCTACAACAATAATGATGGCATTAATTCGAGAGTAACAACCGAGGCCCCATCTTGAACAAGCGACCATGCTCAAGTAACTGCATCTTCTTACAGTGGGTTGTTAGACGAATCCTGGGCGAGATGGACCGGCTTCCCTACTTTGAACAGTCGTGCGTGGAAACACACACCACGTCTGCAGCTAAAGAGACATTTTAAAAGAATCCAATTCCTTGACTGTGACATGAAAGTAATACGCGGTGTCAACAGGGCAAGAGGCAGAGCCCAACATGTATGTAGCTAATGCTAGCGCGCTAGCGAACACTGGCTCAGCTGCTGACTGTATGCAATCAGGAAAAACTACTCAAGCTGTATCTTGGTGACACTGTTTCCACATTGTAGTACCAAAGCGTCACACATCACAAGCAGGATATTCTGTTGCTGTGTAACAACTTATCCAAGAACATAATTCAATACATAATTACCTTTGCCTTTTCCAGAGGGGTGAATTTCAAGACGTGCACAAAAGGGTTTCTGAACGGCGGCGCTTGGTCCATTTTCTTCCCTTCTCCTTCCATTACACATTGTCTTTTACTTGGCAACCTCATTCTGCCAAGAAGTAGCGTTGGTCGAGGGTGTAGATACACGTCTCAATATTAAATCAGAAGAAAGGAACGATTATGCCAGAAAGAGACTCTTTGCGCAAAACGCAGGACACCCCCTTATCTTTGCGCCGTCTTTGCTAATTGAAGTGGCAGTGCAGGGTTATTAACGTTATCTTCCTTCCCCGGGCAGCATGGAGGGATAATGGTTAGCTCAAGGATTAACTGGGGATATTTGAAGACGTCGTTATCTACCTTCCTGCCGTGCGCAGGACGCCTTCCTCCGTGTGTTTCCAGTATGTTAGCCGTGGATGCTAACGGAGCCACGGTCCAGCGCTCTAAACCGTGCGCACGCGCAGAATACCGTGACTGTAAGTCAAACTGATGCTTTCCTCCCCACAGGCTCTAATAAATTAGATTTTTTTTTTTAATCTCCACCAGTGTTCTATGTTTTTTCTCTTTTATCACTGGCCGACTGCACGGAAAAAATTTAAAACAAGTCAAGAGCAGACTAACGTAAATTAGCAAATTATATATGAATATGAGTGTTTTTTTAAACATTTGTAGCAGTTTAAAGACTGCGATTTGTTGAAGAAACGGGATAGTGAAGGCAGTGGCGGATTTAACATTATGGGGTCCCAAGGCAAACGCTGTTGTGGGCCCTCCGCATCCATTAAAAAAACCAGTTCATTAATGGCAATATATATATCCTTTCTTCTTCTTTGACTGGGTTTTCTTTTTCTCTTCGTTTTTATGTTTTTATTATCTTTTTTATCTTTCATCTTGCTTTATCAGTTCACCTAGGGTTACGTAGCATCAAGAATAATCAGAAAGTTAAAATTTGTTTTTTTATATGCATGAGTCTGTATCCAAAAGTGTAGCAAAAAAAGGCAACTGGGCTTAGTTGAAATTCTTGAATTTCTTGAATTTCTTGAATTCAGTTCAGTTCAGAACTGAAGAAGCCTCTTGGATGAGAGATGAAACGTCTTCAAGAATTTCAACTAAGTCCAGTTGCCTTTTTTGCTGCACTTTGGATACCATGACCTGGATGACTGACAGACATGAGTCTGTACTGTGTACAACTGAGATGGGTGGGCTGCATTATCTGTTTGCAGGCTGCGCCTCCTTGCTGTTCCTCCTCTGACAACATTATTGTTGTTGCTGGTAATGTCACATATGGTTGGTGTCACACAGCACTGCTGTGTCTGCCAAACACTAAAATTTATAAAAGGTGAATCTGGGTGAGATGTTAAGCTCAAAGTAAACAGTTGCAAAGATCTCAAGTTACAAATCTCAGTACAAATAATTGTACTGAGATTTGTAACCTGATGCTAATTTCCTGAGGAGATATTGGTGTTTAAACATATTTCATTCTGTCCTTGAATTAACCCACTTTGTTGAACTAATTTATAAGGAAGGTTAGCAGAGTTCATCATTAGAAAGTGTCAACATATTACTGAAAGAATGCATAAATATAGTTTTTTTTTCCATTCATTACCTCTGCCTGGGAGGTGACATTTTGGGCAGTGTTTGTAACTCCCAAAAAAAGTTGGGACACTGTATTAAATGTAAATAAAAACAGTAATGATTTTCACATCTCACAAACCCATATTTTCTTCTGATACGTTGTTAATGTTCTATTCCCAATAGAACATTAACAACATATCAGATGTTGAAACTGAGACATTTTACCATTTCATGAAAAATATTAGTGTATTTTGAATTTGTAACGGCAATTGTGTAGCATCTCCAACTGTCTGTAAACATCTGGGAAGTGGGGAGTGAGGATTTAAGAAAGGAATGTTGTCGCTTTCTTGTCTGATGCAGAATTCTAGGTGCTCAAAAGTCCGGAGCCTTTATTGCTGGATTTTTCATTTCATGATGCGTCAAATATTTTCTGTCGGCATCATTTTCTTTTCCACATTTATGTTGAAAATAAAAACTTCAATTTGAATAGCTTGTATGTATGATTGTCATGCAGTTGATAGACAATGTTGATATTGGCATTTGTATGTTTATAAATGGAAATGGCATGACCACCCAACTCATTGTACATTGCACATGTTTAAAATAAAAACATGGATCTATGAACCTGTGTATTATTTGAATAGCTTAGTATTGGAAGAACAATAACAAGGTAATTTTATGCATGGCACTAGGGCCATAAAACAATTTTATACAATATACTGTATATAGTATATTGTATATAGTAGATAGTATAGTAGTATATTGTATATAGGGGTCCCTGCACCATCTATCCATCAGTTTAGGGGTCATAGTCACACACTCACTGACAGACAATCAATACGGACTGTGCAATACTACAACCAACCTACCTTCTGCCTCCTTTTAGCACCATTAAAATATAATATATCATCACAATACATAGAGCAGTTGTGTATATTACACTTTTGCAATGTATTTTTTATACCCTTTTTCCCTTACCCTTACTTATTTCATCCCACTGAGTACAAATGCATTTGAACAATTGGCACTAGAGTAATGCATTTCACGGACTAGAGGTGAATGATTTGATACCGATTATGTGCAAGCATGTTTCAAAAGAGGAGAAACTAAACTACTAAACTGATGGGTTATTCTCATAAAGTGTATGTATTTTGAACACTACATAATGCAAGGTATTGAAAATATGTTCATATACTTCCATCTAGTGGTGAAAATCTCACGTTACAATCAGAAAAGCTATATTTGAGCAAAGAGTCGAAAGTCTCAAGACACCACCAGCTTTGTTGTTGTTATGTTTGCCACATTCTGTGATCATTGGCATTTGGCCTGGAATAATATGATTGAAAGTTGATCTTATATGCTCAAACTGTGAATGCATTTAAGTTATACAACATGTATGTAATGCATAAGCATGTCTTGAATAAACCTGGTGTACTAGGCCTTTTTTCACAGCAGATATTTGTTGACATGAAACAGTGGGACAAACACAGGTTTTACCAGTAACATTAGGTAGGGTTCCACTTTAGGGTTCCAGTTTTAAGCAAAGTCATGCGATTGTTCAAGGGCAGTGGGTCACACTAAATACTTTAATTATTAAAAACGTTATTTTAAAACTACATACATCTTACGGTATTTTGTGGATGTGTTCAAATAAAATAAATGAGAAAAAATTTTACTGTATCATCATTATTAAAATGACAAATCTAATGGTGGCTCTTGCACAGTACTGTATCTACAAAGCCACTAGTCTATTGCATAAGTACTGTATGCGCCAGCGATAAAAACAAAAATAACATTTTGTTACAGATGTATAACTCATATGACTACAATATGTTGACACACACATTTATTTCAGGCTAAAACCTTTAACTGGTCAGTTTAAGCACCAAAGTTCTTCTTCTCTACTATCACTATTTGGTGTGAACCACCATTAATGTATCTGATAAAAATGTGTCAAATGTGTCAAAGATACACCTTCAAATAGCTATTGGAAAAAGTTTCTTCAGGAGAACTTTGATTAGAATGACATATTGCTGCAAACAATAAATCACAGCATTTACACCATAAACCAGTGGTCCATTGTTCATAAGCCAAAGTGCACACACAGCAGTTCTCCATTTGCAAACCTATATTGATTCAATCATGATGTGAAAAAAATGTTGCTATTAAGAGATTTTGCTTTATTTATCACAGTTGAATTCTCCGTGTCCTCACAGCAATCATGTTTTTGTTCACGTTTTTGTAATTGCAACCATGTCAAGATCAAGTAGTAAAACACACGTACGCACAAATGTGGCATACAGGCACACACACACACACACACACTGGTTTCCATGACTTCAGAGAACATTGCATTGACTTATATTCATTCATTATTACTTCTTAACCATAATTACTACTGGCTTAATCCTAACCTTAATCCAACCCTAACCTTAACTTAACCCTAACCTCAGCCTAAGTTTCCCCACAACACAAGGAATACAAGGTATGCACACAGACACACAAACACACGCACACAGTTCAACTTCTTATTTTAATTTGAGTGTGGAGCATGTTGTCAGAGTGCCCTGTGGGCTGACCATATCAGGTTGTGACATTTGCATTTGACAGGAATCACATCAGACAGGGTTAATACTCTAGCGAATTGAAGGATAGAAAAAAGAAAAAAGAAAGAAAATAGTGGAAAAGGTTTCAACCATCCCTACAACTCTCACTTCCCTCACTCTCTACCCCCCCCAGTCCCATAGCTGAGGTGCTTAAATTAAAAAGGAAGAAATGCAATTTAAAGACATGGGGTAAACAATCACAAAACACTTGTTTCTGGAGGAGACACAATTTCCTGCTGCCTTGTTCAATTTCTTATGGCCTAGAGGGCTGCCGCATGCGTTTTAACACCTGGTTCTACACTGCTGATTAAAATTGTAATGTCGGTGTTGAATCAATCCATATGACATTTTGGAAATGAACAAGTATCAGGACATTTTATATAGACAGCACTTTTCCCCATTGTTTTCGTTTGAAACAAAAAGGTATAAGGTGTTGATTTGCACTGCATGTCACTACTATGCCTTCCAACTGTTTGAGAGGAAAAGAGAAAGTTTCAATATCCTGCATATGCCATCATCATTGTTATACAATATTATTATTATTTACTCAGAGGCTACATGTAGACTGTACTGACTTACCTAAAATGGGACAGTTGAGTTGATGTATTTCCATTTTTATGGTATATACCTATTCCAAAATAATATAAATACAATATTTAATGCTAAAGTCAGTGGAGACTATTCCCTATCTTTAAGAGACATATGAATTGTGGCCTGCATCAAGGTTGACTCATGCCAAGTCCATTTTTTTAAAAACTAAATGCAAACTGAAGCAGCCTTTTGCACTTGTACTGCAAAATTAACTCATAATATGAACACTTACCGACTAACCATATCTTGCTAAAACTAAAGAAGATGGAGGCATACAGCAGATCAGTGTAGGGTAGGGTGAGACAATTAAATGAAGATAATTTAAGAGTAAATGAAAGTGATAACATCTGAGAGACTCGCATGAGTGAAAGGGAAATTCATGAGAGGGAATAAGAACAAGAGAGAGATGTCCACACTTTTATAACACTATTATACCAGTTAACCCCTCAGGCCATGCATCTGAGGCAGAGTGACAGATGGACCGTTGTTTGCTTCACACCACAATAATGTTTTACCAGCCCCTGCGCCCATGTCAATCAATGGCCGGCATGTTCCAAAACATATTCAACACACAAAGAGAACATTTTGGCTTGAGGAAATGGATTGTGTATAAGATTGGCATGAGGGTCTCTGGATATGTCAGTCACCAAAGGCCCTTTGTTTTACCCCTATGTCAAGCTTTGCAAACAAAACATTTCTTTTTGTTTAATATCTGAGTTTACAAGATAAATCCACACATTTTTGATTTACATTTGGAATAAGGTGAAGAAAAAAAAATCTGCGGATTTGCCCTAGGGAAGTGGTTATGTTAAAAGCCGCAGGAAAGTGGAAGAGTGGAAGTCATCTGTCTGCAGCACACTTTTGTGAAACTGCTAATCTTGAAATGAGTGCAAGATGACAGAGGTAGGGATGGGAGGGCAGTCCCACTGTTAGCATTTGAAACCATGACTTTTTACAACGCACAATTGAAATGCAAGCTGCTGTTCCCATCCCTGGCATCAAATATAAGCGGCTTCTCTCCAGTTCTTCTCATCTTTATCCTCCCGCCTTTTGTCCTTTCTTCCTGTCTGACATGTCCAGGTGCTACACTATCTCACAGCTAGGAATCCATGAGCCATGTACATCCAAGGCTCTTTGAAAGGAAAGCCACTTTTCTGCTCATCTTGGAAAGCAGTTTCCATCACCCTCTGTGTTCCTCATGGAGATGAAGGGAGTTCCTGCTAGAAGAGCAGGCTTTGTAACCAAAGCCACATGTTGGGCAGGACAGCCAGTTGTAGGACAAGAAAGATCTTTGTAGTGAACAGAAGTGCTTGGTTGTCCTTTTGCATGCCTGTCTGTCAACATTGCTTTGCTGACTGGACACCTGTTCAAATGTAATTTTACACAAGCAAAAACAAAGACATGGGGAACATGTAAAGAGGGATTGTGTTTGTGTGTGTGTGTGTGTGTGTGTGTGCTTGCATGTGCTTTTCTGTGAAGAATTCAACAACTGGTGTTAAGTGTCCTCTGAAGGGCAACGTTTGAAGGGTAAAATCAACAACTATCACTGCAAAAGAGTCAGCCTCTCAGGAGGTGAGACTGATATACTGAGCAAATGAATGTGAAGTTTGACACTGAAAAATGCTGCCGGAATATTCAACAGATGGCCTTTGACCCTGAGAGGAAAGCTAGGCTGTGACCACTGAGTGACTGAAATGCTGGGAATTTCAACACAACTTCATCTTTACATTTGGGAGCTTCACTTTCAGTGGTAAATGGAAGGAAAAGGGAAAATAAAAACATTAAATAAACAGAGGAGGGATGATAAATGGATTCACAAACCTATTCAGGGATGAAAGGGGAGGTCATGGCTTTGGAATGTGACTGGGTGATAGAGAGTAGGAAGGGGAAACAGATAAAGTCTTGCATGCAACGAGCACAGACACACACGGACGCACACACACACAAATACATGCAGCCCTTTGTGCTAATCATCAAGGGTCGAGTGTCGAGCTGACAGAAACCACTGATCTGCCTCTGTGCCAAAACCTTGATAAGGCACTAGGAAATCTGTGACCTGTGTGTGTGTGTTTCCACAAGCCTCACAGTGGCTTCTGAGCTATAAAACAACACTGCTAACATTGTAGTGTGGCAGGTGTTATGCTTCATAATTTAGCAGGAGTAATCCATTATGTATGTGATTTGGCGCGAATGATACGCACTAAAAGGCACACCCATTGCCTCAGCTCTCTACATCTGAGTTACTTACACATGAAAACTATAGCCTATAGACTGGTTTGTAATTTGGTATTCCAATAGCCTTTGTTCCATAGGCCTGTATGGCCTGTGGTTGCCAAATGTTTTGGTGCAGTTGGATGTGTTCTATTCTACGTGCCAAAACTGCCTGAGATAGGCCAACAGGAGAATATTTTATGGAGGAAGGTGAAAACAGCTGTTTCCAAACTCGGAAGAAAAACTCTGGTGCATTATAAGGATCAGCAACATTCAGTTTGTCAGCAGTTGCAACATATCGGTTGATCTATTGTATCCAGTGAAGTCTGACAGGTTGAATCCAGCACTGGTCCCTTTCATTTTTGTCACATATGAGGCTGCCAACATGGCGGTTCATAGGGACCAAGTCACATGACATCCAGTGTTCTATATGTAAATGAGTGATTAATTGTTAAAAGGAATTTATTCTTCTTCTTAGACAAGGAGACTGATGTACCTTCATGTGCATAAGAAATTATAGAGCAGCAAACAGCAGGTAGTTAGCTTAGCTTAGCTATGTAAAAAGACTGGAAACAAGCTAGCTAATCAAATGGCTCTTTGACAAAGTAATAAAATCCACCTGCTGGCACTGCTCAATCGCAATAATTTATTTCAACAGACCACACTACACCACATAGTGTAACAGACTTCTGTATATGAGAAGATGTACCTCTCTGGTCTGATGTAGTGTACTTGTGATTGACGACATTTTCGTTCCTCATATGGCCCTTTGGGGAAAATAACTCCACCCCTGGTCTACAGTGCGCTGTGTTTTCTTGGGTATTCCGGTGTGTTTTTGATAAGTAAAGGCTTCTTTCCTTTTAGATTTATAGCTGTGCAACCAGGTGAGACTCCAGGATGTTAGCCAAGCTTATTGGCTATTTTCTTCCAAGAATTTGGTGTGAAGAAAAGAAAAGAAACAACAACAACATGACATGATTAAGGTTCACCCTGGACATGTTAGTTCACTGTATGGGGCCAAAATAAAGAGACCAACAACTATTTTATGTTACTAAATATGTTAATTATGAGACTCTAATTAACCCAACACCAAGCGGCATGTCTGTGGACTGTCAGTGCTTGGAAGAAAACCATGCAGACACTGAGAGAACATACAAACTCCACCGTATAGTGCAGCTCAATTATAAGAAGTAATAGGGTATCAAAGGAAAGCTCTAGTTCAGTTATTTACCAGACAAGCAGATTGAAAAATTAAGACAAAAAGTAAGACTCCCCATTGTCAGGAGTTCAAGAAAGTAGGGTGTGGGTGGGAGATTTAAATTTCAGTCAATTGACCCTCTTTGGCGAGAAAAAGGTATCAAAGGGATTTGAATTTCTCACTTCATTTTTCAATTGGCCCTTTCTGTCTCTGTTATTTCCTCATCTTATCTAAAGCATTTACATAAACATTCAGGTTGTGACAACCTTAAGGTTAATGAATATATGGAATCTAGACCTGGTTAAATATGAGCATAGAAATGACAGAAGGGAAACTCCCACAGATAAAATAAATCACACCTTTAAAAATTGAGCATTTCAGAATGACATTATTGGAAATGTTTGAAGAAAATACATTTCTTGTATGTGTAAATCTTACAGGGCTGTTACATGTTTGACTTACTCGATGAGCAACTAAATGTATAGTACATATTGTTATAGTAAATATTGTTTGTTACAAGAATGATATATTGCTTGTCAGGCATCTGGATGATGATCACTGTGAATTATGTATGGTTCATAAGGCTCAATGTACCAGTAAATATTTATATTATTAAATATTTTATACTTTTTTTGGCATTTGATAATTCACATGCAACAATGTTGTACAAAACATGTCATTTGTTATTTTTAACCAAACGTAAATTAATTTATCAGCTGCAAACAAATCACACCAGGGATTTCCCTTGTTGCAGTACTCACTGTGCACAAAAGGAGGAGCTCTAGTGATGTTCTTTAGACCACTTGGGAAGACCACAATGGGGATATTGCATGTCTGTGTGACTGTGAACACCAAAACTTGCATGAGAGTATCTACAAGTCTCCTAACTTCTCATGTGTATATGTCATTGCATTTACAAATGTACACATGCATTTCAGCACATGATTATGATTTTGTTTTGTTTATAGTGGCTTTATATACAGTATATGATTTTACATGTGATTAATGCATGCACCTACATGTATTATGCTTTTGCTGATGGTTTCATATAAAGTCTACCATATTAACTGAAGAAAATGTTACTATGGTGTGTTTCATTCAGACTGAAAACAAGATCTAATTGCATCATGAATTTTGGTTTTCTGGCTGAAGGTTTTATGCAACATGATGCACTAACTAACACAGCAGCACCTGGAATCTTTAAAGAGCGATAACAGCCATAGAATAGCTGAGAGTTATCAGTACCACATTTGGACTAAAGAAATACTGAATTCAACAAGGAAGGGTCAGGTTGGTGAGCAGTGGTCTTTGGGAAGTTGGCAAGGTTTTGAAATGCTGCAGAAGCTTTATTTTTTTTCAAGTACGCATAACCATGACAAACACGGTGAAGGAAATTTTGAGTTTGCTAGAAGTTTGCTCTTTGATAACTAATAATATAAAACAGTTTGCTAAAACATACAGGTGCAAAATAAACAGAAGAAGCAGAGGCCAAATTGTTTAAAACAGGGGAGATATTAGAGGACTGCAAAATAAACCTTGTTATGTATACAGCACTGGTAGGTTTAAGTTTCCATATTTTCACTTGTACAGGTCAACGAAGGACGAATCTCTGAGGTAACTACTCTTTATGCTAGCTAAATTAAAATATATAAAATTAAATAAACAGTTAAAACTGTACATAATAATAAATAATAATAAAAATAGTTATGTTAGTTATGTTTTGATTTTATTTATAAAGTTGGCATTATGAAGTAATGTCTCAGTGCAAGACAATGACACAGGCAGAAAACAGGAAAGTGAAGACGTCAAGGTCTGTGACAAGTTTTTTGTAAAGGAAAACCCAATCCTTGAGGGAAACGTAGAGGATCAAAATTTATAATAGTAAATGTGGCTAAATACAGTGAAATTCAACAGCAGATGGATTATCAGCAAAAACTTCCCTTCTTCACATCTAAACCCAGCTGCCTTGTAGCCCTTACAGGCTGTTAAAACTCTGCACAATGGTTAACATTGGTCTTGCAGCAAAGAAAACAATGGTCCAACATGCTCCTATCAAACTCTGACTGAAACCCCCCTTTTACCCTGCTTTCATTCTGTGTCATTCTGCCATGTATCTGGCCAGGACTTACACGTCTCAGGCTGTGACATAAGGGATTCCATGTTGTCCACTCCTAACAGATTACACACGGACAGAAGACAAAAGGATAGCAACGTGCATTTACTGGCTTTAGTAAAGAGAAAAGGAGGGAGGTTAAGAGGGTGATGGGAGGAGAGGAAAAAAGAGTGAGAAATAGTCATTTCTAGTTAGGAATATTAATGGAGTAAAGAGCAGAGAAGGGAAAAATACAAGATGAAATAGGAGAAAAATAAGAGTAAAGGGAGAGCTTTATACTCTTCCTGGTTATCACTGGACCAGGCCAGCATCTTTATTCTACCAGGAGAAAATGCTAATCATCAATCTCAGGCTGCATGCTATGTCTCTGTTTAATAGCTGATAGGGAGTCTCCACAGGCTGCTTTGCTTCTTTGTTTAAAATGACATATAATGGGACTGAGCCTTATCAGTGTCTCAATGCATTCTCTCTCTCCCAGTCTCACAATTTCTCTCTCTCTCTCTCTCTCTCTCTCTCTCTCTCTCTCTCTCTCTCTCTCTTTCTTTCTTTCTCTTGGATTGCGGTCCAGGGTAAAGGAATAAGGAACAAAAAGCCACAATTGATTGTAAGCCAAGGATAACTTAATCCATCAATTTAACATGAAATGAATATGCAAAATACAAAAGCGGGGGTGGGGGTGTCTTGTCAGGGGAGGGTGGGGCCTCTTCAGTGTTGACAAAAGAGGAGGACAAACAAATGGGTAAGCAAAAGAGAGAGAGAGAGAGAGAGAGGGAAAGGGGAGAGAGAGAGAGAGAGAGAAGCATAACAGATAGTTACGGGGTTTGTATTATTAGTTACTACCTACAAAAACCACATTCTCATCTTAAAGGCAAATCCATCACCAGGTGTTTTGTTTTTCACCATATTTCAAAATGACAGACTGGAGCCAAATCACGATCACGATTCATTGTTGTGCACATCAATAAATCACCTAATGAGAATACATCACCACTGTAACATTGTTGATGATGAATCATCCGATCTGTAAGGACACCACTCACAATGTTTTGAATGTATAGGACAACTTACAAGTACAAAAAGGTCTGGGTATGCTGGTGGATATGTTGGTGAAAGATTGTGGTGTGGTTTATTTTAAAAAACCACAACCTTCACCTATCCTTAAATAACATGGTACAGATGCCTATAGGGGTGTTCACTCACAAGTTCAGCCGCTATGGCTCACAAATGAATGAAACAATGTTTCATGATAGATTTGCTACTAATTTCACAACCGTTAAGTTCATCTACAGGTGGTGGTACAACAAGAAATGCCCCTACCTTAACCATCAAAAGCCTAACCCTTAATCTAACCTTATCCTAATCTAATCCTAAATCTAAAACCAAGTCTTAACCCATAAAAAGCCTTTTTAATGTGTGATCAAATGTCAATTTGTCGCTTTTTAAACAAAATGACCTTACTTCCTGTGGTTTACTGTATAAGTTTGTTGGTTCCTACAAAGATGTATTTACAAGTACACACACACACACACACACAAACATACACAGTCGTGCGTGTATGTGTAAATTCATTTTAGCACTGGAGTGTGAAAAATTTTGCAAAGTTGAGAGCTGACCCTGCCTGAGTGAATCAAATAATCTAGCTAGATATTTCCATTTCCTCACCGTCATGCACTTACAGGTTGCTACTTTTTTATGGTGGTTTCGGGTCAGCTACTTGTCTGTCTCATGATCAGGAAGGAAGAAAAACATTAACATTGAACATAGGCTGGAGCAGATGAAAGCTCTCGGCCTGACTGTCAGTGCTCCGATGTGATGAGACGTCATTACTTATTCATGAGTCCTAAATGCAGAGTAGAGGAGATGGGCATGGCTGACCCTGAATCATGGGGGTGGGGAGTGTGTATGTGTGTGTGTGATGGGGATTTTAGATTAAAGCTGAGTGATTGAATCAAACTCAATGAGCCAAATGCATTGTTGATTTTATCTACAGGGCCATCTAAGATAAACAAGAAACATATGCAATCTTTATTTATAAAATATGTTCTATCATTGTGTTCATTCAGTCAAGTTTTTGACAAAGAGGGTTAAGTTTGGAAGTGGAAGGTGTGGAGCATGTATTACTGAGGGGGTGCTTGAAGGGTAAAGTCAACTTTGATTTGTGCTTTTGATACTCAAAATGATACATGTTCATTCAATTATACATATATTTGTGGCAAAATCAGCTGCTTAATTTATTATCCAGCCAGAAGTTTTTAACATATTGTCTTGCACATATTAGTTTGGTTGTGGAATAAAAGATTTTTACTGGACAAATCCATGTCAATGTGTGATAACCACCTACTTTAAAATCAGCCATCTACAGCCCCCAAAATATTGCAGCTTCAAGGTGATTCAAGACTTGCTGCACATTATCCATTATCCATACATGTCTATGGTGACTGGAAAAGCTTTAGCAAAAAAAGGAGTGGTGCAAGTGCCGGCTTCAAGCTGTTAAAAGTTCTCTGCCCACCTTAAATCCATGTAGATCAAGCAATATATCACAAAAGCTGACAGACTGAATATATCTGCTTCTTACAATAAACATACTGTGCTTTTCACAAGTATGTAAACAGCCAGAGTGAATATTATTTGAGATTGGCTGTAATCTGATATGTTCAACTTTCTGATCAACTTTCCCCTACTACAAGGAATACTTACACATTGCAAGAAAAAAAAAGCAAAATCAATTCTCATTGCTGTCTTCAGTGCTTGATTTGAACGTATTTTTTATGGTAGTGATCCAGCGCTACTCTCTCTCTGGATCTTTGGTGATCTGGTGTTCTTCCATTAGCCTCTGCTCTACTGTTTTGACATCCCGGAGCACAAAAGCTATCCACCATATTCACTTTTTTATGAATACAGCAGACGAAGAGACATTGCCTGACATATTGCCTGGTATATACGCTGCTGGTCACATACATGCACATACTATGGAGTTGAACTGCTCTGGTATCTGCTCTGACGCCTCTTATGATACGATACGAGCTCTTATGGCAGGGACAGTAATGCTGGAGCCTTCTTGAGAAACTACTTTGTTCGTATTGTAACTTAGTAATGGGCTATAGTAACGTGTGAAGCATTATGTCTCACATTAACCTTCTCTTCTCATTATGCTGACTTTAACAGATGATGGATCAGTGTCATTTTAAATTTTAAATAATCCCCCCCCCTTTTTTTTTTTTTTTTTTTTTTTTTGCAAAATTAGAGAAGTAGGCTTGTTAAAAAAGTGTGTAGCATTTGATCTCCAACACTGGATAGAATTGATCAGTTCTGCAAGAAAAGGTAGTGAACAGACACTGCTCAGTCTTTTTTTAAATTACTAGATAATGTAATTTTAATAAATATTTGTACATTAACCAGAGAACGATGATTCAGGTTAACACTAAGAAGTAAAGATCAGTTGAATCTGTAAAAGTTTTCCATTAGAGTAGGATTTCATTAAAACTATCTTGTAACACTAAATTCCAATGGCGTTTAAACACATTTTCTATAAACCTCTGAGCACATATTAGCACAAAAAGAAACCAAATAAATTATAAACACAGCAGCACAAAAAACAAACAAACAAACAAACAAACAAACAAACAAACAAACAAACAAAAAACAAAACAAAACAAAACAAAACAAAACAAAACAAAACAAAACAAAACAAAACAAAACAAAACAAAACAAATAAACAAAAAAAAACATGTTATGGCCTGCCTCCAGTTTACTATGCCTGCCTGCCATGATACTGTGTACATTCCAAGAACTAGCCCCCTCATCCAAGTACAAAAAATGCATTGAATGGCATTAAATGCATTATACAGAGATATAACTGAATTCAATATGATGTATGGCAAAGCTTAAAGAAGCAAGAGAAGTTTGTGCCCCAATTGGTTCTAGGTGTACTATTGATTTGATCACTCTCATACTGTAAAGAGGAGGAGGGTAAGGACGGGTTCCTTTACTCAAATCCAGCTCCAGAGCCAGTTATCAACAGTTTGGAGATAATGGAGGAGAAGAAATGCGGATGTTCACAGAAGAGGTAAACATTTTCACATTACTGAATGTGCCAACTTGCATACTGTAACAGTGTGCAATGCATAGTAATGACAAATAGCATACAGTAGTTTGATTAACACTACTACTTACTGTAGCACAAACAAGGAAAAGTGCTGTGACTGAGTTACAGGGAAGGTGGGGTAACTTTAAAATTAAGGAATAGGAAAATAGTGTAAGATTGATCTTTCATTTACAGTATCTACATAAAAACTGGCAAAAGCTGTATTAAGTGTTGAGTCAAGGACTGGAATTCACCAAATAATCTTGAGTTAAATATTCCACAGTAATGATCTAGTACAAAAAAAAGACAAATTGTTGTTTTTCAAACTTCTTAGCCACTGAGATTTTTCAATGGAATGAATGTCTGTCCAAGATTCAGTGTAGTATTAATGTAGTTTTCTCCACTCTTGCAAAAGAATTCTATTGTGTTGTTGTTTTTGGTAATTCTTCTATGGCACCATCTGCCATTTTCATCACTGGGGATAGATACAAAGAGAATGCTTTACTTTCCCTTGTTTTGGTTAAGCATTGGCTGGCACGGTTCCTTTTTGAAATAAATGACTCATAATCTTTCTAAGTCTATTGTAATGTTCATGTGGCCAGGAGAGCAGCACATGGAGGAAGCAAGGTATTTCGCACATCCATAAGCAATGTAGTGTTGTTTTCCTATTGTCTTTATAGTTTTGACATCATAAGGGCAATTCTAAGCAAAAAACTTAACAGTATATTCATCTTCTCAAGTCTTGAGAATTAAAAGAAAAACATTTTTTTCTAATGAAAGAGTATTGATTTTATTCAGCCAATGAACAGGAAGAGACACCTATTCATGTTTTCTCATGTTTTCTCCAGACACTTTCTCTCCTTTTCCCTCTTCTGTTAGCGTTAGAGTCCTCTGTAATGCATTGGATGGTAGATTTGGCATAAAAACAGCATATTTTATGATTCATATCTAGTTACCCTATGACTCAATTTTCCACTGAATGCTGTTCCTGTGTGATTAGAGACCTGAGGGTGCTATACAGTTTCAAAGCAGCTGGAAATGATTTGTCATCACTGGGGGGAGATGAGAGAACAGGTATGAGTATTATATGGATTGTATCTGAAAACTTCAGACCCTATTAACATATGCACATATGCACGCTTCAGACAGCTGAACTGGTACATTACTTTGCTAACACATACACACACAAAAGAAAGAAAATGACCCAAGAAACTTTAGCAGGCTATTCTATGTATGATCATTTTTACTGTTAATACTGTGGCCCTCACGAGCCTAGTCAGCAGGTTGTTTGATTCGATACAGCTGGCCGTGGATTAAAAATGTAATCCTAGCTCCAGACTTGTAGCTAGACAAATGATAGTGAGTAATAAAACATTGTTGGCCCATGTTTCTTACCTGATTTACAGACTCTGCACTCTGGGTTCTATCTACCAGACTCCTGAGCAAACAGGCCATAGAGGTTACACTACAGGAAATGAACTCAATATCATGTAACTATTTCTTGTTGATAGTGGTAGGTGTGAAATATTCAAGGCTGGACTTTGTGGGACAACCCCCCTCATGCTATTAATGACTATTCATTTTCCCTGTTTGTCATTGATGTATGTGGGCAAAAGAATAAGTAATGCATATGTAACCTATATATACTTCTTTTAAAATATACACCGGCCAAGCAGTAAAAAGCTGGCCTGGTGATTTTTCCACACTCCTTATCTGCATTTGCAGGTTGCCCAGATCCATCAGTGTTTATGAAGCCGGGGCCAGTGTAATTCTAGCACATTTATCCAGCTGGAACACATAGGTGTGTAGACATGCACATGGAAACAGGCGCAAGCTTGCACACTTAGTCGGATTTTTCCATTAAGCTGTGAATATCACCGGCATGGCCAGTGTGTTCCCCCAACTTTATTAATATCTAACCCAGACAAAAATCTTGAATTATTTTCGGAGAAAAAAAAACCCCCAAATATTTTATAGCAGATAAGGTGAAGATATGGCTGAGGGAGGCTCCTGGTTGGGTGTCACTGGAAGATAACTAGGTTTTATTAATGACCTGACAGAAGAACAGGCTAAAGTAATTAGGCTCTTCCCTCTCTCCTGCCCTCCTTCCTTGCCTCGATAGATGGGTGAGCAAATTTTGGTGATAGTTTGATAACCAAAAGGACACCAGCATGCTGCCGACAATGCATTAAATGAAAGAGCAGAATGAATGAGTGTAGGAAAAAAGAGTGATGCCATTGATGTTATCGAAGTTCATTTGATTTGCCACAAAGAAAGCACAGTGCCTATCGGTTACATTCACCTGTGGTTGGTTAATTGTCCAGCACATGCATATGGGCAAGCCATTAATAACATTTGACTAACAGTTTAATTCTCTTTTATGTTCCCACTCAGTGTGATTCCCTTGGTACCTATTTATCCACTCTATAAAAGATCAAACAGCATGTTTGCATATTGTGTATTTGAGACAATATTCACTTGCTTTCATGAACTGCATTATTATATATTAAATAAGTAAAACATAGATTTTATGCCAGTATTTTCATCATGCATAGAATACACTATTTAATTTGATCTGATTAACTCTATGTCAGAGGGCATTGTCAACTTAAATAGTTAAAAATGTTAGGAATAATACTTATTTTTTTGAGAGGTGGATGAGGAGATTGCTTGTGATGTCACAACAAAAGTCCCCACTTTTGATCTATGCTCCCGGCACAGGCAACTCTCATCCATCTTCCCATTGGCCTTGCGTGTTTGCCTAAGATCTGCAATACTTTTATTTGATTGCAGTTTTCATATTGTTTTGCATGACTTCTTCAATTTTTCTAAACTTTGTTATACTATTAACTTTAACCCTCATCTTACATGGATTTCCTTTATCTAGTTGTACAAAGTATGTTTCCAAAGACAGAAATATATCCAATTTAGCTTAAGTTTACTTATGCATGACTCATGTATAAAGCAATGAGTAAACACATCTAATATTTTACAAATGATAGTATTTTTCTTGGTTGTTATGATGACAAACTTATGAAAAAATCTTTGGGCATAAAGGTATACAGTATGTGCATGTGTGATACATTACTCTGCTGCAGCTGCAGGATATTTTCATTCGAGCAAATAAAATAGCATATGATAAAAATCACCAGACAAAGAATATGTCATGTAATTATCTCCCCAGGACACACCACTCCTATGGGGTGGCTCTTACTTTTAAAACCCCATTTGTCTTTTGATCCATTAGCAGGAACATCTGCAGTATCTGTCTATCTCTCACAGCAGCTGTAGGATTGAGAGGAAGAGTCTGAGATACGTTAAGACAGCCAGTTGGTCTGTTAAGTGTTTAAATGTGATGCTATCCATCCCTTGGGTGCTCTGTCAGAGTCTCAGATGGTGTGTGTTTTTAAAACGAAAGAATGTGTGTCCAGCAACGCTGAAAGCTTGACCTGACAGTGGGGTTAAAACTACTTTTCTAAATATATATGTACATGTGCATATGCAGACAATGTGTGCAAGTATGTACAGTACGTCAGATGGTATAGACATTAGATCCAACTTGGGCTTCAGCGACTTAGGTCACTTTACGTGGCTAGCTGGAGGAGCTGGTGATCGAATGGCTGACCTTCTGATTAGTGGGAGGCACACTCACAGCTGTCCCAGTCACTCTATATAGATTCAATGTCCACCTATCACAAAGGAGAGGATTAGGAGATTATCTCAAAATCAAAGGTTGCTGGAGCTATCTGAACTGTACCTGTCTAAGCTGGCAGCCTGTGTCTTTGCCTATATCTGTATCTTTGCCTCTGCTGTGACTTCTGCAGTCTCTCGAAACTCACTGGTAATCAATAAGGGAATCAGCAATCAGTTGATTAATTCATTCAGTTTATGAACTCTCAACATATGCATGCAGAGCAAACTATTGCTGCCTGGATTTACAGTATATTTACACATGGGAACATTTGTCCCAGAAATTTACAGAAAGGAAACACTTCAAATATTTACAAGAATACTGAAAATATCCAACTCCCCCTCTCTCACTTTTTTTTAGTGATTCAGACCACATGGATCCAATGCTATAATCCGATGCCTATCAGCTTCACACAACTCTGTTTCTGCTTTTCAGTTTAGTCATATTTGATTTCCATTACCACTTTGCATATAGGTTGAGATATGAACCTCGATCTGTCCTTTCAGGGAGTTCTGCAGGAGGAGAGGAATTACCTGTACAGCCAGGGGTGTTTTATGAAACAAAGAGGTGATTTAAAAGCAGACATTTAGTGTATATATATATATATATAAACGTTGTAATAATGAAGTTACTGCATGTGCATAATGTGTTTGATCAAGCTAAAATCAAATGTTCTCTCTCTCTCTCTGTATGCATGTGTGTGAAGCCCATGAAGCCTTAATTGCTGCCATCCGCAGTCCTTTGCAACAAGACAGACTAGATGTTCCTCACCCACTACAATGATGGACCCGTGATTTAAGATGTACTACAGCAGTGTAAGCTCCAGAGTGTGTGTTCGACAGACAAGATGTTCTACAGCCTTTACAATGACAGATCTGTGGTCGGAGATACTCAACTAGAGCGTATGGTGTTGCTGAGTGTGATGGATCAGCCCTGGGTTGACATGATGTCCAACAGAAGTGTAGTACAAGCTGCAAGGAACCATGTTGCTTCTGGTGTTGTACATGCTCTGTGCATTTGCTCAGCTAACTAGGTTTCCTCGTGTGGTGAGCAGCCACCACTTTTTTGGACAATTTTTATTCATCTCTAGTGTGCCTCCTGTTTATTTTGCTTCAATATTGTGAATACTGGATGGAATGTAACTCCTATTACTACAAGTATGTACCATATGCAGTCATTAGAAATCTGCCAAAATGGGACAATTAGGGCACAAATGTTGGTGAGTGAAATAGATTTTCCCTGTTCTGACCTGCTACAGCTGCCTACCAGCTCCACTCAAATCCTGACTGAAAAGCTCGGTCTCACGTCTTCCTTAATTTGCTTTGTCTACGAGGGCTGTAGAATCCCTGTAGAGCATCGCTTCAATGCAACACGCACACACGCGCACACACACAAACACACACTGTGAGTGCCATTATAAAATGGGAATTCATATTTCATATGCTCCTGTTTCAATCAGTTTGGGCCACACAGTTACAAATGGAGGGGACGTGGTTTAAGTATTTATGCTATGCAACCCAACAGTCTATCTATTAGTAATATGAGAGAGTGAAGGGAAACATATTCTTTGTCTTATATCCCATTTGTTGTCAGGATGGATTCACTCATTCAGCAAGATGCCATACGGGGATAACAAGGGGATCACGGGGCGGGGTGGTGGTGAAGGGAGATTGTGTGTCTGGGTGTGTAAGTGTATCTTTGTTTACAGGGAAAAACTTCCCTTGTCTATGTTGTTGGTCAGATGGATGCATTTTTTTAACCATATGTTTCACTATGCTTTAAATGTTTTACTTGTTTGAACCATGTTTCACTCTGTCTTTTCTATTGTCCTTTGTCATGTACTTTTTATATGGACGGACAAGATACCAGATCACACAATATTTATATATTGCCTATGTTCACTTATTAATTCTTTACATACGGTTGATAAGTATATGAATGCAGCTGAACTTCTTTTACTGATTTGCTCTATTTAGAGCACATCACACAGGAGGTGAAACCTTTGGAACTTGCAGAATCGTAAAAGCTTCAGTTCAAACTACAAAAGTAAAGAGTAGCTGTGGATATTTTATTGCTCCATTTACTTTGCAAGAGTATTAAACTTCTTCTTTAGGCTTCTCTCTTTAGGGGTCACCACAGCAGACCATGTGCCTCCATCTGGCCTTACCCCTTGTGTACTTTTTCTGTTACACCAACTGTGCTCATGTCCTCCTTCATAACATTCATGATCCTTCCCTGTGATCTTTTCCTCCTGCCTGGCAGCTTCATCTTCAACATCTTTGTCCAGTATATTCACTATCCCTTGTCCGCATGTGACCAGACCATCTCAACTTTGCCTCACTCACTTTATTTCCAAACCACTGCAAGTGTATTTGACACAGCTCATAACTCTGCCTTGTAATGAAGTGTTATTATGTCATCAAAATGTTGTCCACAGCTTAAATAATAACTATGTTAACCCTTAGCCAGACACACATTTATAAGAAGTAATGAGAAGCACTGTTCGTGTTGTGAAGATTGGGAAATATAGTTGTAGGTATTCTGATCACATTGAACCCATTGGTTGAGTCACTTTAGGAAACAGACAAACTAATGTAACCACAGCGGTACTAGTCAGACTAACATTATGTAAACAAGGAGAACTGGATGCTGCATTAGGCCAAATGACAGTTAAAGCTTAGGCGTGCAGGGCTAGTAGCGATTTGCCAAGGAGCAGACAGCAAAACAAAAAGAGAGATGTTTACAACTGTGTGTGTCATGCCAGGGAGAAAGGTAAGAATTAATAGTTACAAAGTGAAAGCTTGCTTGGAATACATGTTTACCTCTGGTTAAATGCATATTAAATGACTGGGTGGAATTTCAGAAGAAAGGCAAGTAAAATATCAAGGCCACATGCACAGGGGCATGTTGAAATCAGAACATGGTGGAACATAAGTTAAAAGTCTTTCAGAATTTATATAACATGGATGCAACATTGTTTTGCATGTAAGTGAGGAGTACAATTTGCATGAGATATGAATTAATTAAAAAGGCCTGTTTTTTTTTTTTTTTTTTTTTAGTTCTGTGGCACCAACGAAAATTAATTATTTCTACTGTTAATTTTTTATTGTCTCAACATACGACTACAACTGAGAAAAGGCATTAGTCACTTAGCATCCATTTAATTTTTCATGGCAAGCTGCTTTGGAAAAACAGAACAGTCGCCAAACAGAACACAACAAAATGTAACCATGGAGGATGCAGCTACATGGAGTTGTCACACATCGGCAGGGAGGAGCAAGAACTCTGAGGTTACGGAAACCTTTTAACCCACTTCAGTACAAATGAAGAGAGAAATTGCTCTTTAATATAAAGGAAATGTGGAAAAGTCTCTGGAAAAGTGTCAAAGTCATATTTTGTATAGAAGCACAAATATACAGTATGATAAATTGAAAATGACCTCCTTAATTCTTACAAGTGATATTTTAAGAGTCATATTTGTTTAAATAACATTGTTCTTAAAAGAAATATGGGTGTTACAGTATTGTATAGCCCTTTTGATTCCACAAGACCTTTCTTCAAGTCATTATAATGTTAACTCTGTGTGGCATTCCACATGCATATTGAATACATTCTTTTTAGTGCCAAGCTATGACAATGATTTGTCTGAAACTATGCTCAATTAGCTATTAATCCTCCATGTCTGTGCAATTAGCATTCTTTTTGGAAGAGGGGGATGTATGTACCTGGTTATAACAGTTTGGTACCAGGAGTAGCACAGGCTTTCAATCTGATCAATAATACAGGCCTTAATGAAGCACAACCTACCCCCAGCTGGGACGATTTCATCCAAAATTCATTAATTTCTTGTTTTATTAATCTGAAACCACAAGCTGAGGTGTTTAAATCTGCAGGAATGCCAGAACCTGTGGTGTAGGGAAAGAGGGTAGATAAGAAAGCGAGACAGAGGGATTACATATGCTTGTTTGCCGACACTTCATCATGAGGCCCAACCATCACTAGCTTCAAAGTTATCTGGAAAGTTACTAAAATGCGGAGACACAAAGATCACAAAGTGGCTATTGAGTATTTCATTGTAAAGTGGGTTAGAAAGACCAATTTCATGGTCACCTAAAATCTTATAAATAAGATAATCGATAAAGGTTATCCTAGCTTATTCATTTCTCTTTTCTTACATTCCCATTTGCATGTGTGCAAAACAACCCAACCATCCACATACATATGAAACACACACACACAGAGTTTTAATATAGTATTTCCATTCATTTATTGGGAGTGGGAAGGTCATGGCGCGTCATGTTTTTAAACTGACAGGGTTTTTAAGGTACTTGTCAGTCTGGGACGACTGAGCAGAAAAGCTGATATCCTGCATCCACACTGTGTGGCAGATGAGGGGGGTGGGGGTGGGGGAGGTAGAAGGGACTGAGGAGCCAAGGGAAAGAACAGGGTGAAACGGGAATGAATGACTGCAATACTGTGACCTGAGAAGCTGTTTGTATGGAGGGAGAGAAGGAGGTGAATGGGGTGCAGCCCAGGTGACAGAGGCAAAGAGTAAGGGCAAGATGAAAGGCCAACCTGAGGGGGGAAGATGAAATGATTCATCAAGCATATGAAAAAATGAAAGGGAGGCCAAGTTTGAGGTATCACTGTCTTGTCACAACAGAAATAAAGATTCTTCTGACAAGTCTAGGCTTTGTGTTCAGAAATCCTTTACTGTACTCTTATTTCAGACCTCCTAGAATTTGACCCAATTGATTGATACGAGTTAGACCCTCTGTGCTCTTCAAACAGTACACATTTCTTCCCGCTCCTGGATCTCTTCTGGCTACCCTTGCCTCCATTTGCATTCGTTTTTATGATTGCCCCATGCCTGTCTCTCTGTCTCTCCCCACCTCATCCTCCTATTACCTGCCTGTCCACTTGGCTTTGCATCAGTCCAGAGACAGAATTCACCATTTTCACCTCCTTTTCAAAATCACAGGCATGGTTGAGGGGAGCTGTAGTCAAAATCGTTCAAGTGTGCGCGTTCACTTTTTTTAGGGGCTTGTCATTTTACAATTCTACCTTTTCCAACGCTGCTGTCGGATAGAACGGGATTAATAGGCATCACCTCAGTGCTCTTCAGACTGGAATTTTTTTCTTTGGCTTTTGAAAATATTAATATAAATTCATTTATACTGCTGAATTTATGTATGTAGTTCTTCCCTGACCAAGAGCATATCAATGACATTTAACAATCAAGGCGATGAAAGGTGACGTCTACCAACTTTCTCTGAAAACAACTTAGATTCATTAAACCATTGATTCTTTGGGTACATGAATGTATATTTTAATTATGTAGCCCAACTATGCTAACAAACTGTATCAAGACACACTGCATTAATCTAAAACCACACTACAGTACATATGCATATCTATAAAAGGTTAACTCTCCCATAATTTTCCACAAAAGTGCAATCCCAGAATAAACATTTGCTTTCTCATACACAGCCTCACTTAAAAATGTGGTTTCTATGGTTTATATCCAGATTTAATTTATTCTTTTTTTATTCTTTGCTCAGATATTGGATCGAGATCTGTCATTTAGGTGTAAGTTCTCTAAATTCTCAGCTTGAGAATGAGACTTAAATATTGTTTGTGCAAAATTAATTAAATATGTCTCTCTCTCTGCATGTGTGATGCATCGCGTCATTCTTTTCTCAAAGCAGGAAATGTATCTAGACCTGGCCCTATTGCAGAAAAAAATAAACAAAAAACACTATAATTAAAATATTCATCACCCTTTCCCTTTCATCTTTTCTCCTCTCACCCTTCTTCCCTTTTTTGTTTAACTCTTCCTCTTTTCTCTCCTGACTGCCAGATGTGATGACTGACAGAGACTTTCCAGTCTCTTTGCCACAGCTCTCAAATAAAGAAAAAGTTCACTCATTGCCTCATTGTGTATTTAATTCATTTCAACCACCAGGGTCATTTCCTCCTGTCACATATTTTAAGGATAATGTTTCAAGATAATAAAACTAAAATATAAAAAAATTAATCATTCTACAAAAGCATATGGTCAGATAAAAAATGCATTCGAACCAATGTCAGAGAGGGTTTCAAATGTTGGAATGGAGAAATTGCTCTATATGTATACTTTATATAAATGCTATATATATTTTTTTGAATTAATCAAGATGTTTCAGGGTTCTCTTTGTGAAATTGTAGGGTCTTCACACAATAAATAAATAAATACAGTTAATTCAAATACAAATGTAGCTTTGATACATAACCCATACAAACATGGCCCATACTAAAAATAGTTATTGATTGAATGAAGGAATTGTTGCAAGATATGCATTTTTTATAATACTTGTTCACATATGTGATAACTGCTACTGATGAATAGATATATTGAAAGCAAAAGTGGTACTAACTATAATACGATTATGTTAATATATGTACATCATAGTATCACAGTATTTCAGAAGACTTCAAGGGTGTGTAGCAGGAATGTATGTTAAGTTAAAATGCATGGCATTCAATTTGAGTTTAGCTTTTTTCGAGACAGTTTGGGTGGTTGCGGAGCTTATGTCCAACTCTTAGCTCCCCCTTACCTTTAAAATGACTGCTCTGTCCCATCACCACCTACCTTTTGTTAACGTGTGGATACACTTTGCACACACTACTGTACACTGTGCAACTGAAAGATCTCTCACATCCATGCACTGCTTTACTTACTCAGTGGCTCACTATCACAGACATGCATGCACCAACACCTATCTCAGTCTCCTTTGTTCACTCTGTTTCTCCTTATCTTTGGCTTTCTAACAAATAAGGGGCAAACAAGCAGAAAAGTCGGTTGGACATACACAAGCATGCACATGTGGTGCGCTTGTGCCCAGCCACCCCGCCACAACATTTCTGCACCGCAAACAAGTGTCCAGTTGTTATCGCTCTTCGCCATGCTTGCTGAGCAAAGTTTAAGCTGATTTAAGTGACAACCCAAACCCAGCCACCCCAGCATTTCCTTACAGCGTGGCCCCTAATCTGCCAGACTGGGGGAGAGACAGCGAGTGGCCTACTCTCTAATTCGACAGAGAACCGAAGGCTTGAAACAGCACAATTAAAAAGATACTGTTGTGTTTACACTCACTGGCCTCTGTAACTGCTGAAAGGGGGACATAAACAGCTTAGTTGGAGCCAGTGTAAGTGGCCTGCGTGGGCCTCCGCTTGCTGAATACGAGAAGAGCTACTGTATTCTGTCACACGGCATTTGACAGATATTTGAAATCTGCTGCATTATGTGCTTCCCACAATAAACCTTGTGTTGTTTGAAAAGCCGGCATTAGACAGCAGAAAACTGGCATCACAGAAGGGAAATAATTTGATGTTGTCTAATCTGGCTGAGGGGGGAAATATTGTAATCCCTTCTGTGGTCTGGGATGTGCCTGCATCTGGCCGTGTGTTTGTGCAAGTTTGTGCATGTGCGCTTATGCAGGATTCTGCACATGCAGTTGCTTCCATCCAAGACAGACTTTGAAGGCATAATTCAGTTATTTGGTCCTTTGTGTTAAATTGCTGCAATTGCATTTTCTGTGGAAGTTCCCATAGGTGTTTCTAACACAGCAGACAAGAGTATAGTGAAAATCCAACACACAGAGTTGTGCCTGGTCCTTGAGGACCCGTTGCAGATCCATTGTAAAAGCATTTGGTTTTATGAGCAGTGCAGATGTAAATCCTCACATTCTCTGTGGGATAGATTTGGCATCCTGTTGTCTCTTCCTTTGATCACCTATCTTCTGGGAAGTGATGAATACTGAGAGCCAGAAACTGGAGACAACAGACACATTAGGCCTCTTGTACAGTATTTATATCTGCCCAGAAACAATGGTCTTGTGTCAGATTGATCGTTCCCCCCTGTGACTTAAAACTGTAAAACAAAAACTTTGTGTTTTGCACCAGCCTGTTTCATCTCTCACCGCCATTATTGTTTGTCTTTGATAACAGGCTTGAACAAAACCTAATCTCACATGCTCCCATTCATTACAATCCTGGATCATAAAATGGAACATTTTCATAGTGTTGTTTGACCAAACTCTTTGTTGCCTTTTTTCATGCCAACATGTTGTTTTTCATTCACTATTTTTGTTGCTGTTTGTCCTGATGAAAGCTTAGCTCTGATTGCATAAAAGGTATTCAGGTGTTGCGGGAAAGGGGCCTTTTCTTAAACAGACCTTGTTGCTTGAGGGATCCAGCGAGTGATTAGCAGAGCACACTCACCCAGGGAGAGGCAACAATGAGCAGCGTAGATTGTCTTGTGTACAATGACAAACTAAGAGGCTCATTATTATCTGTAGAGTGATAAACCACATGAATGCCTCAGCTATAATGGTCCTACTGAGGCGGGGGCCTCACGCTTCAATCGAAACAGTTTAAAGGAAAGTATGAACTACTTTTGAAATCACTGTAATAGATACTTTGGGACTTAGGTGTAGTGTTTAATCAGAGTTTGTTACACAAAGGACTTTATTCTATTACATTTTCATTAAGGCCTCAAATCATTATTTGGCTATATATTAATCATCTCAAATGATTAGTCAATACTTGAGACATAAAAGCTAAAAAGGAAGAACATTACAAATAACCATTTTGCCAATACTGCTGCTTGAACTGCTTGTGAAGATCAAGAGCAGTGTGTGACTTATTTACCTGTCCAGCCTCTCTGTGTACTGCATTGTCAACAAGATGTTAGCACTCAAAGGGGAAAATAACTGCAAATATAAACATGGTGAGGTACATCTCGAACTGGAACAAACCTGCTTTTCTGACAGTTTGACAGTCACCTGAGGGTGAAACAGATTCCAGAATCACTGTCCAACTGGCCACACATTGTGTTTCTTTGTCGGCCTTATAAACACACACACACACACACACACACACACACACACACACACACACACACACACACACACACACACACACACACATAGAGCAGTCCACAGAGGGGCTAAGCAGGAAAAGAGGCCTTCTCTGGCTCGGCAGCTGTACGGTCAAGCAGAAATATCTGGTTGTTTCCCCTCCAGCAAAATGCTAGTATCAGTGGTGACAGACAGACAGTCTGACAGCCGGACCTCCATCTTCCCTCCCTTCCTCCTGCTCTGTGACATACACACACACATATGTGCACAAACACACACAAAAATGCGCAGTGATTGACAGAGAGATGAAGAGACAAGACTGACAAAAAAGGAGATGCTCATTCTGTCCACTACATGCAGACAGAGAGGCAGGAGCAAAAGACACTATCTTACAGCTTCCACACAGACACGCACACCCACACACACCCACACACTACAGTGGTAAAGGAATTAAATATTCCTTTTTTCATCCAAAGCCAAGATTGCAACAGAAATGTTTGGTTCTTGGTAACTTGACAGTAAGGTCGCTTTAATGTTTTACATATAGCAGTTTTGAAATTTTCACATTACCATAAAAAAGTGATAGTTTTGACAGTTCAGTCATCTTCTCTGTGTCCTCAAACTTCCTTATTTCTGTAGTTCCCTGTTTAATCCACAGAGGTCACTGTTGCTTTACAAACAACTAACACTGTCTATGTTAACCAGCGTTAGTTCTTTCAATGTACCTTGACCAAAATTAAGATAAAACTGGAAAGCCCCTTAATTTTCATTCAGTGGTATGCATAATTTTAATTATATATATGTATATATATATATATATATATATATATATACATATTAATTATTTGGTAACCTGCTACGCTGTGTTACTGGTGTACAGGACATCGTTGTTTAATTAATTTACAGTATTCTTTAAAATTGGTTTGTCCCCTTAAAAAGTTTTAAGGGGACAAACGTTATGTTCGGATTATGGCTAAATTGTTATTATAAAAGGTGTGAAACACTTTCATAGTGACCTCACACTTACACCTAACCTTTCAAAGTGCTTCAAACTCACTTGATGTGGCACAATTTTGAGAAACATACCATACCATACGAACTGTAAGAAACCCTTACCCTAACCCTAACCCACTGCACCTATTTCAAACCACAAAAACAAACAGTCAAGTGATTAAAATGATGATAAGTCTTATTGTCTATGTACCAATAAGTGCATTTAATCTATATTTAAATCCAGAATGCAGCTTAAACTTGTTAAATGCCACATTATACCTCGGCAGCAACGTCTATGTTGCACTGACCTGTGGGATCATAAAAGGAAAAAAAAATACTGTATATTTAAATTAAATGAAACATGCCAGTAATAAACCAAAGTACAAACCATGAAAAATAATTAAACATAAGGGCAAAACAACTCAACTTCATTTGCTCACAGGCCCTTTGCAGACATATACAAATCTTATTTGACTTATTTCAACATGGTCTAAACCTTGTTTGTGTTAATGTATGAACTATGTTTTAAAGATGCATACACTGCATGAATACTTGTGAGCTAGCTGTCCCTGAATCATGACCTTGGTTAAATATTTTCTCCAGTGTAGATTAAAAATGCAACCCTCTTCCACCGAGATGAAAAGCATTAGAATCTTAAGACCCGGCCCTCCCCAAATCACCAACTTTGTCATGAAAGCAGCTTCAGCTTTAGGCTATAACTTTTAGTGTAGCAAATGATCATCTCTGACTTTTATGTGTAAGCTGCCGCAGATGCTGCTGTCAGAACTACTCACTTGTCTCACCCCAAAATAAACATAGTTTTACACACTGACAGGCACAATGAAAACACAAGTCCAAACATGGCCATTAACCTGTTTATTTGTTGTAATCATTTTTGCACGTAAGCTGTGTTTATGAAAGAAATTATAAAGAAAATGATACTGACTTTCTAAAGCTGAAATAGTTTTTGTTCCCCAGTGTGGAAAACTATGTTGGAGTCTGTTTTATTTTTTTTTTTATTGTCAAATCTTGTGGAGTTTCTGAACAACACAAACTCAGACACACATCAAACCTGTGTCCAACAGTGTGCTTGCATAATAGGTTGTTGCATTCCTGCCTCCTTATTCATCCACTACTTCCTCTGTTTTCATTTCTTCTGCCTGGTCAAATCTCAACCTGTCCTGTTTATATGCATGTGTGCACGTGTGTGTGTATGTGTGGGTGCCTCAATAACATGCTATGTAAAAGTATGCAAAGTGTGCAAGTGTCCATGGGGCATTCTAAGCAAGTTCAACACACTCCTATACACATTGACAACCATGCCCACATTTAACACATGAAGTGCAAGTGCCAAATGTTCAAGCTCCGCTGGCTTTTTTTTTGAGGACACACTCACACGCACACCCGTGCACACAAGTTGTCTCAAGAACTCACTAGAGACTTTATGGCTTGGCTTTGGCCCATTAACATTCTATTTCCTGTCTGGCCCTCTCTCCTTAAGTCTCATTTCCATCAGCAGAAACACAAAGGGGGCATCCTCCCTTCCCACTGAATCTGTTCAAGTGATAAAATAAATAAATGAATTCACACTCTGCTGTACAACAGTTAATTATCTGTTTCACTGAGTGGCAGACAGTCTCTACCTTTCTCTCTGCCTTACACACACACAGAAACAGAGCGGCAGAGGGAAAGAGAGCAATGGCTTTTTTGTGAACTTGTTTAGTCAAAATAACAAGTCTAAGGATTATGAAAGACTGTAATTGGGTGTTGCTGAATGATTGTGCAAAACAGTGAGTGACAACATGGCATCCTCCTGACTTATCTTGTTAAAAAGTCCTTAAGGTGAGTTGGCACATCATCCAGGCAGTAATGCCTTACACCTTGCGGGGGAGTTTTAAGTCATTTTGGCATGTAATTATCAAAGGAACACTTTGTGATAGATGGCAGAGTCAATGACAGAAAGATCAAGGGAGCAGGAAGAAAAGAGAGAGTGAGACGCTCGGTCTGAACCTCATCATAATTAGAGGATTCCTCTGACTTTGATCCAGCGGATAAGATTTTTCTCATGGATTCTTTTTCAAGTTGATATTTTAGACCTAAACCTTAGACACATCCATGCACCTGTCAAACAAACTATTCTAATTAACTGTCAAAGTAAAGCATACTAAATGCTAACCTTCAGTGGCAACAAACTGCTAATGTCAAAATGTGCAAGACAAGAAGCACAAATAATACTTAGTACGTTGAATTGTTGTGAACTGGTTGCAGCAATCCTTCATAATAGCACTTTCTCAATTGGTCAATAAAGAAAACAAAACAAACAAAAAACCCGCTAACACAATCCTATTGTCTGAGTAGGAATGAAATCGGCTTTCACTCCCAGGTCAAATGACTCTGCATTAGACACAGGTTTGTAAAGGTACTGCCAGAACAGCAGTAACGGTCGTACAGCCACTACTTTATTTTGGAAATCTATGAAGCTGTAGTACCTTGAGATAACCTATGCAGGAAAGTGCAAACTCCACACAGAAAGGTTTCAGATTCTATACTAAAAGTATTAAGACCTGGCCAAATTCAAAATTGGGATGAATTTTGAATGAATTTTGTAAGTTACAGTGCTAGTTAGTTTATGTAGCTAACAAGAAAACATGCTGGTTTGGAGTTAAATAAAAGTGCATGATCTAACGAAAACACATAATAGACTAATATAAAATAACATCCATGTCAAAAGTCTCCAAACTTGAACTTGATGCAGAAATTTCCTCCACTGATCATCAGTGTAATATTTAAATGTCTTGTATTGTAAAAGCACAGCATTCACTGTGAGGTTGAATATAGTCAAAACGAGTTCTATACTTATACAGAACCAGCCCCTTTTACCTGAATGGTATAGCCTATGTCCATTCTTCTCTCATGGTCCATGCTATCATTGAATTGCTGCCATGCAGAGGAAAGGGCATAATGATTAATCTCAGAGTTGCTTGCCAAATCTGTTCTGTACATATGCATGGCATTTCTGTTTAGAGGATGTGCAAATACAGGACAGGGTTTAGTTCAAACATAGAGACCAGCACAACCTTTTACTCTGATCTGTAACATTTTCACTACATGAGCAATTGACACAGGAGCATGGGGAATTAGAGATAACAATTAATAAGGCAATATACAAATATGTTCATCAAAAGTCTACAGTTAAAAAAATGAAAGCCACCATACTTTAATGAGCAATTAATTCATACTTTATGACATCAAAATCAATCCTTTCCTTTCCTTTCCTTTCCTTTCCTTTCCTTTCCTTTCCTTTCCTTTCCTTTCCTTTCCTTTCCTTTGTCTTCAAACAGAATTCACCATAAATCCTGAAATTGTGCTCAAAGGAAATAACCATTTAATGTCTGGATTTACCTAGCATTAAATACAGCAAACATTGTTGGCGGGGTTGTTCTTTAAAACAGTGCAGGAGAAAAGCTAGGCCACATAAAACCACAATACATTACACACTCTGAGAGAGATGTGTCAAGGGACAAACACTTTCTTCTTTTTTTCTTTATCCAAGTCATATTTATTTTATTAGGTGTATTCTCCATGGGCTCCATGGTGGCAGGATAGCCATGCGCTCAGACACACACACACACACACACACATACACACACACACACACACACATGCGCACACGTGACAGGAGCCCAGATCTCCACTGGTGCATGTAGCGATTCTATTTTTTTTTTTTTCCTTGTAGAGTTTTTATTTTTTTCTTTCATCCAGAGAGGATAACAAACACCAGCAGCCAGACATAATTAGTATTGGAGAAGACACAAAGAGTACCTCCTAATGACTACAAACATCTATGTGGTTGACTTTTGTGTATGTAATTGAAAGGGGGTAAAAAAAATCAATAGCATTCAATGAAAACTAATTGCAAGAAGTGGGAAGCTGTGAGGCATCTATTAGGAAAGGCAACAGCCAACTGCGTTGAAGATTCTCAAGTCAGTTAGAAAAGTGCTCTTAGCGCAAATGTGTGAAACTGCACGTGACAAATAGCTGAATTAAATACCCATAATTCTTCTATTATTTAGTAACTTTCTGGCAACATGGAGTAATGGGAATCAGAAAGGGAAAAGAAAGACATTTTCTTCAATTGGTGTTTGTTAAAAACAAAAATGTATGTTTTTAGTTTTCACTTTTTTTTGCAAGTATGTTCTGATCACACTATTTGCCACCATAAAGCTGGCATTTATATAAAGAATTATTATAAACTGATGAAACTAACTGTGCAGTTAGTATCTTTCGATGCGCAATAAAATAATAAGGTACCATACTGCTTGACTTCATATGCTCAGAAGACAAAGAAAAATATAACAAATACATACACTGACAATTTTTTTTTTTTTATATTTAGTATTCTTTTTATTTACAGTATATTTATTTTTATCTTTTTATTTGTACATCATTAATTATTGTGATCCTCCAATGTTTATATATTTTTTTCCATTATGTTCAAAACAAAGTGTGGCAATTTAAAAGTTGAAACATCACATCAGTCCATGTGTGTAATTGGCTCTGACCTATAAATCCTATCACACATTTATTGTAGTGATTATTCTTATGCAGACTGAATAAACAGGATATTGATGGTGTTAAAGGCAAACACCAGAGCCAGTAGCACACTAGATACGAGCTACTGACACCTGCCAATTGCACAGAGGTGCATGTTTACACTGCGATTGCGTTTGAAGCCTGGAGTAACAAAGGGCATAGGCTTGCAAGCAAATGAACACATTTCTATCAAGAATATTGACAGATAATGCGTCTTTAATTTAAACAATATATTCTGCAGCTTTTCCAAGGTGATAAATTGCACCATATGCCAAAATGTAATATCTTTATTACATTTTTACAGATGCACCATATTGTCAGGATTTTGGTTCCCGTTTGGTCTTGGCTTCAATATACTTCAAATATCACCTGTATGTCATGTACACACACACGGGCATGCATGCTCACAATTACCTAGAGATTATAGAGAGGCCACAGCAAAGCAGCCATAGCTGATTCACACTCATACACACATGTACACACAAAATGTCAGTTGGCTGAGGTCGTTGGCAGTGGCCTTGCCATAATCTCTATCTAATTATATACACAGCCAGGCTTACTGTTTCGATGCAGAGACCTGAGAAAATACAACCTGCTAATCTTATTTGCACACAGCGCAGGAACCTGATGGGTGAGGAGAGGGGAGGAGGAGAGGAGAAGGAAAAAAAAGAAGAGAATTTGCCCAACTATTTTTTTTTAATTTTACATCAATGGAATGTTTTATGTGACCCATAAAGGCTGCTCCCCAAAATAACAATGTTAATTGTGTAATGTTATTATAGTGAGTTGTTCAACTTTAATTTGAACCTCACCTTAGTGCTTTAACTGATGAACTTCCACCTTAAATTATGAGAATACTTGTAATTTCCTCATCGGCAGTCTGACTTATGAGCGGCATAAGTGATAATGTTTCTGTTTTGATTGTCTGCGCTGTTGTGGAGATGGTCTATATGGAGAATAGCTGACTCTTTTTTTCCACTTGGATGCCCTCTGATAGAATCACAGGATAGAATATATTCCTTTTCTGAAGGAGGTGCAATGTAGACAGAGTGTTTCTCTCTCTTTCAAACACACATACACAAACCAATGTCTACACACATTATGTAAATAATGCATGTATCTTAAAGGGTTTCACCCTACCACAGCTGGCCTACTCCAATTAGAATGCTTCGCACTCATCTTTCCCTTCCTTTCTTGTGTATCCTCTCTTTCCCGCCCTTATGATTTCTGTATTTTTTCAATTCGCTCATAAAATTTCAAAAGGAAAAAAAAATATATACATAAAACAACAACACTAACCATTTTATTAGTATCTACAATATTTTAAAATTTACTTTATACCAGTGGAAAAACGCTCACTGGTTGTCCTCCACTGTTTAATTTGTTCCCCACTTCATTGTGCTATCGTAAGGCCCAAAACATTCTGCCAAATCTTCCGATTTTAAAAAAGCTTAAGCATCACTTGAGCTTTCTCTCTGTGCCTCTGTCTTTGTATTGTGATCTTTAAAATTTAGTGGAGGCCCTGTGTGACCCTTGCGACTCACCCTTAAAATGCTCCCTTCACCCCCAGCCTCTATCACACCTTCATCCCTCTTTACTTGCACTTTCCATAAGTGAAGGCCTCGGCCAGGTCTACTCTCCTCCAAACACATCTAATTACCCCAATCCCAAGCATTTCCCATCCATCACATTATCTTTCAGAGACGAGGTATAAGTGCTCCCAGTCCCATCAGCCAATTACCTGCTGCCGTCTACTTGAGTCACCTGCATTGCAAATGTGACCTTTACTTAGAGGGCTGATTGCATGTTTCCTAGAGTGTGTGGGAGAACGCAAGATTTTGAAGAGAAAGTGTGTGTGTGTGTATGTGCAAGATAGAAAGAGAGCATGCAATCTCTGAAAAGGGCATATTAAGAGAATGAAAATGTCCAAGTGTGCTCATGTGTGTGCATGCAAGTGTTCATACATGTTATGTAAGAGCTGTGTGGCGCCAGTGTTTGTGTACACAGTATGTGGATGTAAGATATGCGGATCAACTGTGTGTGCGTATGTGTGTTTGAGACACGGCTGGGGCAGAGAGCAAACCCTCTCAGACACCCTTCTGACTCCCCTCACCCTCCCTTCATGTGATGGGCTGTCGTAAATGTTAATGCTCTGTGATGGCTGTGGAGCAAATAAGTGTTTCTGACACAGAACAGACTCCTATTACAGGTGCAGGCCAAATGGGCTCGCAAATGCCTTAATGAGCAGGCAGGTCAGTCAGCCGCAGCCACTGTACAAGTCGCACACTCTGGTTATGCAGGGACGAACCTCAACACCCCTCGACAAGACCAGTGGGAAGAGCTGACTTCCCCTGCCCTCATTTGAAAACCTCTTTGTCTTTTAGCTATAACTGTGACCTTATTTAGAAGCTGGGAATGTTTTCTGATGAAACCAAAATAATTGCAGTTTAATTTAAAAAGAAAAGCAAATTTCATGTGTTACACCTATATGATGTTAGCCATTCATACTTAACTATACCTCTCTGTTTATACCATACAACAAACAATTTTTTTATGCATCAAGGCTGGTACCAACCATGATGATTTGTGTAGAACCTATGGACTGCTGATAATTTAATTTCCCTTTTTATTATATCTTATTTATTTTTTAAACCTCTCCTGATTTCAGGCAGTTCTGCTTCCTGCTATTGTTCCTGACAGTTTTGGCAGCTCAGATAGAAGGCCAAACACAGAAACGATCAAATTAGTCTCAGGTGGTTGACTTCCTTTTTGCCAAAAGACAGAATAAGCTCCACAGCCATAATCATGTTGTTCTAGCATTACCTTTTGTCAGTCTGTTTTGCTTTGATAACTTGTAACTTATAATATAATCTATAATAACTTTCAGAAATGTTACTTGCCAAATAGGGTACTAATCAGGAATTGTGAAATATTCCTCTAAAAGGCAAATCAAGACCCTTGTCCATGGTGAAGTCCCACTTAGCCTGACAGCCTGTGGACACAGTAAACTCAGTCACAACCAGTCTGGTGCAGTTACAAGCCTGTGAACAAAGACGCTGTCTTTCTCTTCTCCCACTGGATTGTCAAGAGAAAGTACAGCTTGTATGTTTGAGTCAACTAGTTATCTCTGGAAAAGGTGGAAAGCACATCGCTTGGCTGACTCATCACAATTTGGGGGCAAAATGATTCCTCCTCTTTCCACCTGAGGAGAGAAAAGATCAAATAAAAGAATGAAGCTTAGAGGAAAGAGAGAGTGAGGGGTAAAGCCAAGAAGTGGACATTAGGCTTGATTGAGACGCATGGCAGACAGAAAATCACCTGGTGCTGCACAGCACATTCTCACAGTTGGCCGAGCTGTCTCTCAAAACTCTCCAAATAGTCTAAAGTCGACCTGTTGGAATTACTGAGTCGTCACACTACATGCTGTAGTCCCGGAGCAATGGGCCCACAAAAGTGTCTCTTTTCCTCTCACTGTGGGACTTGTTAGAGGTGCTATTTTGGAGCTTCTCTGCCTTCATTGGAATGCCGCTGCAGAACACCTTGAGATGTACCACACACTTTATAAACTCACATAGTTCTTGGAGCTAAGTAGTAGGATTTGAACCGTACATTTTTAGGTATTTTAACAGCAGTACTTGTGGGAGCAACAGCTAGTTTTTGTTCATGATTACAAAGCGACACTTGTATGCATTCTCATGCACGATACAGAACAGTGTAAAGCAAGGCTGCTAGAGAAACTGTGGTCATAAACTACAGATACAACATTTATAAAGCAGAAAAACTGTTGAAAAGTAGCTGCCATTTATTTCAGTAATAACATCGCTACACATATTTTCATTTCTGTTTCTTAATTCATATTAATATTTATGATCCAACATCCAGTGTCCTCCCATAGTTAAACATTTTAAATGACTGTTTTACAAACGTGAAGGTCAAGTATGTGTGCCTACAAGAGAGATCTGTGCCTCCTTCACATTCAAGAATGTAAGCCTGTGCCAGGCCTTCTGACAACTATCAGTTCATTTCATATCAAATGGCTATATACATTTTTTAGACCTATAAAAAAATAATGTCACACATCACAATTATTTTACAATATAATCACTTTTCAAACGGGATAGCGACTGAGCAACCAAGAGACACCTCTGAGATACTTTCTGAGAAAAACAACAGCAGCAAAAATGCTTCCCTAAGACCTTTCATTATTCTTCATAGAAAACAGTGGTTGCTGAATTACACAAGTCAGATGACACCAATACACCATTTTTAACATAATGGACGTGCCAATGCAGAAACTTTTCCCTATAATGAGACTCAAAAGGTCAACATAGCACTTGAAGGGAAAAACCTTCATGTGCAAACATGACAGGTAAAACGCCACAGATAATTTCCTGAAAAACTAATTGGCAAACAGTCTGACAAGACACCTCCTGACAGACATTAATGCAAGAAGGGGAATTAAAATTGGGAAAAGTATTTTTCCACTACTTGCTGTATCGGGCTGCAAGCCAGAAAGAATGTTGATAATCTCTGATCTCAGTGAAATTGTAAAGAAAAACAAAACAGACAAACAAATAAAAAAACATAGAAGTGATGCATTATCAAACTCCTGCTCTATGCATTTCAACCACAAGACAACTGTAGATCACGACTAGTGTTGATTGAAAAAGATGAGCTTTAAGTGAAACAATAGGTATAGTTCTGTGACAGGTGATGAACAACAGTTCCACACATGAAATTCACTGCAAGAGCAACTGGCTCTGCAGCCTCAACCCCCCACCCCATGTCAGAACTGGTGACAACTCATCCAATATGAATGTAATTGCCATGACATCTTCCTGGATTGGTTAGTTAATAATAATAATAATGAAATATATATATCATGCTACATTCTACTGTTATCAGGGGTAAAAAAGAAACTATGAAGCAGTCACACTAAAACAATCCTTTTTGCAACATTTCCTGACTGTTGGATGAAGAAAAGGCCCAACATTATACATTTTTATGTCATGCAATGTTTTTCTTTCTAGCAACCATGCAACCAGTTTGAATTTTTAATAATCATTCATGGTAGCAACTGGGCTACTGTGTGGAAAATGTAAATGTTAATTTAGAGTTCGTTTTAAGTAACAAATGTTTGTGGTTTGCTATTTTAGTCTTAGTTCATTGATCTTTCAAACCTGTGTTCTAGAAATGTTCCACTAATATGTCACGCCAAATGAGTTTTGTTGGCAATATCATTATGACTATGGTTTGGATGAACATAATGCTGGTTATGATAACAGGTCTCACATATATTATTTACAATCAAGTCTGTCTTTGGCCTGAAGAAATAATTTAAAAGACAGGTGAACACTCTAAGGCTGACTTACTGCTTGCTGCCTCTATTTTTTAAAAAGTATTCACCAGAATTATTAAAGTGATTTAAATATGTCAAAATATTTCTCTTCAAAAGAATAAACAGTTAACAGTGACACCAAGCCATTACTTTCAAAAACCCTTTTGTTTCCACAGAAAAGTGAGGGCATCATTTGTATGTTCTTTTGGACCTCCTGAAAACAATGAAAAATGGAAGCAAAGGTCAGTGTTAAGTCTCCTCTGGCTTTTGTTCTTTAAAACAACAATATTGTATTGATCTGTCCTGAATGATAAACACAAATGTGTTGGTAAAACACAGTCTCTTTTGACCTTTAGCAATTACTTCTACATGGCTTTAGCCGTAGTATGAGGAGAAAAAAATGTCAAACTCATTTTGTTTTCTTTTTTCATTTTTGTTTGTAACTATACCTTCACCTTAATTGAGTGCATTTGAACTATACATTTGGATACATTAGATTTAAATTTCACAGATAAAGCATCATGATTAAAAGATGTTTTTGCAGTGGCGTGGTAGCTTTGAATTTGATCTATCTCGTAGAACAACAAGCTCTAGCGTGGCATTAAATCATTATGAAAATTACTATCATTGTCAAATAACTTTGGGACTTTGTTACTGTGGGTTTTACTAAACAATATGCCATATGAAAATATCCAATATGCATTTGAATGCATTGTGACAGAAGAAACACAGCAAAACAAGTTTTACACAGTGTCCAACATTTGCAACATTTGTCATGTGTTTCCTCCAATAATCAAACAGCAAGAATATGATCACTTGTGCTACATACTGTGGTGTATCCACTGAAGTCGAACAAGACAGGAAATGTGCTGGACTAGAAATAAAAAGCATAAGAACAAGCAGATAACACAGAGCATCAGACTCTCCGTTATCTTGTGCTGAGCTAAACTAAATTGAAGTGGTCAGACAGAGTTGAAGTGCGCTGTGATGACTCAGGATTAGATGCTCTTGACCTTTTCTCAGATCTTGAGTGAGTGTGTGAAAACATCATATATTTCAGACACTGCAACCCCTGATTTAGTTTAGAATGACAATCAAATAAGGCAAGCAATTATTTTTCTAATCACCTTATATTCTGTTAGACGAAAACAGGCTATAAAACCAGCATGAGTTAAGTTACATATAGTAAAGTTATGTTTTGCATTGTTTTCTTTCAAGAAAAATATAGTTGTATATCTTATAGAAAAACCATTGTATATCTGTATCATCAGTGAGCATGGATTCGGGAAACAAACTGAAAGAAGAGTCAGTCGATGTTAGACGACTGAAATGATGAAAACTGATGTCCCTCAGGCTAAGACCTCTTGACCTGTGGAATGACTGCAGGAAGGTGCTGGCAGCAAGAGGCTGATAGAGGCCACTCACCGAGACCTAAAGGCACATCCTGGACATGTCCTTTCAGCGGCAGAGCTCTGAAAACAGCCACACATACTCGCATGCTCCACCAAACACATACAAACCATATCTCTAAGCAGTGGGGGAAGTATAAGAGAAGGCACTTTACATCTTCAAGTTCAGCAGTCACTATTTCACATCACTTCTTAATAACCAGAATGACACTCAATCGAGAACATACCACCACTGGGGCGGAACGATCCTTTTCATGAGTGTCCATATACTGTAGTTTCCATAATGAAAGATTTATTTTACACAAAAGAAAATGAAAGCAAAATCATTCACCCTTTAATCCACATGCATGCCTCCACGAAGACTGGTGGACATTGATTTTGATATGTTTTGCTGAAAAATGAATCAAACAACCCACCAACCAACCAACCCATGAAAGCACAGAAATTTGTTCCCTTCTTGATGGAGGCATTAACAACTGCATGCTAAATTTATTGTGTCACCATGGAAGTCAGGAAAGGCAGGATCTGCAAAACAAGTACCAAAAATATTGCACATGCTAATAATTGCTTCCAGAACCTGCTCTACTTAGGTTTCTTTTACATTAACAAAAGAACTATTTGGAAACAAAGAAACAATCAAAACTCCTCTCTGGAGCTACTGGTGTATTATTTCCTGTTGTATCAATATATTAATTTGCTATCAGCTGTACCAAGCATCCTTGCCAACTGACATTTAGATTTTATTTAATCCTCAATATGTTTTTGAAATGAAATGATATGATTACACACCCACAGGCTGCTTTGTTTATCGTGGCTGCAAACACATATATTTTTTTATCTAATAGTAATATGTTTGGTTTTAATTGGAATCAAAGGCCATTGCATTGATTTTTGAAAGAGGCCACGACTGCACTGTGCCGTCTGCTCGTGGTTTTGTGTGTGGGTGAGTGTGTGGGTGTGTTAGTGATATCTCTACACAGTGTGTGGTCATGCTTCACATTTTCATTGTAAGCTTTGATCACATTAGTGCTGTTCTCACCATATTAATGTTAGTCAATGAATAGATGAATAAATATTCAATTAACACCAAAAAGTGTGTGGCAATGTGCTTGATTGTGCGTCTCTGTGTGAATTGATGTGTAATGGTGTGTAAATATATTTATGGCTCAGGGTCGCTGTGATATTAACCTGACCCAGACTCTCTCTCTCTCTCTGTGTGTGTCTCTGGGGAAGCCTGTGCTAAGATTATTTTGTGTTTACAGTCAGTCTCTCAGTTTCAGTCAGCTTCTGTGGGTCTTCTGCCTTCCAACACTGACATATTGTTTGTTTGGCTTCCAAGACTAAAAAAAATAATGTAGCACAAAACTGGAGGACCTTTTTTTCCCAGAAAGAAATATAAAGCTATGAGATTCTCTCGTTGACTCAGGCAGACTGCATTCTGTGCTCAGTTACATGCTGTTTCAAGTGTCAAAGGTATTCAGTCAGCTGTGTTCCCATCAGTCAAGCATATGCCAAAGGCCTACGTCTTATTCAAGTTTTAAACGTCTAATTGGTAACGTTTAAAAGGCGTTTAAGAGTGCCCTTTCTTCTCCCTTTTTCTCATTTCCCATTTAATGTGTTGTGTCAAAGTCTATTACCTCCGTTGGACGTTTCTGTCCCTTAAGTTGAAAAAGAAGAGAGAGAGAGAGAGAGAGAGAGAGAGAGAGGGGTGAAAAAAGAAGCCATCAGCTGAGGTTTGCCAGGTCGATAAAGCTTTTAGATTTGGAGATGTTTTCAGGGGTAGCCCATTTCCTGCGGCTAAGAGTTGTTAATGGAGCTTAAGGAATTATCTTATGACTCTCGCTCTGAGAGCAGTTTATTTCAGGCCAGACCTTGCTCCTGTGTCGGGGTGGCTGAATATGCTGCTGTCAAACCCGCTTAATGAAAAGTAACGCGTCGCTGATTGCAGTTTTATTTGGTCGCTATGTAAAAAGCTCCTGTTAATTTACCATCGCGCTCCCTCTGTGTGTTCGTATTTGCCACGGCTGAATGATTTAGTTACAGCAGCAGATCTCTCTCTCTCTCTCTCCCTCTCTCTTAATCCATGTCTCTTTCTTTCAAATATAAAGCCACTACTTGTTTGAGAGGTACAATAAAATAAGCTTTCATGGTAAATTAATTAAATGCTGAGGCTTTGTAGTCTAATCTGTAAGAATATGGATTCTTACATATAATATATATTCCCTCCAGCCGTGTCAAGGTACGTCAGATAAGTTTTTTCCGAACTAAGAAAGCAAATAAAAACATAGATCCCGCCTCTCAGATACATCTCTTTGTCCAACATAACACTTTTTCTGTAAGGGGAGGAGGTCTCAATCGTTTGTGGTTTTCCCATTAAAATTCATCACTGAGCCCCCCCCCCCACCACCCCCCCCCACACACACACACACCCCAACCCACCTCACAGGACAGACTTAGTCCCCCGAGAGCTCCACTTTCGCCATTACTGTCAAGTACCCTTGACTCCTTTCGTTTTGCCCTTTTATCTACAACAACTAATTCGAGTTCCTTTGCCCTTTTCACTTTCAGACGTCGCGAGGGCCTCTTCCGTAAAGCCCTTTCACTTTTCAGTAGAGGAATCAGCATCCAGACGATTTTTTTTTCTAAGTATAGGACCCACATCTCTTGGAAATTGAGGGGTTAGTGTCAAAATGAAAACTCCCCACTTCAAATGATTGCGCAGGGTCTCCGTGTTTGAACCCCTTAATGGACGTATATGGCGAATAACTTACCCTTTTGACAGCTGCATCATGGACGTTGTTGAGATGTTTCGATAATATTATCAGAGAGCACGGAGGGGAAATCAATAACCTGACATAAAATATGACTGCGAACATCCCAATTACAGCCTGTTTAGAGGGAATTAATGAGGCAGATCTTAGTTGCTGATATTGCTCTGTCTTGAGGGTTGAGCTGCCTCATTTTCTCGCTGTCACCAAACCAGAGAGAATACTTTCTGAGTGGGTTGGGGGGGGGGTCTTTTAACTAGTTAAAAATGAGTCTAAACGATAAAACTGTTTTTACTTTACCGTGACAAACTGTCGGACGCAGTTCCACTTACGAATAAAAGTAAAAAAAAAACTAGGAAAAAAAGAGGCGAGTCCGGTATTTCAGCACCATGGACAGCATCTGTTATGATAAACCCAAATCAAACGCGTCCCTCAGAAATCGACTGCTTTTATTTTCAGTGAACAAAGTTGAAACGCTCTCATCCACCTCATGGTAGAGCTGTGCATTTTGTGAGACTTTTTTTTCCATTTAATAGTGATACTCAATCGCTGAGACCTAAAGAATATTTAATTACATTTGCATGCGCATAGTAAATAAAGATAAAAACTTATGTAAACATTAGGCCTTTTTCCCTCAAAGATGTAAACTTTTTTTAAAATACATTTCATTGACTGCTGTGCGTGCGTTGAATTAAAGAAGCCAAACTGATCCGGATATTTCACTTGTGTAACGCTATAGTAACAGTATAGATAGCTACAATTGCTTTAAAAAAATTAAAACAAAATGGGGGCATGAAGACTTAATAAGCTTTACCATTAATCAGTCATAACAAGTCTTTCTCTTTTTTGCATTAATTTGGTCATTTGGTTTTGTTAGGAGCAGAAAAGTTTGTTGATGGTTTTGGGGAAACTCATGGCACTGTCTTTGGAGTCTTGATGTTGCTGCTGATGCTGCTGCTGCAGGACCGCCGCGCTCCTCTCTGCCTCCACAATGGCGCCTTTAGTGTTCGTGGTCCAAGAGACGGTGGTGTTGGTCAGAGCGTGGCTCAAAGTGCTGTGCCTGAACAAGGGGTCGTGGAAAACTCCGTCCACCCAGTTTCTCAGGGTAGTGACCGGCGAATCCTGCCTGTTGTCCAGGCCGGTCACAGGTGAGGTAGCGGCGGGAGACGGAGTGAGGGAGGAGGGCGGCGCCTGGCATCTCAGCATACAGGACGGATACTCAGTCTGGTTCAGGGATGTTGCAGTCTGGGCCAAAGACCAGATCCGAGGTTTGCCGTCGATAATCTGGTGTCCTTGCTGCTGCTGGTTGTAACACGCCTTAGCCTGCGGTCTGCTGTCCGCCTGGAAATCATCTGGGTTCGTTTTGAGGCAACTTTTGCTCAAGTCCTGCTCCACTCCCAGAGAAACGGGGATGGAGATTTTCAGAGACGAGTCCTTGATGAGGTGTTCAGTGGGGCAGTCGGCTGTCGTTGACATGTGTGTGTTCATATGATATCGGTGCTTCAGCTCACACTCGGAGCTCTCTGACTCCAGGGTGTCGAAGTCGTCCAAGTCACTCAGCTGCAGGTCCTTATCAGGCCGACTTCTGCTCCCTGGGGAAGAGAGGACAGAGGCAGCAAAACGTATCAGTGAGAGAGTTGATGTCAAGAGGCTGAGATTTGATAATGGCAACCAGCACAGTCACTTTGAAATCAAATTCTGATTAATGCTTATAAAATAACTGCTAGACTCGGTTTCAGTTAAAATGACATGTCAGCTGCAATGAACATGCAGATTCATTGCTGTAAAAAAATATTTCAGATCAGCTCAACAGCACAATGATTTAACTTCAGGACTGACTTAGATTTTTCACCTCTATCAGAGATTTTTTTTAGCCTCGTATAAATTAAGAAAACAGGGAGAAAAAAGTCAACAATTTGTGAAACTGCCTGTCTGTGCCCTTTTCATAGGCACAACTGTAATATATTGAGAAAAATCAGAAAAGTCAGTAGACAGTGTAGACAATGTTAACCATTTAATACTGCTGAGTCTCCAAAGTATTTTGAATAATGTGCCAATAATCTACACTTAAACTGCAGGGACTAAGTTAATTTAGTTCTAATTATCAACATTAACAACATCATCTCACATAAATGTTCTGTCCATAATAAGAAATACTTTAAATTATATAAATAACATATTTAAAGTATGGAAATTACACCTATATGATCAATTTTAAAAATCGAACAAATAAATAAATAAATAAACACAAGGTAGTGCTTTAGAAGGATGGATGTTAGGTACAGTTGTCTTTATATTTCCATTATATTATACTTATATGTTCTTTTATATCACATTCATTAGGATTATCATCATAATCATCATCATCCTTGAATGTCACAACGCTCTGAAAAAGAATAAAAATGCTACAGTAAAAAAAGTAGTCTTTGATGAAGTGCCCAACATACTGATACTATAATTATTATGACAACATGATTAATTATAAAAGATACATGATATAATACTTCAGGCTTGTTGTACCACAATAAACACCCCTAACAGTTAACTTTATTTTGCTTTACCTAATCATCACTCCTCCAGGAAGAACTTGTGCACAAGCACAACAAACACTTTACACAGTTCATTCTATTTCTGCATAGCAACAAGTGAAACTAACCATCCTCATTGTTTTCACTTTTTATTTGCTCCTCCTGAGACCCGTCCTCATCCTCATCATATCGCTTCTCCTCTGAGCCTTTGTTTCTGGGCGGCCATGTCATCTTGTTCTCCTTCTTGAGCCTTCTCCTGGCATTTGCAAACCAGGTGGAGACCTGCGTCAGGGTCATCTTGGTGATGATGGCCAGCATAATCTTCTCGCCTTTTGTTGGGTATGGGTTCTTCCTGTGCTCTTGCAGCCAGGCCTTCAGTGTGCTGGTCGTCTCTCGTGTGGCATTCTTCCTCCTTGTTCCCCCATCCATTGAACCATATCTGCAAACAAGAAGAACACAAAAAACCTGGTAATGAGACCATACATATGATGTGTGATGCTTGTTGAATGTGGCACTTTATGTGTGCTGCTCTGGCATTTTGTCCTCCAGTCCGGACAACCATGAAAGAATCTTTAATCTTTAAACTTTATTCATAAAATGATGCATAACATGGTTTAAAAGGTTCAAAGTCAACACCAGAAACAAAAGTTAAATATCGTAATCACATTACAAAGATTGAAATTGAAACACAGGCCTCTCAAAACATAATGGAGTACATATTGTATATTCCTGATAATCCATATAGCCATACAATGTTTTATATAATAAACATATGCTGTGGACCAGCTAGGACCTCAGTATGCAGTGCAAGGCTGAAATAAAGAAAGAAAAATGGGGAATTTTTGTCGAAGGTTACTTCCATTAAACCCCTCTCACATTCCAACACTGAGAGATTCAACCAATGTAAATTTATTTAAATGTTTTACCAATGTTCAAAATATTATCACTTAAACCTATAGCATTGAACGACTCCTTCCCTATACCCTCTCCACTTTCACACAAATTTCCCATAGACCTGCATTTAAAATGCACAGAGTTGATTTTCAGTCAGCAGTGAGCTGTAAAATTCCTCTCAGGGGAGGCTTTTATGAGGCCTTTATTGCTCTGTATAGCTTAGTGAGGTCAAGTACTGCTAAGGGAATCAAAAGGAGAGGAGCGCTGTACATTTCCTTACACTATGTTGTTCCCTTTCAGATAAAATAGACTGTAAAATTGCTTTATTGAGTGTAATGATGAGCCCTCAGGTAAAAGACAGGCACAGACATAATCCTATTCCTGTAGGCCTGCTTGTTTGTCTGGATGTTACTGATTATGTTCTACTTTAGATTTGGGCCTTTTGCTGTATACGCACTTAGTATTCTGCCTGCTGACACAATTTGGACTGATTGGTGTTGGTGTTTTTTGTGATGTAAACTCTTCTTTAGCTGTAAGACTAATCAATAAAACATTTGAGAGACAGTGATGTTTTTCTATGCAGTTTTGTTTGCACTGGCTTTTTGTTGCCATCTAATCACCGGGAAGACCTTTTAATATGGCAGGAATGCTCTTGATCTATCAGAGATGAATGATTTATTGTGATTTTTGAAAAATCATGCCACACAAGTTTACGGTTTATTGAGAGTTACCTTTTCTCTCTCCCTGTTTTTGTTATAAAGTTTAACTTAAAGTAATGTTTCTAAATGGGCGTATAAATTACAATTCACATACAGTACATGCAGAGTTTCTGATGTCTGGTTTCTTAAATATAAGGAATAAAAGGAACATACCTGTCATACTGATACTGTCCCAGCGTGGGATCATAAGGGTAGTAGGCTGTTGCCTGTGTTATTCCAGCATGTGCAGAAGCACTGGCATCTTTAGTATCAAATGTGCCCTGCAATCAAAAGACATGTTTAGAAGAAGTGTTTAGTAAGTCAGTGAAAAAGTGACTCACCTGAAAAGCATGCACACTGGGTGTGTTTTAAAAAGTTAGCCTTACTTAGTTGTTGGATTTAACAAGGAAAGATTACACCAATTATACCACGATGATAAACTGATGTGTTCAGACAGAAAGACATAGGTGTATAAAATTGGTATAAACAAAAGTAACTGGCATCACGTGTGTATAAGAAAACACAAGTCATACATAATACTTGGTCCCTAATAATTTGTGCAAGATGACAAATATCCTTTTTATGTCTGAAAAAGTTATTCTGAATCAACTACTCACATTTTCCCTCTAACATAGTAAACATTCTGACTGTATATGAATAATAATTAAAAATAAAAACACTGTCTTTATGTTTTAACATTTTGTTTGTCTTTTCCTGACTTTTTAATTTAAAAAAATGGTTGTCTCCAGCAGAATAGCCTGTACACCTGAGCCTGTCCGACTCTGCTGACACATAGTTTCATTTATTAACGACAACTTAGGTTGAAAGGTGATATGGGAATAAATCATGTAGGCTACAGTAAAGGTCTGGTATTTTGCGGTGTAGTGTATTAAAAAGAGGGGAGCTGAGGTGCGCAGAGCTGGTTCAGGTCTCAGCACCATGCGGCTCCATTAATCAATGCCAAGAGGGACCAGGTGAAGGACTTACCAGCGAGTAGAAAGCCGAGGCGTCCGTGCCGTATGTAACGTAATTCCCATAGCTTTGACCGCCGGTGTAGGGGCTCCCGTAGACCCCCAGCGCGGCGGCTGAGCTGAGCTCATGCCTCGCCGTGGCCAGCAGCCGGCTCTCGTACACGGGACAGTAGACTGGTGTCTGCCCGGACGCCGCTACTCCGGAGTCGGCTATGGATCTGCCGGTGGACTCGCAGCAAGTGGTCAAAGAGTTGGTTGTCATGAGAAACTACAGGGTGGAGACCGAGAGAGAGAATTTTCTTTTTTTATATTTCCTTTTTTCTTCCCATTTTTACTGAGCTTCATTTGATGCTCGAATTACATATGAAATCAGATTTTGAAGTCGGTCTAATTGTTCTTAGTCAGTTAATAACTTTTATTTAAAAAACAAGCAAACAAACAAATAAATAAATAAATAAACTCAGCCCTGTATCCTTCCCCAATAAGTTAACTTGCATAGCCGCAATATTTCACACACTTTAAATAAGCAAAAAAGCGATTTCTTTATTTGCAAATAAGCGAACTCGTGCTTTTAGGTGACAAACGTTAATAAATAAAATATATCACAAACGACTCCAAAGACTTGATGTTTAATGATGGAAGAAGCGTGACATTCCTGTGATAACGTGCGCGTTAACGAGTGTCCAAAACCACCCGTCTTTTGGGTTTGATCTACACATGCATTACAAGCAGATACACCATGTTGTCCCAATAACATCGCCCTGTACCCAACGTGAATCTCGAGTTATTTTTTTATGGCTCATAGCCAAAACAAAACAGCTGCTGGGTTATGGCGCACAAAAACACACACACACACAGCGTGTGCAGAACAACTTGGCATGTGCGTCCCAGCGCAAATAAACATATGGCTGACATTAGAGAACAGCTATTATCTTGCAGAAATCAGCGAACGGGTGGTCGCGGGTCTCGCTGGTCTCTGGTTACCCTCAGGTATCCCTGCCTGTAACGCAATACCTTTTCGATAACCGAAAGCAGCGTGGACGCATCTCTGACTCTTGGCCAAACGCGCGTAGAAAAAAACAAAAAAACAAAACACCAAGCCTAAATCGATGAGATAATCAATCAACGCAATATCAAAACTAAAAACAACCAACTAAGTCAAGGAAGCTGCGTGTACTTACTTGTGGAGCAGACGAGTAAGGATATCCAAACTGTGGATATGACATGGTAGAGGAGTCCCCCAATATCCAGAAATAAAGCGAGACTGAAGGTCTCCACTCTAACGCAGGCTGTGGCTCTGTTTGACTGTACCAATTGATTGGTAAGCACAGGCTCCAAGGATGCTTATAGGGCGAAGCAGAGCAGCATGTTTAATTTGTGTAAAATGCCCCCCACTCAAACGCCTTTCTACGGGGAAGAAAAATAATAAATAAATGAAGAAAACCCTCCTGCTTTCCTCCTTTCTCTTTTAAAACCTACTGTCTGGCATAAATAAATGAATTAAGGCGACACAAGCCTTCTTTGCCTAGAATATTCACTTTGCTGTGAGATACATATTTTTGCCTTATAAAAAAGTACTATAAAAGACGTCAGCAGCAGAGGCAGGTTGTTTTAAACGGCGGTGATTCTGACGTCAGAAGTTTCCCACTCTAAAAATGCCCGGACTGTAACTTTGATATGCATTTTTTGTTGCCAGGATGACGAAAAAAAAACCCAGAAAGAACAATTCAACCAGAAAAAAGGACAGGAGGGGTTAAATGAGGGATTCATTTGCAGTCCCAATCAATCAGTTAGGCCAATCAGTGTCATGAATATGCAAACGTATGTATGCTTTTAAGTGCATTAAGCCTAATTAAGCACATTCATATCCTTCCTCTGCACTAATACTAATCACACAGAGAACTAATTGATTTTAAATCAATTAGTAAAGAATATTTTTCATAGAGAGCAGAGACAAGCTGCAGTCAGTCGGCAATAAATACAATGCAAACATGGATTGCAGGTTTTTTTCCTAATGTTTATATTAACCTAGAAGTGAGGATCTTTTGGCACCATGTTATGCGACAACTGCACCTGGAGCAGTGAGTCACGTAATCACCCCAGTGACTCCCCAAAACTGCTTAAAATGATGTAGTTTGGACGAATGTTGCATTTTTCCACATCATACATTAAAAGATAGAATAGATTGTATTTTCATTTTCACGTCCTGATATAAAAATGTGTATTATTAAACTTTACTATCTATCTATCTATCTATCTATCTATCTATCTATCTATCTATCTATCTATCTATCTATCTATCTATCTATCTATCTAATTAATACTGGACCTCTCCCTCTCTTTCTCTTTCCCTGTCTTCCTCCACGTGTTTTGGCCAGTAACCATAACACCATGTCACAGCCGAAGCCCACAACTACCTCGCCACATCTCGGGCACCAGTGTGCGCTGCCTTGCTTAGAGAATCCCGGGTTGAGACATGTGGATAGCCCCGGGGGTCACTCCTCAAATTAATGATGATGTACTCCTCCTCCTCCTCCTCCTCCTCTCTCCAGCTGGATCTCTGCCTGCCGGTGACAGGTCGATTGAGAGTGATTGATGACCATCTAGGGAACCGGGGCCAATATAATAATATGATATCGGCACCTTGCAATAATTGCTCACTTTCATTTACAGATGAAAGAAGTAATAATAAAGAGCTGGAGAGTCTTGTGCCACAGTTGAGTGAATTTTGCTTTCTTGATATTATTTACTTAATATTACCATCCTTATAAATTTTTTTGAGGGGAGGAAGGGGTGTTGTGGGAGGACAGGCTCTATAAAATGTCTGATCTCGCCTTCATTTTGACAAATTGAATTATACGGGGTTAGTTAGGGATTAGCCAGTGCTTTCTTTCTTTAAAAAAAATATTACATTCTCTACTCTCACTCTAATGCCACCTTAGCATTAACAACCCTTCTAAGGCACTCAAGCATGTACTCATGCAAAGAAAGATTGAGAGAGTATTTGGTCTTAATTTAGGCTTTTCCATTGGGGTTAATGTGTGTATGTATAGGTGTTTATACTATGATTTTGGGGTCAAAGAGACCCCCACCCACCCACACACGCACACAGGACATTGCATTGATTTATTACCTGGACACTTTAACTTTAACCACAACCCGGATCCTAACCTCAGCCTAACTTTAAAATATGTCTTCACCTTAAAATGTAGTAATTTACATTATGGGACTTGATTTTTGTCTCCATAAAGAAGACAGGTCCCTATAATGTGACTGCCTAAACAGACTAAGGTCCCCACTGCATAAGTAATACCAGGTACACACACTCAAACTTTGGGGCCTAGGGAACTACTGTAGACATGAGTGGCATTGAGCTGGTGAGAGTGGCAAGCAATGACAGACTTTTATGACATAAATGACAAATGACACAAACTAAACTGCAGTGCCCATAAAGCCCCAACCCAACCACCTCCCCCCCGCCCTTCACTCGCATACCTCTTCATTATCTGCTGCGTTACCCAGTGTTATCTGGTGCCTGCGATAAAATATTTAGGCACACTAGTATATGCTTTTAGACGGAAAATTAAGGCGACAGCGGGAGTTCATGCTTGTTTAGCGTTTAAAGATTAAAACAGAGGCTTCCTTTCTTTCTTCTGTCAGATGCGGAGAAGCAAGAAACTTAAACTGGAGCGAGTGAGGGATGAAGATGGTGCTCCAGTTCAAGTCAAATGTATTGTTCTGCATGCTCATCACTTTTTTTGTCATGACAATAAATATGACTGATGTATAGTTATTTTCAGTTATATGTTCAGTAAGAATTTAATCCTTCCAATTAGACCAAACGTGGTCATTATTGCTACTGTACCATGATTTGCAGCCTTGTGTTTATAACCATATGTTTGCTAAGTCTTTTACTGAACTCACAGGACTTAACACAGCCCTAAGTGCTGGAGTTTGCTTTTTTCCTTATGACACCAACCTCACACTGTTGTATTCTGAATAATAACTGTGCTGCACACTGAAGTATGAGCCTGCTAATTTGCATCTCCTTCCAAACTAAACTCATATTAAAAAGTTCTCCAGAAACATTGTAATCATGAAGGTGTCACTTTCCTGATAATCTGTGTTTGATTAATGAGCCTCAAGGAGGGGAGTGTGTGTGGGTGCCTCTCCATTTGTGTTTATGTGTGTGGAAAACAAAGGCACACACACACACACGCACGCACACACACACACACATAGAGAGAGAGTTAGGTGGTAAATGGAGGAGGTTTCAAAATGGGGACAGGAAAGTGTTTCTTATCCCCCCAAATTTTCCATAGCCTTATGGTGAGACAAGCAACTAAGAACAAAGTTCAGTATTGATGATCTCAGCATAAAAGTAGGTGTGGTGTATGGTGTGAAAAAAAAGCAGAACAACACTGTTTATAAGCTGGATTTCTTTACGTATGTTCCGATTAAAACAATAAATGCCAATTCACCTTCAAGCGTAGATAATTATCCCAGTTAAAAAATTGCATGTACTAGAAGGCATTTATTCTCAAAGGTGTTTGGCCCATTTAAAATCTTTTTGACTCTGTCTCAAGCCCAGCAACGATTCATACCTTTGCCTTGCCTGGCTGACCCCTGAGTACCACCCTCTGTAAAAATAACTAAAATTTTTTATCAGTTGTTATATAGTTGTTTCAGAAGATGGCAGTATGAATAGTTGAAAACAGTATATTATCCACAAATTCACTTTTTTTCATGATTTATATTGTGAAATGGGTCACAATGGTTTGTCCTCCTCAGACAGAAGGTCCCCCTAGAAAAGGTTTGGGGAAACACCACTATGAGGTAGACTTGTTTGGCAATCTCATTTGACAGCAAAGTTTTGATGTTGGTTTTGGACAGTAGATAGGAGCCATCGAGTGCACATTGACTGAAACAAGAAATTTGACTCAATCAAGTAAGGTTCAGTGATAGTGCAGATGTCGATTTCTGCAATTTTCCCCAACTCCCCTAACGTAGGTTGACATCAAGTGAAGAACTCAGTATTGACGTCATCATCATGGACTTGTTCCTGTATTTCTTTGACCCACCTTAGCGCTCGTCCTGTTGTCTTTGCAGGCTTCACTTCTTCTTTGAACCATATTCTGCCAAAACTGTGAGACTAAATTCTAAAATGTTAATGCCTTGTTTTAAAAACAATTCTATTTCTACACATATGAGAATGATTCACCACCACTCAGCTTTGTGGTCCACTGTCTCATTCCTTGTTTTTTCTGAGTCAAAAAAATTGAGAAACCAAAGCTGACCTCAATATGTAAAGACAGCTGCACAGACCGACTCACTCTGTGACATGACGCCCCAAGCTTCTCCCAGGCTTTTCAATAGCAACCATGTTTTTTTTTTCTGCAGTCATAGAAATAATGTCCAAGCATTCTTTACACACACACACACACACATACAAAATGCTTATCCAGAAAAACATTAGCGTATCTAGTGTCTAGTCTAGTCATGGAGTCCAAATGGAATATTGATCCCCAACGATCTACTCAATGTATTTCTTATTTCTTCTCTTGAGCAACACAATGATTTTTTTTCCTCCCCTTTCTACTATTTTGCCCCTAAAGCCCTAATGGTTTTTGCATGAGTTGGGTTGTAGACTGGGCTCCTCCAGGCACTCCGTATAAAATGGTGACTTTTGATGTTGTTGCTGAAGACGTTTGTCTGTTGTAATCAATTCTTTTATTTGGTGGTTTGTGCAAACTAGTAAAGATTCTGCCTTACAAGCTGAGGTGGCTTTTCAAATCACTTCCTTTAATGTGCTGTTTATCGAGTTAGCTTGGGCATTTTCTGTATCATTTGAAGTGTGACTGTACACCTATAATGTATATATAAATGAACAGCGGAATAAGATGACTGGTGAATTAGTAAAGGGTGAGAAACATACACAACACACATCTAATGGCTGCATCTTCAGCTCCAACAAAAAATGCTTTTGACTTCTGCCATATTATCACATTGTAAGACCGGATGATGACAGGTTAGCATAAAAAAAACAAATTTCAGCTGTTTATCAATACTTGTATTCAAGTGACAGATTCTTGAGGATAAAGTATTGGAGATATGAGAGGATAATATCTTAGTTTACAGAAACTAATATACATGGGGCTGCAGTAAATGTACATCCAGTCCTTGGTTAACTCTGCTCTTTTATACTAATGCTTGTCGGTGTCTCTTTAATGTCTCTAATTTGGGTATTTCCATGCTCTCATTTTACCTGTCACAATCTAAAGCATTTCACAAAAAAGATAAAGACTAGAGTATGAATTTATGCACATATTGTATCTGAGACTTTTTTGAAGCTGTGCATACATATACATGATGAAAATCACACAACCTTAGCACTTTAATTGAAAGCATATCCTTTATCAGTCATCTAATATCCCGAGCAAGGGAATGTAATTCAACAGAAACCAAAGAAAATTTTCCTATAATAGCATTATAATATACGTCTGAGACAAGTCTGCCCAACCCTCTCTGATGCGTCTTTCTCTCACTCTGATCTCGCTTGCTCTTCGTCCTTGCTGGCCTCTCTAAGAGGTTTAACATGTCAAAGTTCTATCAGCACATCCATAATTGATCACCACAACGGGAGCATCTTTGCTGCACTTAGTTAACTAGCTATCTGCAGGTGTTCCCTTAGCAACTGACCAGGGAGTGGAACACTGAAGTACTACATGTTTACTCTGGAGCTCCAAAATGTGAACCCAGTGTGTCTTGTAAATCTTGGTGTTGGCCTTTTGCTCACTGGTTGTGCTCCAGGACTCAGTATGTGTGTCTGCCCATTACACAGTCCAAGATACTAGTGAAAACAATCAAATGTCTTGTAACACTGGCGTTTGCACCTGCCCCTCTGAGGTCATCTCTGCATGTAAATGCTGAGTGCAGAATATAATGGCATTAACATAAATAACAAACAATGCACCAATGATGCCTGTCACATTTCTTTTTTTTTTTTTTTACTTGAATTTGGTTGAAAACATGTTACTATGTATATTGTACTTTATGATCTTTCCTTGTGACAAATATGATTTGACTGTATGTTATTTATTCTCTTTCTCATTTTCTTAAATTAAATAATTGTATTCATGTCAGTCAATTACACATTCAGAATGAGAACAGTATTTATTGGGACACTGTGATTGACTTTAATAACGATTGCTAAAACATAACAGAAACAACAAACCATGTTTACATTTATACAAACCTGGCCTGAATTCTGTGCAGCCTTTGACTGTAAAAACTAAAGTTATTGAATTAACTAAAAAAAAGGTGTGTATCAGATAGTCATTTATCCAATATGTTACAAGTGTAATCGTGTAATACAGGCTCTTCTATAGAGCCGGTTGACCAAACAATGAGACTTGTCGGTCACCAATCTGCTTTCGTATGTGTGTGTGAGTGTGTGTATGCACCTGCATTTGTCACCAAGAGCTGAACCATCATGTCAGACGCTTGACAACACTGATCACAGTATGACACACACACAAACGTCAGGAAAGACCCCAGTCCTCCAGACCACTAACTCCCTCGACCATCCCTCAACACCTGCGACCACCGCAGCTGCAGTCATGTGCAGCCAGCAGTTATCGAATACATTTCCACCATGTGGAATTTTCAATGACTATTTTGTTGAATATTAATATAGAGACTGTTGAACAAGTAAGGATGCAATTTCTCGCTGTTTTTGAAGATTACAAGTAGTTCAAAAGCCACAAATGCACCGAAATTATAATTTGTTTTAAGTCAATACGAATTAAAACAGAACTGCCCATATTTCACCTCAAATAAAAAAAAAACAAATGGAACAATGAATTCTATGATAACTTAAAACGTGTGCTATTGAAGCAATTGTTTGACATATAGTTAGGCATAGTAATTCTGAAGGAAATACAAGTTAGAAGGAAGGGTGGATGGATGGGTTGTCAAAACAGCGGAGATCCTCCTAAAGATTATACAGTATCTGTGTGTATAGAGCTCCAGTAGCTGATATCACACAATCAAGGTAATGCCCTCTGACAGAAAACAATGCTGTTCATTTCTATAGACATATACACTAGACAACACAAACAACAAAGACGGTGGAGAGCTGTTGATGCCAAAACAGTCAGACAGGCTAACAGGATAGCATTTTACTGGAGCCCCACAATCCAGAGGGATGGTGGAGGTGAATCGCTGCAATGAAACATACTCATAGTGAGAGGTAATAGATGGAGTGATGGGAACCCACAAGCAACAGATTTTGTGTTGTACTCTTGGTAAATCATGGACTCAAACTAGATTTACCATGATCTAGTCTGCACAGCAACATTAACGTAGCAATGGTTTACATTGCACTGTACTTTGCTAATTAAATGTTATGCTTTGTGACCCTGATGTGACAACAAAGCTATCTTTAGATGGTAGACTACAGAGTTGAATGTTTGTCACAAAGCCAGATTGCATTCATTTGTTTTCCCTCCAGGCTCCTGTAAAGTGTTTGTGACACTGTATTACAGTAAAATGTCAGGATATACTGCAGATCTGCAAAAATGTCCTCTCCAGCTGTTTCTAAACTAGTAAAAAGCATGCTAGGGCATTACAAAAATCAGATATATTCAGTCTGTCATGTTTTGCCACATACTGATAGCCGTGGATTAAAAGTGTCCATTTTTGCTGTATCTTAGGCTGATGTGATAGCTATGAGCAAACTCACAGTGTCACGTGACATCTGGGGTTCTACAGGGACATGTGAACCATATGGTTCTTTTGGATGATGGATAGATCAGACCTTACTGATCCCACACTTGGAAATTTCACTTGTTACAGCAGCAGGGGTGGGAGCAGACAAGTACTACATGCAATAATTATAAAATATACATATTAGGAGATTAAACAAGTTCTTTTAGCTAAAAAGTTAGATAAATGGCCAAATATAACATTAAAAATAAGTGATGAAAGCAATGTCAACACATGGTTATAACTTGAGTGTTACAGCTTTTCTGCTTTTATAAGAAATAACATTTCCCCCCTTAGAAATGCTTAGGGAAAAAAAGTGACTAAAAGTAATGAAAAATGACCTGAAACGATCTGTTTTCTTTTGCCATCTTTTCATTCATCCCTGTGCGCCTGATATATATGGATATTTTGAAGTCATCATCTTATTTCAATATTCACCTCATAATAGAACTACTGCATCAAGCATAACTCCGTTAAGGGGGCAGAGAATGTGTTATAAGCAGTGATTATCTTCCTGAAGATGACACAGCCAGGCACTTAAAATTATTTATTCATAATGCATCCACTGAAACACAAATGCACTTTATTGTCTCATTCTGCATCTTATTGTACCCATAAACCAGAAAATGGGCTGGGTTTCTAATGAAAGAGCCATGTTAATATCAAGGCAGATAAGGGCAGGCATGTGCAGATGGGAGCACTACGTGGAAACCCAATCACAAGTTCCTTCAATCACTCAAAACCTGAACAAGAGGGAATGGATGCATTTAAATATTTTTTCCTCTACCTGGAGGTATTAAAACTATACAATTTTAATACCTATTTAACATGCATCTGCTTTTTGTGCCTCTCAGTCAGGTAATGCAGAAGTAACTGTGGCAGCTATGGGCATGACATGGTTTTTCAACCAGGCATGTCTGCAGTATTCCCTGACTTTATTCACTGCATTAAGATCTTTCTTGCTGAATGGGCTCCTCTCTCCCAGCAGTGTAATTCTGGCTGTTCCTTTGTTCTGTTTTCTTTATGTTCCAAAAAAAGCTTAAACCTAAAGATTCAGGTTGCATAAACAACTATGTACCTCATAATTCATTTTATTTCTTTAGTTGAGCCATTCTTTGCATTTTGGCAGTTAAGTTTACCCTTACAAAGTAATAAGGAACTCTCAATAAGGAACTCCAGTCTGCAAAAATAACTATTACATGTTTGCAGTATGGAGAAATGATTCATTTCACTCAGTCCTGTTCATAGTCAGAAAACAGGCTCAGAAATGACGACAGTTTGAAATGTAAGAGCACTCTCTACATGAGCCGTCATCCAATGTGGACACCAATACACCTATGACTTATAGTGGCTTTCCATGTCTTAGTTTCTGAAAGAACATGATCTCTAAACAAATATATTTTGGCTTAATAAGAAAACAAAAAGGGATAATGGATTAATTACTCAAATGTTGTCTATTTAATCACATAAAAACTCAGTGCAGTGGTGTTATGTACAAAGAAGAGAAAAGGGGAAATGGACAAGAGGGAAAAAAATTGATTTGATAAATAAAATAGGTGAGTTTTTAAGCCACACAAACTAACACGGTTTGGATTTTGCATTTTTAGAGTGCACACTATACATAAAGGATAATGGCTGTTTGGGGATAAATATACTGTATACTGATCTAACAAAGTCAAAGGAAAAAAAGGTGCAAACCCCACTTTACTTTTTTTGAAACAAATGTATCAAGTATAAAAATTGTTAAATTAAGTTAATTGTGACAAATAAAAATGGTTATGCTTATAAACATTAACAATAACTAAATCTCAGCCATTAGCATCATTCCTAGAATGTGTGTTCCTCTTGTGTAAGGGTCACTTTAATAAACAAAGTGAAAGAGAAAATGAGCAGTGATATTATGAAGATTATGAAGGAGTATGAAGAGGCAGGAAGTCATTCCACCCATCCACGTTCCTTTATTTTCCACTCTGCTGATCACATTTGAATATTTTAAAAGAAGTGCCTATGTTTGCCTTATCATGCATTATTCTGAGGCATTACCTCGGCCTGAGCACTGCAATCCCTTTTTAAAAGAGACACACAACAATACTATTATTCATTCACTACCCACCTTTAAAAGAGGGGACTTTGACTTGACTTTATACTTTTAAAGATGTGGTACATTAGTGGCTGAGATGTATCCTGTATGGTGATATACATGTATTTGTGATACAATGGGTGGTGACACAAAGGCAACTTAAGAAGAATAAGAAGGTAAGAAGAAGAATGACATTACTCTTACTTGAAATGTGACTTGCCATATTCTGGTTAAAATCCTATTATTGCTTTGGCTACACTGGAAAACTAGCAAAGGTAAACTTTAAGTAATAAAATGACACTGGAAGATATTGGGCAGCTTTGTCAAATCTACAGCCAAATCCACCAAACTGTTATGTGAATTAACTGGTATGCTGTTCTGATGGCTACAATGTACACCAACAGGAATTTCTGTGGCAGGAACGAGGAACAAGTTGGACTCAGTCAGAAAGACACAAGTTCAACTTCAAACAAACACAAAGAAATAACAAGAGCTACTCAGCTGTTCATAACCAAATATTTAGAGTCATTTTCTAATGTTAGTGACGCAGGTTTTTGCCATTTATTAAATAAAATTGAGCCATGCATTCTGTTAACGAAGTAATTCCTGAGCTCTATGTTAAGACATGTGATGCAATCGTGAAACACCTGGTCAAAAAGTCTTATAGAGCTCTCACCGGTGACAGCTGGACATCCGGTGCGTCAGTGTTACCTGACTGTGAGTGTCCAGTGTCTTTCTAACTGGAAGATCAAAAGTGCAGTGTTACACACACGTCCCCTGTATGTGAGCCATACAAGCACACACTGAGCCATACAAGCACACACATACAGTAGCTGATGAACTGATAATTGCAATTATTTTTACAGCTGAAGTAAAGCCATTAAAGGCAGAATGTGTTTCTTTCTTTTTTTTTTTTTTTTCATTTTCATGTAATGCCACAACTGGGTGAATTTATTTAGTACTTTATGTTGTCAAAACAAAATGCAGCAAGACTGAAAACTCTCTCCTCAGTGCGCAAAAAAAAAGGAACCCAAAACCTTGACCAAAACCACAAAACAAACTGAACCATGGGCTTGTTGAACCACTGCATGCCTAATGGAATGCATAAGAATGTATCAGAACATAATTTTGGTTCCAATATTACATTAGCTGTGTGGAAATGCATTTTTTTAAGAAACAAGAAAATCAAATATGCTATACTTCCATGCTATACTTAAAAATTGCTGCAGGAACTAAATGAAATTTTTTTTGCATTAATTAGGAAGCTTTCAGGAAGAACATACAATATGTAACTTTTACAGAACAACGGGTATAACAATAGGGCTTTTAATTAAGGAGACACAATAATATTTGATAATGGGCAGTTGAAAGATTACGGGAGCCATCATTCTTTCTTCCACCACTACATGGAGATGCACAACACCTGCTTGTCTTGCTTTACCAAACCCATCCACACTGCACTGATCACCCCCACCACACATACATAACCATAAGCAGCAGGTTAGACAAGGTGTCACATCATTCCCTTATCATTAACTTCTCTCATTTGGGTGTACAATGTCCTCAACATGTGTTTTTGCCAAAACGATAACATTCAGCTTCACACAACAATGCCAAAGCTACACTGGGAAGACAACTGGTGGTATTGCATCAATTAATTCTGAGCATTTGTAGAAGTCATAGTTAGCTTTGGCCTGTCAATCAAAATAAAATTATGTTTCTACTTTGAACTGTATTTTAATTTTTTTAACATTTGATTTACAGTATGCAATGAGCTATAATGTCATATTTTATTTTATATATTTATAATGTCATTATTTTACTATTGGAGTTAAAATAAAGTCAGGCCATTCTGCTGCTCAGTACCACTGAGGAGACATCTTTTCAGATATTTGCATATTAGTAATGCAACAGCTGTTTTTTTTTTTTTTTTAACTTGTTGTATGCGCCACAAACTCCTCAGTTGTGTCCTCTGTTGTTTTTTGCTCCGCTGGCCACAGACAAATAATACATGTTGGCCTTTTGCCCTATGTGTCAATATGAAAAAAGAAAGGTTAAAAAAATAAAAAAAAACTCTTTGACCTGATATGAGATATAATCACATTTTCTAGTTGAGATAGTTGAGGAAAATCAGAGTCTCTCTCTCCTTGGTGGTGGAGATTTGTTGCTGGAGGGTTTATGGCTTTCCTGTACACTTCCCTAACCCTTTTCCCAAAGCAAAAAGCTTGTGTGACATTAGTCTTTGAACAAGTATAGTGCCCTGAAACCATGAATAGAAATACATTTCCCTGCTTCCATCCTGACCCCAAGCCCTTTTGCCCACGGCCATTACTGTCACACACCCACAAAGGGTCAAACTCTAAAAACCCCTGAATAAAACCTTCTCCACCTTCCAAGGCGAGGCAGAGGTGGGGCAGAGGCATATCAGGTGAAAAAGAGAGACAGAACCCTTCCAATGTCCGAGGTGCTGTTGTTCATCTCCTGCCAACCAAAGGTTGCCTGCAGCCTGATGTTTTTTTGTCTATGGCCTCTGGACCTGTTTTCCTCCTCACTCTCTCTCTACCTCCCTCCATCTTTCTCGCTCTTGCACTTTTCCTTGTCTGTTTCTCTGCCGTCCTCACTCTGTCTCCATCTATATGCCCACTTTTCCTAAGGCTAAGGATTCCTGTGGCCCCTTTGAGAAAAGTGTGTGAAAATGCACAATGCAGGTCCCCCAGCGTGCCCACCCCCGGCACAGAGTGTGAGAAGAGGGCCCTGCATTTGATGCCTGACTGACCAAATCTTCTGCTAGATAGCTGGGCCTTTCTATTCCCAGGGGTGCAGTGAGAGCGTGGCCAGAAGTGGTGCGGAAGGAGAGGGGAAGGCAGAGTAATTGTATCAAGGTCTGTAGAGATTCCCTACCCACCCAACAACCCACACCCCCTCCTCTCCTAAACCTCTCCTGAATCGCTTCTCAGTTAAAAGGAAAAGGGTCCCTGGGCAGCAAGAGGCAACTTCTCTTCAGAATAACCAAAAAAACAGTGTGCACTCATATATGAATAACGTCCAATTTATCACATGAAAGCCCATATATTGAATACAACACCTTGCACTGTCCCCAATTCCATCTATTTTTTTTAACACTGTCAATAAAGAAAAGAACTGAAAGCCGATTTTAAATCCCAAAGTCACTTCTGGATTGTATTCTGCCCACTTTGTGTTTTTTTTTATCATGACATCGTCATTACAGTAAGAGCCTTTACATAATAATTGCAGAGAGAAAGTTGAGACCACTGAGAATTCATCACAGTTCTATTAATATTATCATTTAAGATTATTTCTTGTTGTTCTCATACTCATCCAGTGATAGTAATAACAACCGATAATGACAAACAAAATAACGGTGAACCCAGTTATTTGATATATTGCTGATTAACACCTAGAACACACAATAACATAACAAGAACACAACAATGGACCAAAGTCAGTGACACCCTCCTCCTTTAAAGAGGCTGCTATTGTAATGCTAAATATTTCATCAGTTGACTGAGAGAGAAGTTCAGAGCGCCTCCAGAGAGAACGCCATTCACTACAAGTGCCTGTCAAACCTGCACACTTCATGGAAATTTAGGACCGAGCTTCCTCTCTCAGCAGCCCAAGAGCAACAAAATAATGTAGATATCTGAGTCATTAAAAAAAAACAAACAAACAAACAAACAAACAAAAAAAAAAAATCAAAAACAACAAGAAGAAACTTTGCAATATTTAGGGTAAAAAAAAAGGAAGCAACATGTAATGCATATTTTTTAACATAATGTTGAAAAGTAAGTCAACATTTTCATTCGGGTAAGCTGTTAAAATATACATTTTTATAACTGTTTGTTATTGAATATTTACTGGTAGATATGGAATATAACACTTCTCATACAAACAAGAAAACCCAAAAGTTTACCCCAAAGTAAACTGAATACAAATATTATTCTGGATATTTAAAGCCAGATAGTGGAGATGTAACTGATCGGTTGGTTGATTAATTGACATTTTATTCCTGGCTTTAGAAACATAGGAAACCAACTAAGTATTACAATCAATTTTGCTTTTTTAATGGCATTTCCTTTGTGGGAATAATAATAATAATAATAATAATAATAATAATAATAATAATAATAATAATAATAATAATAATAATAATTTGGGGCTTTTGGACATAGTGCCACCCAAGGATATTATGATTGTTCCAAGGAAATATATATATATAAAAGCCATTGCACATACAAGACTATGGCAGATTTAAAGTGACCATTCTCCAACATTCTGATGAATGACAATGAAGGATTAGTGTTTATCTGAGTAAAACATGTACATGTCACATTTCACAATTGTTAATGATGTCTGGTCCATGTGGAGACATATTGCTTCTCTTTATACTGGTTATTATTATGTATCTGGAGTAAAGCATCAAAATTGGACAGCTCCAAGTCTGCTAGTTCACGAGTGGAATTAAAGAAGAAGTAGAAATGTGTCTCAAGTGACAATTGTTAGTGGATCCCACTTCCCTGGTACAAAATAAATAAAAAATTTACAAAGACTTAAAACACTTGTCTGTCAACTTGTATGACCAAGGACAAAATCCTAGCCACACTGCTAGATTATGCTACTCAGAGAAGTGGTTGGACAAATGGATCTCAAACTATACTTCAAGCTTCATTGGTGCATTCACACCTGTACTCAGGGTTGTTCACTTTTGATCTAATATATGAGATGATGTCAATGTTACTGTCAGGCCATTTAATGGACTTTTTTGACACACACCAAGGGCCTAAATGGCATAATCCAAAAGGCAGACTCCCATGATGGCAAGGAAACATTACACTTTTTAAGGCAAAGTCTTTTAAACTAGGGAAAGATATGGCACAAATATGTTGAAATTTCCCCAAGAACATTTGCAATGCAGACTATCGAATGTTGTTAGCTAAAAGTGAATGATCCAATTCAGTCCTCACAAATTAAATCAAATCCTTGGCTCATTTTGCCAAGGTTAGGGCCAAGAACGATACTGGCCTATAAGACTTTGATTTAAGAGAACCCCACCAATGAGAGCCCTGAATAACAACATGATGCTCCCACTCTAGGACAAATAACAGTATAGTCGCCTCAGCCACCTCCATGTCATTCCTTCCAGGAAATGTTTAGCCCAACAATACACTTTGGCACACTTGAAAATCATAAACCACTGTACATCTCTAACAAATCCTCAGTCACTGTATACAGACAATCAGAACATCAAAATCGGCCGCACAATAATCATCTCTCATGGATAAAGACTCTCCTCATCCCTTTCAAAAGGCCGTGCTCTGCACTGCACATTTTCTGCATCCCTTCCAATTCATTACCCCTGAACCACATTTATTATTCTGCCCGCTAAACATTCCCTCTATAGTCTCTGGGGGAGAATTTGCTGGGGGAAGTATTTTAACTCCGTTTACCTTTTAAAAGCTACCGCTTAAGCTCAGTATTTCCTCTCGTTGCTTCATTCCTTGATAGCCTGGAAATCTGGGACAGAACCTTAATTCTGCTCTGATGAGCAGCCTAGCCTTATATTCACTTCCACATATGGGACACATCCAAGATCAATTTGGTTTATTGAGTTGTTTGTATGTCAGTGTTTAAAGAAACAATTTTCATAATGGATGTGCCATTGATTAGTCTGTTAACCTTTTCACAGTGCAGTCAGTGATCTCGATTGTCTTATATTCTCAAGCAAGCTGTTTCTTATGGTTCCTCTATTAAAAGAAAAGCATAAAAAACTAAATATTAAGTTACCATGTTAATGTAAAACAAGTAGGCACATTTAACTTTATTTAACAGTTCTTTAAATGTTCAGCTGTAGCAAATTTCCATAATACCTATCAAATAATTATCAAAGTGAAAATTTCATGATCCAGTTGCATGGTGGTAGAGCTGGCTATGTATATAGGACATGAGTCTCTCTCTCTCACTTCTTTCTGCTGAGGATAGGAGAACATTATGCATATTTCAGATGAATTTAAGCAATGTCCTGTGGGTCCTTTAAGAGCCCATCCTATTTATGAGGACAGCATATTATCACCATCAGGATAGTGTCACACAAGCTTGGAGAGAAGATGACTCAAATTGTTGCTGGCATTTGGAGAATGCACTTTACTGTAGGGGCCACCGTTTTCCATTCCAGTGGACGATGATAGTCAAGTTTTTATAAACAGACTGCAGTCAAGTAAAGTGGAAGTTAGAGGTGATAGATACAATTTAAACAGCCAGGGGGAGCATGGGGGTTGTGACAACAGAAAATTAGTCCAATATTTATAATTATTTTTCAATCAAATTGTTATCACCTGAAAAATAGAAGAAAGCTGTTTTGTTTTGTTTTTTTTCTTAATATTGCCAATGCTTCTTTCACATAGTCAACCATCTTGTAGCATTATGTTTGCACAATATGAACATTTTGTGTTTTTGTGCCTAAAAGCCACCATAATTTCTTATATTGTACATTTGGATATAGGGAGTGTAAAGCAAAGGCACCCCTAAAAATTCCACTAAGTCTTCCATAGTAACAAAAATCTGAAACAGGCTTTAAAAATATGCTCATTTAAATTCTTTTTATGTGCCACATAGAGTATCACATCATTCTTCAAAATAATTGCCATGCAATGGATTGATTTCATCATACTGCATCAGACTTACAGAGAAGTCTTTGTGCTTTTTTCTGTCGATGTGTAAAAATCTGAAATGCAGGTCTTTTAAATGTAAGCTTTCTGAATTTTCTTACTAGTGTGGATTATTTAATTTAACAAACCTTTGGTGGGTATTTTCTTAATAATCGATAACTTTTCTTTTCAGAAACTAGAGTGTCCCTGCAGAGGAGAGTTGTGGGCTGTTTGACAACAGAGACAATTCAGAAGTTTCATTATTCCAATATGGGACCCCCTACTCTTGTTACAAGCATTCATATAACTGTATATATTCACTTATTTCACACAAAAACACACAAACAAAGGGATCCTACATATAAGGCACATACAGAGGTATTGAAAATAAGGGCCACTGAGGTTCATCAGCTGGACAGAGACATAAATCTTGGTGCCCTGAGGACAGGCGTGGGAACCAGGGAGAGAGAAGTTTAAAGGCCCACACAGCAGCTTTGATTCACTGTAATTGTCACAGAACAGTAGATAACAACACAGTTACCTCTCCGCAGAGACAACCCTCTATTCAGCCATAGTGGAAAGCTTTAAATAGAATTTACTCAAAGGAATTCAGTTGCAGTTATCAAGAATCAAATTTGTGAATATCAGACGTGCTTCCAGCAAGTCTGTGGGATTTCATGGTATTTCTAATTTACTTCGCCTCATTTCTGTTAATGCAGACACCAAGCCAATAAATTTACACAAAACTATATGAAAGGCTAAAATAATGCAGACCTAGATGGTTCCCAGTCTATAGTGCATCAACAGAAAAAAACCCCAATATGTTTCACGTAAGATATAATTCAACACAAACTAATCTACCATACATTTAAATGTGACGGGTGTCACTCTTATTATACCTACATTTACCTTGTAACAACTTTCTGTCAGTTGTTTGCTATTCATTATGTAAGGACTTCTTTTTTTTCTTGTGCATAGTTTCAATCAGGAAGGGAATGTACATCAATTAGCTTTATCGTGCTTGTGATGAGTTATATCCTGGAGTTTTATAACGTGACTGACAAGTAGGAATGTTGGTGTGTGCTGCATTTGTCCAAGCAGGCCCTGATCACATCAGTCACACCTGGCGACTGCCTTGGGCTTACCAGCCTGTAATTTCATGGCTCAAAAGTACAATGCCTCATTCTGTCAACACTGACTACTGATGAAGACTCATTCATTTACTGTGGTATCCTTCCTCTTACTCCTTGGTATTGTGAAATTAGCAATAATATACTATACAATAACTATACTAAACATTAATTTTTCCCCTTGTAATGCTGTGTTGGTGACAGAAAGACAACTTTAAAACAAAGAAAAAAAAAGACGCGATTTGAGAGATAAGTATGAGATTGATGGCAGCAGTGAATCACTTATTGGCTTCACTAGAGGCACTTTTCAATGATGGTGGTCCACTAAACTTTGGCAGCTTATGTTAGTGTGAGTTAGAAATGCAGTCATTCTTTCATCCTCTGTCCCTCTCACTTTATTGCCTTGAATGTACACGCGACAAAGGACAAATCACCCACAAGAACTCTTAACGAACACACTGACTCATGATAATAAACAATAGTCTCTGCATTTACCCCACCTATCACCCCTAACCCCCATGTAATTAAATCACTTATGCCTCTGCCTGTTCAGTAGTTGTGTTAATGGTTTTCAGATAATCAATATGCATATAGTTGTACATTTAAATTACGATCAATATGCTTTCCTTTGGTAATAGTTTATGCTAACAAGGCGTGTCATCTGTTGATTTGGAAGCAGTATTTAAGTATCCCATTGACTCTGGTATGAGGGCTCAGTAATGGCATAATGCTTTAAAAAAGTCAAATGGCAAATTGGTGTTAAAGGTAATTAATAGTTTATACAGACAAATATTCTGGTGATAAATATACTATCAAGAAACATTTATGTAAAATAGTACTTGTGCTCAGTTTTGTCTGTTTTATTGTCAACAAAAGCTTTTCTTTAATTTTTCATTAGGGACTGGGTTTACTCCCATGAGGCTCAAATCACTCACTCTCTTGGAAAAAAAGATAGTGTAACCCTTTAATTGTATTCAAAGCTTGAGAGCACTTAATGTGTCTGAAATGTCACGTTGAACTTTACCATCCATGGCTGCTAAAGAGCCAGGGGCAACAGTGGCATGAGTTCAAAGGTTAAGGAAAGTGCGATGCTATTACCGGTGGAAAAGTAATTTTCTATCAATCGATTTCAAATGATTATAAGCACCGAAGGGCATGGATGCTTTATTATTGTCTCATTCAAACCAGACTAAGAACACACTGAGGAAAGTAGGTGTGTGATGCTGAGTAGAAACATTCTTTTATTGTTTTGGTCCAGAAGGAAAACATCTACATATGAAGTAAATATCATGTGAATCATTCAAAGAAACCTACAAAGACTTTACTAATGTCTCAATTCTCATGCAAAAAAAAAAAAAAAAAAAAAAAAAAAAAAGGATGCATTTGAATGAAAATATTCTGTCAAGCTGGAATTAAACATTTAGGTGTGTGCACATCTGGGTGCTCATTCATGAATATGTGTATCAGTGTGTGTTTCCCTTCCCTGACAATGGAGCCCTCTTTAGATTTGCTGCTGATGGCGTGTCACGCTGAAATAGATCCCCCTCAGCACTGACACCAGAAGTCAGGCTGTTTGATGGTTCCCAACTTGGGTCGCCTCTCCATGATTGACGGTTGGTAGATTGCCTGCCGACCAAACACGAGTGTGAGGGAGACACAGCCTAGTCAATATTCCCCCGCCTCCTGATGTGTTTTAATGCCTCTGCTTGCATAGAGAGGAGAACCAACACCTGCCCAAACACACACTCACACACTCAGCTCTTATAAAAAGTTAACTTTCTGTCTCGATTATACAAGTTGGACTATGTATGAACTTTGCAATAGATTTTTTTTAATTGATATAGAACAGGATCCACAAGCTTGAGACCACTGTCATTACCCCACTGTATTTGTTTATTATTGCACTGAATGGTGCCTGGTTGTAGGGGGTCACAAAGTCACAAACACTGCAGTGCTACACATGACATACAAACATGTATTGTACACGTACATGTACTGTGTGGAAACATGTACTGTAATTAGAACAGAAACAGGGTCACAAACACTCACACATACAGTACAAACCCCATAAAGACAGAAATAACTACATTTCTATCACACACTATATATGTACGGTTTGTGCACATATAAGAGGTAGATATATAGTGACAAAGGTGGAAAGGGGAGAGAGAAAGAGAGAGAGAGAGAGAGAGAGAGAGAGAGAGGGAAAAAACATTCTCAATAAATATCAATACAATTAATAATATACAAAAGCTAATTAGTGAATCTGTTGAAGAGCAACAGAGACTGGCCATATACAAAGAGTTAATGAAGAGTAAAACAAAGACTGAGAGTCAAGACCATGAAGAAAGTGTGTGTTCACACTGCACTGTAATGATGACAAGAAAATTAAAATAAAATCACATCTCCGAACACTGATAAAAAAAAGGGCAAGAGGAAACTGATAACATAAAAATATGTGACTGCAAACAAAGCTTTAACATAAGACAAAAAGAAAAAAATGGGAAAAAATATTATTAGGAAATAGTTATGCTATATTTGCTTTAATTTATATTTGTGTGATTATGTTTTAAGTCGGCTGTGCTTTCAATAACTTCAAACATAACATGCATTGAATTTATAGTTGTTGGTGGGGTTTTTAGTATACTGTACACATACCACTAACATATACAGTGCATCATGCATGCGCATACACACACACCAAACACACAGACACACACACAAACACAGAGGCCAGTGAACTGAGGCCATCATCAAATCACGCTGAGCATTGTTACATTTGAACAGGAGAGGCAGTGAGCTGGAAAGACCCTGTGTTAGTCTGAGAGAGGTGAAGAGAGGGAACAGTGTCTGCGTGTGTGTGTGTCGCTGCAGGAGGGGTGGGGGGAAGAGTGAGGAAAGGAGGGAAGAGAAAGGCCAGCTAGGGAGTAAGGGAAAGTAAAGAAATTGTCACCAGACGCAGAGGAGAGGAAAAAGAGGAGGAAAAGCAAATGTGGTAAAAACTTAAGAAAAAAAAGTGGACAGAGCAGAGATAAAAGGGGCAGGTTGTGAAGAAAAAGACTAAAAAGAAAGTAAAGGGACAAGAGGAGCGGTAAAAAGAACTAGGAGGCTTGACTAAAAACAGCAAGCGACGAGTGGAGTGGTGTAAGGAAAAGGGGAGGAAGCACCCATGGGAAGACTGAGAAAAGGGGTTGAAAAGGTGGGAGGAGAGGAGAAGTGTGGAAAGGAGAGAGTGAAGTCACTGGGGAGCAGCTCCTGTTGCCCATCCTTGCTGCTGTTGCAGGTCAGCGCTGGACTCCTCCTGTTTTACTTTGCACACTTTTCTCCTTCTCCCTTATGTTTCTTTCAGGAGGATTATCTTCAATTCTTGTATGGATAGACGGGATTGTGAGAAGAGGGAGAAGAAATAAACATTTAAGTGTGTATATTTATTTGAAGCTAGGTTTTCAGTGTTTGTATTACAGGAAGAAAGAAAGGAAGAAAGAAAAAAAAGGGATACAGGCAGAGAAAGACAAAGAGAAAAGGTCATTCTGGTGGTGGTGACCAGAGGGGTATTTCAGCCAGGGAAATTGCAGTGAATTGCTTTTTTGACAGAGGAAATGTAAACTGGCCGTATGGGTGCGTGACCTCTCAAAGAGGAAGAAGGGGGACTAAATGGACACAAAACACCCCCTGGGAAGGTTTTCAATTCCTATAATGTAACTAAAACAGGTATTTGGATGTGGCAATGGCTGATTGTTCCACTTTGTGCCTGCGAGTCAGTGATTGCGGAACATTTCGGAATGTGATGATGGTGGTGCTTATGCGGCAGTTTGAAAGTCAAGTCAGACACTTGGAAAAGGACGAGAAAGGAGAATCGGGGCTGAGATTATTTGTCTTTTGTCTTAACTTTGTTGCACGCAGACATCTAATCATAAAACTGAAATAAATAACATTTTAAAATAATTTAACTAAAACCAATTATTTGACACATTTCATGTGTCAAATGTTAGTGCAAATGCAGTTTCACTTGGCCTCTGATTCAATGAAAATGTATCATTAAATCCATCTATCATACATTGTAAAAGTAAGATGCTGCTGATGGTGTAAACCTTGTCAGTAGCTGGGTTAGGAGCTTGTGGAAACAGTATAAGTGCTGCCACCTACTGGTGTTTTTATGTATTGCAACTGTAAAATGAGACCAGGAAATAAAATTGCTGCTGGATACAAGATGAGCTTGTAGTACAGGAGTCCAACAACATACATACTTCACATATGAAGTAAAATATAAATGTCACAAGTGGGGAGCTCAACTTAATGTACATTAATTACTGAGTCTTATGGTTGCTACAAAACTGAAAGGGGGAAATATAGAGTGTGAGAAATATAAAAAAAAGTGTAATGATTTACATCAGCCTAAAGTTTCCTTGGGGAAAAAAAAATAATAAAACAAATGTTGTTTCATTTAGATCCTAAAACTTACTGGTATTTCCAGAGCATATGTATCATAAAAAAATTTCCGGAGAATCTCCGGAGAAAATACAATAATGCATAAAAATGTCTCCATGTTCTACATGAGATGCACATTGACTGATGTAAATGTAACATTCTCCTGTGCAGCAGCCCATTAATGCAGAACTAAACACTCTATAATGCGACATAAAAACCTTCTACAGTTGACTGACTCCAGTCACACCTTATCAATGCTGCGACATTTAAACAAGGGCCTGGACATCACATCGGCACCATGCAAAACTAAATGTGATTTAATAGCACTTGACCATTTCATGCAACCCACACACACACATCCAAATAAATCCATATTAAACACTTCCTTGCACTCAACATATAGGCGTTTTTACTGATTCAAAACATGGGGAAAAAAGTGATTTTCATTTTGGTTTGGGAGAGTAAATTCTGCTCTCATGAACACAGACATGTGGAGTGTAACATCACGTTATGAAGACTTACACATGATGCAAACACATTAGTAAGTTTAGGAAAGTGTCTCACTCTTTTCCATTTCTACTGCTTCGTTAACCTTTAAGACACTGGTCTTTAATAGGTCACTTGCTCCTGTCTCATTCATACGTCAGGAAATCTATAGAGTGTCAGTGGTGAGAGGAAAGTAAATTTCAAACGATATTCTTATCTCTTATTGTGTGTGAATTAGTGTGTGTTATGTTTGCAACTGTTTTGTAAGAATTTAGCCATGTTTTAATTTGACTTGGCTTGGCCAAGATACATTGATGATGAATATACAATATGTCCTGCTGCTTTGTCCAAACAATGGGAACCATAATATTGTAAATGAGACACTGATGTGGACTGCAAAAATACTTTAAAACAGTTGTCAGCGCCTTTATCTCATTCCTAGGTTGAGAAGGAGGAGTTTAAAAATGTTTCCCAGAAAAAAACAAAATAAAACTATATATATATATTTATACTGTATATATATATTCTCAGAGCAAAAACATTATCATTATTATTGTTATTATTAATTTTTAACGTTGTGTTTAAAAGTTATGTTTTTCAGTGTAGCTCGGCATTAGGATAAGAGGAAGCTAATTTGTAATCAAAGAGACACTCAAATAGGAATAGATGCATTTTAAATGACATGCATTAATAACAGTAACAAAAAAGACTGGGACAAAGACTTCATATCCTAAAATTGAGGAGATATTCAGCAGCATGGTAATTTTTTTTCCCCTTGAAATAAAATGATGTGGCTGCTCTTGTTTGTAACCTGAAGCGATACTATTTTTTTATTTGTTCTGATGTTTCCCTGGTTCTCTGTGTTATATTTTAGAAAAATATGGACAGACACACACTCCTGAACAAAAACCTACTGCAGGTAAGAAAAAGAGTGTGTTCAGAAACACACACACATTTTCTTCCTTCCCATATCACAAATGATATTCTGTTAATACTGTAAGCTACATTTTTACTAAAACAGGGCAAAGAGTTTTGGTACAAGTCTAACAAAAATAATGAAATACAGTTGTTTGTTTCTCGTGCCAGCCTGATGGAAGTTTAAGTTTAAGTTCAATAGGCACTGAGAAAAATGTTTTCTTGAAAAATGAAAAACAGTTGATATTCTGTTGTAAAATGAAGGGGAGAATACAGGTAAGAAGAGAGAGGGAGAGTTTTGGTAGCTTTAATCAGGCCAGTGGAAACTTAAACTGCCTGGTTAACATCTGGTGCCTCTGGAGGGCTCAGATCATAATCAATAATGGAGGGTGTCGAGCACTCCATTACTCTCCCCCTTCTTTGCATCTCTTGCCTCACTTTTTGTCCTCAGTCTGTCTCATAATTGATCTGTCTCTCCATGACTTTACAAAGATCTTAGCATAAGATCTAAAAACATACCTTTTGACACAATGTATAAAGTAAAAGGACCGCCTGATAAGTTCTGTCACAATATTTCATTGATGTGAAATACACACAATTATTTCCTTTTTTTCAAACCATTTTTTTCAACTCCTCTCTTACTCTCCACTCACTCCTCACTTTGGAGTCCACCATCACATAACCTGGCCCTCATCTTGTCCCTTTTCTTCCTGCTGGCCTTCCCAGACCACTCACAGCAACAGATTATTTTGCAGCTCTGTCTGATTTCTTGCTGCACACACACTCTCCTTTCCCATCCTCACCTCTCACTTGTCCTTCATCTCTCCCCTCTCAAATATTCTAGGTCCCTCTCGCTTTCTTGTCCTCCACTCGACCATTTCCGTCTCCCTTCTCCAGTGAGACCCCCCACTAAGAGCAGATTGCCATGCTATCATCCCCACCTCTCCTCTCCAATCCCCTGTTCACTCTTTAGGTTTCAAACTCCATTTGGCTGATCTATAGGCCTCCCCTTAGCAAATGACTCTGAAGTGGTTTGGACAGTTGTAGACAGCTTGTTGGAAGGCCAGCTGCCAGATATCCCACTTATTTATTCATCTCTACATTGATTAATGGAGAGAGGGGTCAGGGGGTCAAGCTGGAAGAAACTTGACCTGAAAACAAATAAATACTGGTCCTCTTTTACTTTGCTCTTGTTTTGATCAAACTGTCAATAGTAGAAGGAGAGTAGGATCATGCTCTGGTACAATTAGTCAAATCATCAGATTAAAAATTGGATGAAGAGTCATTTTAAACTCAATAATGTGGATAATAAGGCCTGGCTTTTCAGAAGCACGAAGAACAGTACAACACCACTTTTGGTTAAAAGGCTTTTCCACTCCCCTTGTCTGTTTTGTGTATGTATTTGTCTTACTTACTGTGAATACAGATAGTGTTTGCCTCAAAGACTATTTATGGAGTATGCTTTTTCTTTATTGTTGAGCTTTATCGGCTGCGGGATATGTAATTTGTCAGTGCATGTATGTGTGTAAATAAATATTTTACTGTATTATATCCTGCCTGTCTTTTATTGATGGAATATGGTTGTACAGCCAGCAAGAATTATTTAATAATAATCTACACTTTTTTACATTACCTCATCAGTGGCTGTGATATCTACTGGTTAAAAACAAAACAAAACAAAACAAAAAAACATTACACCATGACCTAATGGTCCAGTGTGTAAGAATTAGTGACATCTGATGGTGAAATTACAGAGGGCAGCAAATGGAGAACTCCTCTGCTGACGCCTCACCAATATCTCCCCTTTTCTACTCCTCCACTCTCTCTGCCATTTCTTTTCTCCTCTTAATTGGTTAATGCATTGGGCTTATGCGGGGGCACACATTTGCAAAGTGAGCTTCACTTCGAGCTTCCACTCTAGAAGCGCATGCCACTTTTCACTCTAAAGCAGTTACACACTTTTACAAACATATTTATGGGTAGTAAATTCTTAAATAAACCTTGCTAAATCATCACTTGTCTTTCTTCAACACTAAATCAATGTTGCAAATAAATATCCAAATAAATGTTGCATATTGCATAAATAAAGCTTGGGAGCGTACCCCTACACATGAATGGCATATAGGTATAAATGTGTTGGTTATGACTCAGTATATCATGTATATCCAGTTGATTGTGGACATAAGCTGCAGACACAGACTTGTAAACAGTTTAATCCCGGCAGCTTGTCAAGAGCAAAGGAAAGAATCCACAGCCTGTGTGACCCGGTGCTCAGTGTCTTGCTTGGCTGATTGACAGCAATGCTATTTAATCAAATGTCAAACAGCACAGGTTTATGATGCACTCGCTAACCTTTGAATCTGCGCTCCAATTGAACGGAATCTATGAGGGCACACAAACACAGTGGAACACACACACAGAAATTGCAATCAGAGCTCTTTTGACTCAAAACTTTTGATAGCAGAAACAGTATTCCACTCTTTGTGTGTGTGTGTGTGTACAAAGAGAAAAGGGGAAAAAGTCATCACTCCAACGTCTTGTTTATGAGCTTGTCATTTATTTGCTGTCTGCAGTATATATCCAGGGAGCTTTTCTCACATTTCTCATCCCCCCCACCACCCCACATTTCAGAAATAATTGGCCAGATCCTTGTGCTGAGCCAACTGAGACACATCCAGATTTTTTTCTTCTTCCACATGCAATAGAACTGCCAAAGTACTCTCTCTCTCTCTCTCTCTCTCTCTCTCTTTTCCTCCGTCATTCGCTTTTCCTCTATTCCTGCTGACAATGTGTCAACACACTGATGTCAGCAACAATAACAATAAAACTGTTCTGTGTGAATGATTGAGATCTCACTTTGGTCTGATGCCCTACAAGACACATTACAATGAAATACAACAGAGTGCACGGTACAGTTTTGTGCAGGGCAATCTATTCTGTAGAGCTAGATGCAGTCTATGCTTGTGGGTTATTACACAGAATTAAATTGTCAAATGCATATCACACAGTGTTCATATGAGGTTTTTATTCAAATATTTACCTTCATCTTTCAAACTTGATCCAACCATATGGTTTCTCAGCAGGTAATAAAGGCTTCGTGGATTTAAATACGTGTGAATGTGTACTCAGCCTATGCGTAATATTCATGAGCAGGGAAATAAATGAGTGCATTCACCATGGCCTTCACCTCTGATGGAAACTAAAATAAACTAAAATAAATTAGGATTTTCTGGTTAGTTTAAGTATTTGGTGGAGCTTTGCTCCCCAGACACACGAGTAGTGCTGTAGCCAATGAAAGACAAGTGTTAATTCAGAGCATCTAATCACTGAAAAGCACTTCAACCCAGAATAATTCAAAAATGTATCCACCCTTTGTTCAATCTTGCCTGAAGGCTTTGTAATAACCTTGGTTGAAAAGAATACAAGCAATGAGGTGAACTATACCATGTCATGGGAAAATAGAGGCCCTGTGAGGTATGTTACTCTTATAGAGCCATGGGAGAGTCTTATCAATGCATACTTATGAGCAGTTAGATTTCAGCCTCCTTGACATTTACATGAAGAGCTTTCCCTGACGATGTTCCAAGCACCGTTATCTGTCTCTGCTATTATGAAGTCCTCCGGTTACAATATGTGAATCGCAGAAGACAATGATTTACACTAGTTCTATCATGTCTTCATCACTTTACAAATGGAAACAAAAACTAGCTGATGAGCCCTTTGCACTCACTCTCATTCAACTTCTACTGCTTTTATCCTCCATGTAAGCCCAATCCCAGCTGACATAGAGCGAAAGGCAAGGTACACCCTGGACAGATCGCCAGTCCATCGCAGGGTCACATATAGAGACAAACAACTATCCACTCTCACACTCACACCTATGGGCAGACATAGAGTGCAGATCCCCAAATCTGGATGTTTTAGGACTGCGGGAGGAAGCCAGAGAACCCAGAGAAAACCCACCCACACACGGGGAGAACATGCAAACTCCATGGAGAAAGACGAACTCGGGTCTCCTTGCTGCAAAGGCAAGATTGCTAACCACTACACCAACCGTGTGGCCCTGAGACCTTTACAGTATCACCGATACTTTGGAAGTGGCAAAGCCAATAAAGCAAAAGCAAAACAGCGTACTTGACACAATACATTAAAGTGCACATAATCACCACGACTATTGACATTCATATTAGGAACATATTGGCTCTTTATAAATCTCCTATTAACTTATTAATAGCTGCTTGTTTTTTTTCCCCATTTCCTTTTTTACAGTTGCATCCCTGCACACTTCTAAACTAATTATAGCATACAATTATTGTAACTTACAGGCTATGATCCCTGGTGAAGAGTTAGAAGTGTACTTAGAATCAAAGGTTGTGTTCACGTCCAGTGGTGGAGGAACAAAGTTGGCACACATTGAGATATCTCTTTTGTTAATTAAGCTGTTCTTTTCAAGTTGTATTAACTAAGTGTGGAGAGGAGGGGATTTAAAATTAGAAAAACTGTGTGGGTTAATGTTACAAGAAAGGTCTCACTCAAGAACTGGAACATATTCTGAGTGAAACAGACTTAATCAAGTTATTTAGATCTAAATAACAGATGTAATAAGTCTGTGTTACATGTTATTGAGAGATAATAAATATTCCCCAGGTACAATGTGAGAGCAATAATGTTTTCTCTATAATATTGTATAATATATTATATTTATAGAGGCAAATTTTCTACAGAGCTTTATTAGACATTGTTATTCACTAGGAAATATTATAAACATTCGACTAAACAACGAGATAAAAATGCTGTCATAGTTTTCTGAAGTCTTAATATTATTTGTAGTTCATCATATTAGACAGGCAACAAGAGACAGCAGGAGAAATGCAAGTTAAACATGAAATTGATGGATATAGTTGATTAAGACACAACTAATAACAGACAGATCTTTTGCAGCAAGTCTAACTGCAGTTCTAATCCCTTCTACACCACTTTTCTCCTAATCTGCATTCAATACGACATTCTCTCTCTCTCTCTCTTGCTCTCACTCTCTCTCTAATACGCACAAGCACATTAGAGATCATGAATAAAAAAAGGAGTTGCTTAAATGGTTCCCCACAACCAGCAGTAATGAAATATCTCCAGTGTGCATTCTGATCAATGAAGGAGAGAAGTGGCACAAGCTGGCAGGGTTAATGGGCCCCATTTCACTTAAATACCATATGAGTGACTCTGGGAAAACAGTGATGGAGAGCTTAAGGGAGAGCAGAAGGGACAGAAAGGTTGATGTGAAGCACTGAGACTGGAGAGATGATAAACTGGAGTGAGATAGTAAGACACATTGGGGAATGTGTAAGGAGCTAAGACAGAGTCAGAGATGGAGAGAACTAAAGCCTTTTGGAGGTGGGGGAGATACTGTAATACATGAGGTGGAGTAAAGAGATGGCATTGGCTATATAGATGGTAATAAGTGTAAATGATAAAAGGGTAAAAATTAGGTTGAAAAAAAGAGTTTTGTGTTTTCGTATGAGGCTGGGTATCAGGTTTTGGAACTATAGGAATGTTAGATTAAACAGGCCTCTGGACGTTCTGGCTGAGTGAACATTAGTGTGTAAGTGTATACATATGCAAATGCTAGTGGGTCAATGCATAAGGTCACTGTCCATTAGAGAAAGCCATGTCTTCCTCATGAAGGGATTGAGTGTCACTTAAAGGGATTTTCTCTCATCTACTTGCCAATGAAACTCGCAGCATTACCAGTGAGTGATTATTGGCCAAATTTAGTGGCTGCTGTTAAACGTCAGCCACGGGCTGTAACAATACCTGCATGGCACAGTCACACCCCTTAAATCATTTTGAAAACCTTCGATCTGATTTGCATTTAATTTAGCTCTGAAGTGAATAGAAAAGAAGGACACTACTTTTAGTATCTATATCATTTAAAGATTATCTCTCTCCTTAATATACATAAAACTGGATTATAAAATGTTAATTGTATAATTAAAAGACTACTCTGTTTCCACCATGAGTTTTCAGTTTGACGTCTCTGTGTCTGCATGGGTTGAACCAGCAGCATCTGCAAACACTGATACTAGCATTGATCCAACTGAGGTCTTTGTAATGGACTCCAATAACAACTCCATTACTTCTGGCACACTGATTAGTGTGTGGGGCCGATTACAAAATTAACTGCAAAACACACACGTGTTTGTGCAGCATTCATAGTGAGGACCCTCGTTGACATAATGCATTTCCTATCCCCTTACCCTAACCTAAACCACAACAAATTAATGCCCAACCCTAACCTTAAAACCAGGTCTTAACTCCCCAAAAAGCACTTTAAAGTTGTGGGGACCAGACAAAATGTCCTCATCTTCCCAAAATATCCTCAAATATTAATATAATTTTTGGTCCTCACACACATATTTGTCTGGATGTCCAATCTAGAAACAGGATAAAATATATGCTTAGACAAATGCACACACATACTCACATACTGTGTCTATAATAATTTGGCATGCAAGCAGCGATTAGTTTGGCTACAGGAGAACAAATGTGTTTCTTTCATTGGCAGTCTGACTCCCTGCTCATCAAATTTAAGCCGAGGTATTGATTTACCTTAAATCCTCCTTTTAATCTTTTCCACTATCTCTGTGGCTCTCTCTTTCACTTGTATTCCACAGACAATCATGAGCTGTGGTGGAAGTACCTATGGACTAAGAACAAACTGCGGAGCGTGTTGTGACATGGCAACACCTGCATGCTCACAAACACCCCATGACCACTCTTTGAACTCAGGTTCAATGAGGAATATGTATTTCGCCTATTTTTCTGCAGGCACAAAGAGGGGCCCTGGTTCTATCACTGGTAAAACCACAAGGCAAATTAAATCAAAGGGCTGCCCACTGGCAGATGGCTCACTTTAACACTTAGTTAGCCTTTAGATAATTGAGGCATTGACTCTGTGGCAGTAGTAAAAAAACGGATGGCTTGTTTATAATAAATGCCTGCACCCCGCCCTCCATCTGCAAACACATCCACTATTTGCCCTCATAAATAGAGAAGGGGATGGAGGATGTTACCCACTCGCCCCAGCCATCCATGCAGCCTGACCGCGACGCCATTCTGCCATTGATAGGGTAGACCTGCTTAATGAAACGGTTTTTCCTTCCCTCTTCTTCGCTTGTTTTTTTTTTTTTTTTTTTTTTCCTGGCCCTCCTCCCTCCTGCATGCAGTGTGATAAGTAGCGAACCAGCGAAGCCTGTAATTACAATCTTACCGAGGAACCCTGGCGCAGCCTGGCCGCGACGCCATTCTGCCATTGATAGGGTAGACCTGCTTAATGAAACGGTTTTTCCTTCCCTCTTCTTCGCTTGTTTTTTTTTTTTTTTTTTTTTTCCTGGCCCTCCTCCCTCCTGCATGCAGTGTGATAAGTAGCGAACCAGCGAAGCCTGTAATTACAATCTTACCGAGGAACCCTGGCCCAATCTGTGTATAAATCTCACCATCCAATTACAAGATGTAATAATTTTGCAGTCAAGCTGGTAATGAGGTCTAATACTCATGCATGTGATAATCCCCCCTGGATGCTGACTCTATCAGATGTTAGCTTTGTAATTATACTGGCAGAAAATCATTATTTCATGTTCAGCAGAAAAATGAGCTTGGTGGGGGGAAGTTAATTTTCTCTATGCTCTGTGAAGCATAGACTAAATTTTAATGATCTAATCATTACCCCCGACTATCCCCGACTGCAATTGACCCATGTTACTTGTGTGAGGCAACATTTTGCTCATTTAAGAGTCCCTGACTGCACTAAGGTTTTCCAGGTAGGAGCCTTTTTATTTAGTAATTATACCACAATAAAACTATTATGCTAATGATATGGAAATCAATATCATTTGGCTGCAGTGTCATTTAACAGCTGCATGGGACATAAATCACATTTTTAATTGTAAGCTGTTAACATTTCCACATTATTGCTTGTGTTTTTTTTTTTTTGTCTTTGTGTGTGTACATGTGTATGTGATTTGTGTATGACGGGTTGATAAAAACAATGGAAAAAGGTCATATGCTGGTGTCTACAAGCAAAGAAGAACTCATCGTTTCATCCCTCCACACTTCCTCACTGTCTGATGTGGACTGATGTGAATATCTTTGACACAACAAGTAATACACCGTGGCTATTGAGACATACTGTGATTTAACACTATAAACCCAGATATGCCATCTTTATTTCTCAGAGTACAGTTGTTTGTTCTTTTATTATACTTTTTTATTTTGGAACAAACCATATCGACAATATACAATGAAAAATAAGTTAAGTTAGTTTTATCAAAGGTTATATTTACATGTTAATATCTATACGGTCATGTACAATGATTAGTGTCTGAATGTGAACACTGTATTGCAATATCATGAAGCCTAGAACAGTTGTGAGGCAAGTCAATTAGACTGCACAGACCTGAAATCATCTGATTGAATGCTTGTAATTTAGACAATATTCAACAGCATTTCTATCTGCAGCAGTCTGTCTGCAGAAAACATTATAAAATTTAAACTGTTAACATACTGTATTTGTAAATAAACACAGGGAACTGTCTCAATATATCAAAAAAAAAAGAAAAAAAAAGAAAATGAAATTGCACTAATTGTTAAAACAAAGTTATTAATATGTTGACTGCTTTGCTGATTTAATTTTTTATGGAATACACTGCAGAAACATTGCAGAATGACATCATTACCTAAAATATTTCACATCATTTTAACACCAAAGGATTAATATTTAATATATTTAAAAGGAATTACAATGTGGTTTGGCAATTTGTAATATCAAAATGTGGTATGGTGGACATGGTACAATATTACATGTAAAATCCCTATATTTTGCTCATGAGGACAACAGCATGATGTTGCACTATTAGGACATTTTAATGTTTTTCCTTCTGTTTTCCTGCAGCATTAAGGTGTATGTGATGTTCCAAGTCATTCAGGTTACCAAAGGGCCACAATGAGTAATACAATGAGTAGTAGGAAGCAGCCTAATAAAACAACTGCAAAACCACAGGATGCTTATAACGCCACACGAGAAGACAGCAGAAATGGGAGTAAAGCAACACAGGGTGTCAGGGAAAGTAAAATGTGGCAAGCATGCGGCGATAAAATCAGAGCTCAGCTGTCCAGGGGTCATGGCTGGAAGAGCATGAGATATGGCCACTAATAGAAATGATTGATTATAGTGGGGGGAGGGGGTGTGACCCAAAGGTGTCTGGGATATGAGAAAATATTAAACATGTGTTATTAAACAACACAAAAAAAAAAAAAAAAAAAAAATTGTCTGTTTTGACATGATCGAGTCAGATGAAAAGGTTAAGTAAACAGGGAATAAACAGAGGATGGATGGCAAAAGTTAGGGTTTTGTTACCAATGTTGGTCTAATCTGACTGTCAGTAAATGTCAGAGGTTAGTTACGCAGTGTTTGTCCCCAAAGTAAAGTTGGAATAAACCCACATTGCTTTTGGATTACACTGAGAATTTAAATGTTTACAGCCAGACTACAGTGCCCAATAGCAATAACCATGTGCTTCTTTCATTTTGAGCAAAATGTACATTGTGTTATATATACTGCAGGAGATATATCTCAAAATAGATCATGTCTGATTCATTATTATATGTTTTTGAGCATGCCAAACAGATATTAACCCTGTGGAAAATGAAAAAGGCCTAGTCCTGATATGACATTGATATTTATGTATAAGAGGGCCTCTTATCATATATTTTATATGCAAAAATGTAAACATTATTGAGACTTTGTCTCTGCCCTTGACATAGTTATTGTTGTGCGAGTGGCATCACCGTCTAAGCAGATTAAATGTTCATTTGTGATCCCTCAAGGAGTGATATTTAAATCAGCACGCACTGTGCACTGGGACAAACGTTCACCTTTGTTCAGCATGATGGATGTGCTTCGTAGTCCAAAGTGATAAGAGTCATTATTTGATGATCAACCATCCATTATATAGCAGTCCTCATAAATAAGGTTCACTAAGTCATACGTATGAGCTAACGCTGTGCATTATTACATCAAACACTGATATCTGTCACATGAGATCTGAGTCTAATTTCATATTTGTGATGTCTTCATTCTGACTAAATGAACTTGAATAAATTAATGAAAATGCTCTACGCTTTTGCCGGTTTTCTTCAGTGTGCCCTATTATAATTCAACAGCAACAAAACAGGCTTTAAATTCACAGCAGCGTCTTGATGGAAAAAGTTACATTTACTCATACTTGCTATTAGATGTTATTTAAATGTCAGTCGAGGCCCCTTGTGCATCTGGTGTCTGTGCCACATGAAATTTATTTATTGAGAGTTTTGGTCACACATGGAAAGTTAAGCAGATGGTGCATCTAGAGAAGTCAGAGACAGTGCATGCACACACACACTCATGCACACACATGCGCTTAACACCATCAAGTGAGGAAGTGTGTGGCGCCATTGTGTCTTTCTTTCTCCCCTCTCATCTGCTTCTCTTCCATTCCACCCCCCTTCTCCTGACGTTATGCCTGCCCATCTCTGGACACAGGCGCCTCTTGTTTTGCCATTTTAAAGAGATCTAATCAGAAGTGTGTTAAACAAGAGTGGATCTTTTATGCATTGGGTGTTAGGACAAGCAAATCACCGCTGTAGATCAACCGAATAAACAACTCCACCCTGATTCAATTACAACAGCTGGGGTCTGTGCTTTTATCTGGCGTGGACATCATTTCAATCAAAATGTAAAATAATCCAATCCAATAGATGCAATAGCTGAGATAGCATAAGGAGTGCTGAGCTTAGTTGTTTTATATTGAAAAAAAAAATGAAAGAAATACAAGGCATTCGCTAGTTGTTCCCTTGCTTTCTCTTTCTTTCTGACAGCTATCAAGAAGTTCCCATTCCCAAACTCCATTACCTTGTGTAATAGCTTTAAAAAGTGAATTGAAGGGGGAAAAAAAAGCAAGAGATTGTTGATGATATTTTTATTACTCAAAGCTGTTTTCCAAGACACAGCCTGGTGCACTTTTATTCATTTAATTAAGAGAAGCATCATTTTTTTCCCTTCCATTCTTGTCCCCCTCATAGACCTCTTTGCCTTTTTGTCTTATAGGCAACAGCAATTATTGTGCAAGATCATACTTAGCGGGAATTGAAAAGTCAGTATAGGCGGTATTAATGGCAAGTTAATGTAAATGTTTTCTCTCTAAGTTATGGATTTGATGGCAATAGGATACAGGCCACTGCACTTTACCCCCTTTAATTAACTGAGCAGAATGCACCATGACAGAAATTTTGAACAATCTCGAGAAGGGGGAGAGAGAGAGAGAGAGAGAGAGAGAGAGAGAGAGAGAGAGAGAGAGAGAGAGAGCATGAAAGAGAGAGTGATGTCGCTCAGTAATATTGTTCACGGAAATTGAATGTAGGAGAATGTACAACAATCTTAATAATATGGCTTGGACTATCTACAATAATGTAATCTAATAGAAAGCAATTAATTTAGGACACAGGCCACTGCACTTTTTACTCATTTAATTAACACATGGGATATTTGCAAGAAGCTGGAATATAAAGCCTTATAACACCTCCCCTGTCAAACCATGAGATGTGGTGGCTAAACTCTGTACAGACAGTGTAAGCTGTACTAGAACTTGTTGACCAACATTTTTGACACACAACACACTATGTAATGTTGTATACACATATACTTTTAGATAAGTTTGATGTATGCCTTTGAAGGGGTCAGAAACTGACACACTAACTTGAAATGTGTATATTAAAGCTCTCGTGGCTTGTTTTCGTGTGTCTGAATGCTAATTAATTACAGTCGTGTGTATGGCAACCCCTGTGATATCTAATGGGATTCTGATTCTTTTAAAATGTTGGGACAAAACAAAGTTGAGTGGAAATGAGGAATTTAATGGATAGAAAACATTGGTCGGAAAATTGCAACACCTGTCAGTGCTGAATTTCTCCCATCCCACCACATGCACACGTACAGTACTATACTATAAGACATTGCAGTAACCTCGCATATTTCATTACTGATTCAGATGATCAAACTAAGCTTCAACGCTCTTGAACTTAGCTTCCATCACAGCTGCCGTCAAACACAAAGTTCCTTGGTTGTCTCAGCAACCTTTAGGAACATGTCTACCCCGTCACAAGTGCAAAATACATTGGACAGTATTTTCATGCAGCACTCTGCATGAACGTACAATCTACAGATGGGACTCCAGAAGGCCTCATGCACAGACATTACTTGCTCAACCTGCGTGCATTTTCCTGCTCAGTTTCATACCTCTGCCAAACCTAAACTTAAAATTTTTGAAGAAGTCTCAAACAGTTGTTGGGGGTTCAACAGGTAAGTATTCTTGTAATGATTCAGCTTGTATCGCTATTGTCATTGCTCAGTAATTGAAAAAAATATAATTTTATGATGGCAATTACTTTTGAATGTTTCTTGTTTAAACAGAAAGGGAATCTAAGTACAGCTGTGCAACTTTGTCCTGCAGTCTCTATTCACTTCTCTTGACACATGTTGTTCACACACATATTGACTAATGACGTTATTCAGGCAAAAACATAAATCTTTCCTTTTTTTATTGAAATGTCTCAACAGTGATTTTTACCTGCTCCTGTTTAGGCATACCAAAGGTTATGGAAGTAATGAGAAACAGGGAAGGGACACTGCCACTTTTCCAGCTCCCTCACACCTAAACAAGCATTTTATAATTCATCATGAGGCCATGACAGATGAGTCCTGCTGGAGAATATTAGAAAATGTCTCAAATCTCATATATATGCTAATGGTATGCTGAAACTGGTTGGGTAGTGTGGCATACTTTTTTAATCTGCTCTTGCTACTTCTATGACCACTGAGTGAAAGTGGAGGAAACAAGTCATTGCACTTGAACAATTTATGATCAAACAACTTTGCTTCAACAAGACTGGACACAGAGAGGCAGACAGAGAGAATAAAAGTGAGGGAGGTATAAAAATAATGGAGTAAGACAAAGAGAAGCGGGGATTGTTCTTGCAATTTGAAACACGTGTGATACTAAATAGTTGAAACTCAAGCTTAGACCACAAAAGATGTTGAATTAGCCTAGTCTCCGCCTCTTAATCACTGTGCTGCGTTGTAGTACATTTTGTATTCATTTTGATTTATGACATTTTGTGTTCTGCATGAATACATTATGCACTTCTGTTAAGCAATGGATTTGTACTGGAGATATTACTGTGATAAACAAATGCTGGGTGCACTAATCTGCCAAGCTGAAATAATAATTAATTTTTTCATGTCTTGCAATGTATTAATAATGATTTTGCAATAACTATGAGTTGTTACAAATAGCAGTGTCCACCAAAAAGGGGGGAAAAAAAAGAAATGAGGCATACAATTTGCATTACACTGATTGTTGGTGACATTACCATCTTGCACCACATGTTTTCAGTGATAAAATGAATTGAATAATTGAAACGGACTCCCACTCCCTATCTCTTTCAAAGAAGTTGCCTCCTCTCTGTCAGTTCAGCCTCTGTCAGTTTTCTCAACGCTTTATAAGCCTCAAAATGGAATACAGTTCTTGCAAATATATCAAAAAATGTATTTAAAATCTGCAATGCCTCCTTATATTTTAATATACTGCAAACACGCTGCGTTGATATACTGTTTCATGATCACGAAATCCACCTTCCCATTTCCTATCCCCCCTCTTCTAAACCTGTGCACGTCTATGCAAAACATACACTAAAAGTGATAACATAATCACTCAGAGCTCTCGATGCCTTGCTCTATTGGAGCTTGTGATGAGGCATTAATAACAGTGAGGGGGTTCAATATTTTTTTTTTATATAAATTACATATGTCAAAGATAAAACCCCTTTGTTGAATGCCAGGCGTTGGAATAATAAAGGGTTCAAATGATTCAGAGAACATCTTAAAAAATAATTAGGAATTTTAAAAAAGAGACAAATAAATTCATTGTTTGAAAACAAATGACTTTTCAAAAATATTTTTGACATTTTGACATTTTCTTGCTGCTGAACTTTCCAAAACCTTGTTATCCATTTAATGCACAAATTGAGATAATTCAGGATACTGTCCAAAATCCTGAAAGAATTAAATAAAATTCACAGACCACAGCATATTTACATGACAATAGTGCCATAAACCACAAACTATCCATGTATTAATTATTATGGCCACAAATACCACACTGTTTACAAGTGAAAGACATAAACATTCTGAGACGCAAGAAGCAATTTTGTGCTGGGGAGGTTACTTATACAGTATGGACTGCATTGCTGTTTTGAAATGAGTCAGCTTTTGAGGCGAAACAATCAATTTTCTCTTAGAGTTGTGTTCTGTTTATTACTATATTTGCTTGTGAATTCTAGCCTTCAGTTAGCTGGTTAATGCCAGACTCTCAATCTAATTTGTAAATATGACTCTGGAAAGGGTGTAGTCACCTTTCATGTTCAAGAGGCCTGACCAATAGATGTAGATGAAAATGCCTCTGTATGCAATTTAACAGACCTACAACCAATCCGACCAATGATCAGGGTGACGTAAGCAGCGCGACGTAAAACATGTCAACAAACGTGCTTGTTTAGGAGTGATGGCTTTCTAGTATTAGCGTCAAGCAACTTTTTCTTGGGGGAACACTGTGGAGCAAGTCGCTTAGAATCCAAGCAACAGTCAGATCAAAAGATGGCTGCACTTCAGTGGCTGCCATGTTGGATGTACACAGAAGCTGCTAGACATAGCAGCTTCCCCCCCCCCTTTTTTTTTTACTAAATTCTGAGGTTGGCTAAAATGGCATCCTTGCCAGATGTGTCTGCAGAGGGAAATCAAATTGTTTCCAGACTCTGCTGGGTTCACCCAGGCTAGCCTAGAGTAGTAAAAAACAAACAACCAAACCAACAAACAAAAAACAGCACAATATTTTCACTGGATTGAAGCTAACCAGGGAATCAATAAATCAACTAAATGACAAGAAAACTATGACATAGATTTTCATCTCTGGGCTTTTACATTGTGACCTACTGTATATCCAACACAATACTCTCAGGTACTGCTACTGCTTTGATTCGCCAGTAATGGATTTGATTTTAGTTGTTTCTACTCAAATTACACAGTACGCTTGCTCACATGTCTTTGGATGGAGTCTGTCCCCCCCCCCCCGGGTGGGTAGGCCTGCCATGTCTACTAACTGACAATAGCGACAGAAAATTATTACACATCATTACACTCCTTAAATCACAATTTACCCAGCCTCAGCAAATTATTCTCCGGTGGGTGCCAGGGGTAATGAAAAACTGTCTTCTCCACTTTACATCCAGTGGCTCTCCTGCTCTGTCAGATCCACACTGTGTCTGTCTGTAGAGGTGGGGAAGAAGTACTTCCTTCCTTCCTTCCTTTCTTCCTTAAACTGCTTAGATCCTCACAGCTTTTGTCCTTCTTGCCAACATTATTTGTTCCTAAATTGGACATTGCATCAGTATCCAGATATGTAACACACAAGTTGATTTGTTTCCAGATTGAGCTGCACTGATGAGATTTACTCCAACACAATCTAATTTGATTTTTCTTATATTGAAGGAGTTTTCCAATAATCAATAAACAAATTAGCTTACAGGTGTATATGCGATGGATACTGTCACTTATACAATTCAAAGGAGATGAGGGGAAAGTATTTGGCGAAACTAGACTGTCAATCTTTCCTCTCTGAAATGCAATGTAAGTATTGACAAATCTCCTTACAGGCAGGTGTTACCAATCTTGGAATAGCAATATTTCCACCAATTAAGTGTGTTTGCACAGCTGCTTAATGGAACAGCCAGTAGGATATGGAATATGGAACAAAATCCATGACCAATGCTGAAAACAACCGCCAGAGGAGGTGCAGAAGTCAAGTTCCCTCTCAGATCACTTGATTTACATTATGCTGACAGGCTATATATTATGTAATTATTGCACATCAAGGCCAAATGCATGTTGCCTTCCCCAGCTTTAATCACTATAGCATATATATTCTTTCAGTAGTCACAAAATGTTTTTTATTTTTATTTTTTTTACTGTGGAGTGGGCTGTTCATGCCCTTCTAACTTGACTTGCGGGCTCTATTTTGTGCTGGCAGTATTCTTGAGGTGAATGACTACCCTGGGGGCATTAGCCAACAGCCATGTATTTACAAGCTCTTTCCTCTTTATTCTCAGTTTCTGTCTCTTAGTGTAAGCAACTCTGTCTTTTGTGTCATTTATGAGTTGTGAAAAAAAAAAAAAAACATCTTCTCCCCTTTGACATTATCCAATTACTTTGCTTTGGTTTTTTCCCCTAATCTCTTTCTTAAAACTCAGAACAGTAACTACATATCCCTGACATCTCTCCCATGCAGCTTTGTCTGAAATGCAATGAGAAGACTGGTAGGCCACAATGAATGGGCCTGGTTAGTGCTAAGTACCCCCAAAGTGTCCAGGGATTTGAGTTGAGAGGGAAAGAGCGTGCTGGAGACTAACTAAGACTCACTGGGGGGGGATGAAGAATGGAAGGATAGCGATGGGAGAGAGGGAGGAGCTGGGGGCAATGTATTCTCCATTCTTTCAGCTTTATTCCCCATATTGCCTTTCTCTCATCCTCTGAACCTTTGCTTAACATCCAGTCTGCCCTCACTGCCTGTTCCATTACGCCTCAGTAGGAGAATGATGATGAATCGCCTGGCTGCAAGGAAGCAAAATATATCAAGTCCGGGTAGGTTTGGGAATTGGTTAAGTACGTCTGCAAAGCCCCGACCTCATAATCGCTGTGAGCCTGTGAGGACCTTCTGATTTATAAAGTAGCTGCTGATTAATGCCCTTTTAAGTGGACAAGGCAGAGCAAAGAAACAGAGGCTCAACCACTCAAACATAGACAGCAGTTGTAAGAGAGGAAGGTGTGTGTGTGTGTATGTGTGTTTAAAGCAGTGGCAATGTGAGCAACCCCTGGAATAGCATCCAGTCAGTGTGTGAGTATAGCAGTAAAGGTAATTGTGGCAGCAGCTTCTCACCAGTCAAATCGTCATGGCTATAAATCATTGCTGTTTGGCCTCTCTTTGACACCAATTGCTGCCTGTCCCCAAAGCCTGTCTAAAGCCTCTGCAGGTCAGCAGCGAGCTCCTTAAATACATCTTGTCAGACAAACAGGCTGGGTGTATAGCTGCTGGGCCAATGGAATAAGGGTATATGTCTCTTTTAAATCATAGTTTGGAAAAGCATTACATTTAAAGTTACATTACATTTTCAGCAAGATTAAAAATATATATATCTTGTTACATCATTTGCCCCCCCCAAAAAAACCCCAAATAGTTGTGTGTTATTTGGAAAAAACAAAGTAGTGTATTAAAGTTGTGCACAGGGATTTTTAATATAATAATCAACTTCAAGACCACATGTTATGTTTTCAGAAACTTAAACCTGAACTCTTTGCTATACAAAGCTGCACAAAAAGAACTACATACTGTACATATTATACTGTTAGTATATTTCTTAAATGTATCGTTAGCTGAAGCTAAAATTCAGTATATTTATTGCTTTTATAAATGTTTTTATTTAAATTTATGTTTTAGTTAAGCTAAGTTAAGCTGATAAAGCAAAGTTTTGGTAATTCATGATTTCATGAGTTTATGAGGGAGAGCAAAATGGTATACACCTGCAAAAGCTTATTATGATCATCATCATCTCTTCTTGGACTCTTTTTCATTGTACTTAATAAATTAACGTGTACATTCTAGCTGATTTGTAAAACTGTGAATAAAAAATATAATTCATAACAGGGTCAATTCGACAATAAAACTATAGGTTAAACTTTAGGTTAAAAACAAATCTGTTTAAACATCACGACTATGATACAAAACTTGACACAGCATTAACATTACAACTTCACAGAACATACATGACTGATTTTTTTTATAGTTCTCTTCAATCAATCACATTTTTTCTTTAGTTTTATTTATATAATCTGATGATAAATTTATCATGGATAGCTGACACAGTATAGACACTTCTAGTTCATCCATAGGTCAGGTCATAACTTGCCATTCTAGGGTCAGAGCGGCCGATAAGGGCCACTTCTACACATCTGTGGACAAAGACACCTTCTGATCGCATTAGGCTATTCTAATTAGACAGTGTCAGTTTCCATTTTACAGTATCTTAGAGAGTAATTTTTCTGAAGCATTTCTCTCCTTATTGCTGCATCAGACCAGAGACTGTCTGGGTTATAATTAATGAACGGTGATTAATGTATGTGCTGTTCATTGATTAAATTGGTTGTGGGAAGTGACAGTAAAATAGCATGTGCCATATCAGAGGTCTAGGACCTAGAGATATTTTGATTGCACAACATTTAAAAACGTGATTTCATGGTTTTTAAGCATTTTTAATTATTTAGAGGGGGATTTTATGCAATATTACAATGAATAGATATAGCACTCTATGTGCCTTAAAGCGGAATAAAAGCAGGTAGGTTATTCATTCAGATAGATACACAAAGTTGACCATGTCTCACTTCACTAGAGTATGGTGCACCGTGTCGATGAGGTGACATTTTGAAATCTATTTTTCTCATCGTAAAAATTTCCCCTCCTTGTTTCTTTCACAGCGCTGTGCTCTGAGATTGACAGCTTGCTCTCCAGGTTCTAGTGCTGGGTTTGAAAGGAAATTTGCTCGGGCAAGTTCTCTCCTCCTCTTTCTTCACCTGCGGCAAGCGAGATGGCCTGGCGTGTGGGAGAGATGTGGTGATGGGGGTGTGGGGGGTGTGGAGAGACTCTACCATGCAGTGGAAATGGCAGTGTCAATTAAATATCACTTTCAATTTCCTTGTTTTATGATCCCCGGGCTACTAAGCACCAATAATCCCCCCTCGGCAGGCCCTCCTACCTTGTCTTGAGGAAGATTGATTACACTTGTCGCCTCCTATAAAAAAGACATTTACATGAAAATAAGAAAACAACTTCTTTGTTTGCATGGAAGTGAATCAAGGAAAAAAGCAATTCCCAATTTGATTTTCATACAAAGGCGAGGCAAGATAACAATCTTGTGGCGTCTCATCTGAGTGAGTTTTGGAGGTAGAGCAAAAGGGGGGCAAAGACGTATGTAGATTGAATAAAGCTGGCAAATTATTTCCATGCAACATTGATGGATGTTGTCTTCACTCACACAATGAAGATGTCTCTGATCCGGTGGCAGAGATTGCTTTGGACATGTCTGTTACATGCTGTGTATTCATATATTTCAGCCCTGAAGACTAGAGTCGCAAAGAAAAGCACAAAAATAATTTTGACTGGAAATATTTCAGTAGCATTATGCTCATTAAAGTTTTTTTTTTAATAATATCATTATGATTGTGTCTAATGTGTACTCACACAAGTGATATTTTAGCACATGGAATAGCTCACTGTTTGTTATTTGAGTGAGAAGCTGTGTAATTGAATGTAATTTTCTAAACTGCATCATGTATCTTTGAACATTTTGTTGAGGGAATGTCATATTTTGATGTTTTCAGGACCTTCAGAGTTATCTCAATGTCAGAAAGCTAAAATGTAACCACCTACATTTGGGTTGTATAGACAGAATCTTAAATATACACGTTTTAGGCTTTAAATTGTCATTATAATGTAACAAGTAACTGCACAGTGTAATGACAGTAGGAACATGGCACCATGCACATTTATATTGTTCTTCTATAAAACTTGCTTACACTATAATATTTACTTGTACACCAAGATAAAAACAATGACTTCATAAATGACAATAAAGAACAATGTCCTGTATCCAAAGCAATAAAGACAACAGCTTTCACCCTCTGTTCTATGTCTTTTCATGAATAGGTACTTATTATGATGCAAATTTTGAATATTCAAAGCAACATACTTTAAAAAGAATTTCTTCTCATATCACACGTCTGAAAATGTCTGACATACTAGTTTGAACGTCTTTGTTCAGACGAGCTTCTCATAGAAAGGGTGGGAGACGATGGTGAGATCAGTTGCAGTAATGTAGTAGTACTTGTTCTGAATACCAGACACCTAAAGATTCTTATTAATTCACAAGTGTTGTGCTACCGCACTGATGGATGACACTGTTAAGTATTGAAGCTATGTGAACATTGAGATGTTACAGTTCTCTTGTCATGCAAATCAGAAGAAAAGAGGAAGGGAATTCAGCCACTATTAGGTGAGAACATGTTGGAGACGGTTTTTGTTTTACATATTAATTAATAATGAAACCTGTTTTACAGCAGGTATAGGACTGTGTTTCCTGAATTCGCCTAGCAGTATTCTGCAGTTATCTTGGATACTGTAAAATTATTTTACACACAACACTGCCTTGCAGTGGCCACTTTTGAGGAGATCAACTGAGCAAATCCCTTTGTCTCACAGAGTTGTTTCTTGCTAATATTACACACTTATAAATAAACGGAATACAGATGAAAACAAATTAAAAAGCAACCCAGACACAGAGGGTAACTGAAAAGCAAATTATTAGGGAAAGAAGAATGGGGATAGAGAAGTATACAGGGGGCAAAGTGGGGACAGAGTTAGAAAAAGGTGGCGGTGGTCAAAGAGCAAACACTGGCCATTATCAGATATAGCAACCATAGGTATTTCTCAAACAATGGCAGCAGCAGCTGATATCTCCATGCATATATGGTAAACAGTGGAAAGAGATTAGTTTATACCAAATCTCCTCTGTGCACCTTTAAGTCTTTTGTCAGTGCCACAGAGGCTGTGCAGCAACTGGGTGTGTTGATCATGTTTACACAAAGCATAAGAGCGTCGGTGCCCAATAATTTGTGTCTCACTTGGTCTTTCACTGCTTAAACAAGGTCAGAGCAGCAACACGAACAACTGAGCTTACACACACACATCATATCTGTGCTTTGAACAGTGCTGTGTTATGTCACTCTGTGTGTGTCCCTAGATAAGCCAGGCCGCTAATGCCGTGCGTAAGACACTAATAAACAAACACTGTTTAAATTTGCCTGAAAGGAATCAGTGATGCGTAGGAAGCACCCTGGGCACTTCAATGGCTTAATCTGCCATCCTTTTCTGATTCTCACAACAGATTAGGTTGTAAATGGACCAAGGGAGAGGGAAGGAATTGAGATCTGCCCTGAAATTAGACCTTTCTACACTGAAATTAAATTATGATATAAAATGTGTTGTTTTTTATTTGTTTGTTTGGTTTAACTTTGTCTTCAGTTGAATTGTTCAGGTTAAATTATGCCAAATAATCGAGCCTACAATTAAAATGAGAGGGATTTTACAAAGGTGATACATAAAGGTGTGTGTTTAATTCTGTAAACCCTGAACTGGGCAGCTATTATGCTGTCTTTATACACTGACCTTTTCAGTGAATGAGTATTGTTAAGACGAATGCACATTTACTATAGCTTTTCTTCTAAGAAAATAAGGACACATTCTAGAAAGGAATACTACTGTATTGCACTGTAATTAATAGTTTGCAAAGTGTGCAACCCTAACTGTGATTCCAACTGTGCAGTACAATCATTTTTGTTTTTAAAGTTACATAATGTTGTTGAAATTGGCGGTGTAAAGTCACATGTGAGACATGACTGTGGAACATCCAGTGCTGTCACTGACTTAGTGGCAACTAGAGGGCAGACATGACTACCTGTCTTCAATAAAATATGAATCTTGGTGTGTGTGTGTGTGTCTTTTTATTAATCCAAATACATCAGCAGCTGTAAAATAGTTTAGGGTTCGTAATAATTCATATTTGGGAAAGTGATCTGACAGTAGAATATTTGCATAAACAATAATGATCATAATATCATGGTACTGTATATCAAATATAATCCTGGAAAATTGAAAAAACCTATAATCCAACTAATGTTGGTGCAAATAAAGCTACTGCATTGTCATTTTTCCACGGTGTAGTACCAGCATTCCAACAGGGCATTACAATCATATGGAACCCTCAGAGTCATGGGTTAAAATACCTTCTGCTGTTATAGAACGTGCAGGGAGAGAAAAAACATGGTCCCTCCGGAAAGCGATTCATCAGGTTTTTCCCAGAGCCCTCCCGGGTCAAGTTTTTATGGCGCCTGTTTGGTTTTCAAATGCTCTTTTCTCTCACCCCCTTGCAGCTACGCTATAGTGTCCAAACTTGTCTACATTTGCTTCTCGTGTTTTTGTGCATGGTAGATGTCCTTTTAAAAAGACCAATCTCAAATAAGTCTTTATTCTTGTTTTGTTGGCCCATATTCTCTGTTTTCATGAACTCTGGCCCCAGCCATGGCAACAGCTAGAAAAATGTTAACATTGATTGACAGGATTAAAAAAGGCCCCCTTCCCCGGTACGCATTTCAAACACTTTGGGAACAATGGTGCTTGGTGTGATTGAATTAATGAGGTATCGCCGACTGTCAAAAGAGCACACATACTTTACATAAACCTGATTATCTTTGCATGGCAGAAATAGAAGAAAAGAGGAAGCGAGGGAACTGAAGAAGGAGGATGGAGGGAGCAGGGGAGGAAAGAGAAGAGAGGGGGAGAGAGATTTGGAATTCAGTATCTCACCCCAAAAAAGCATCAAAGTGTGCAGTGGATAGTGGGGGTGGATGGGGTGCTCATGAAGTAGTGATGTTCTGGCTTGGGCTTGCCTTGGCCTCTCCCTCACGCCTGTGCTCTGTTTAGCATAAACCAACCATAGGGGCTTTAACAAATCTATTCAAGGAGCGTGGGGCCCCAGAACAACATAGTTTTTCACAAGCCACCACCCTCAAGCAAGACTTTTTTTTTTTTTTTTGGGGGGGGGGGTCATTGTTCCACTTGGACCGCACTGAGATTTCATCATGTCCCCAACCTCCAACCAGAGGAAAAGGAGCAGCAGTGCCCTTAGTGAACCCACGAAGTGACACCCAGAGTGACTGCCAAGAGTCTCACTAATTCTACCAACCTATTGAGACAAGAAAAATAGAGTGGAGGAGAGGAGGGTTGGATAGACTGTGGGAGGGAGGGAGTGTGAAGGCAAGGATAGAGGCTCTCTGACTGAAATGCTCACCAGATCAGCAAAGTGAACCCTCTGAAACGTGAGCTAATTCTCTATTTAATCCTTTTAGCTGCTTTTTCTCTCCCTCTCTATCTGTCACTTCTGCCTCAACCCCCTCCCTCCATCCCTGACTCTCTCTTTACTCTTTCCCTCCTGTCAACCTTTTTTTTACTCTTTTTTTCCTGAGAGAAGTGTCAGCAAAAGTTCTTGTTGAGCTGCAGAGGAAGAGGCAGGGGAGGACAAAGCTTTTAGAAAAGAGTTGGTGTGTATGTGTGTTTGTGTGTGTGTGTTGGCTAAGTGAGCGGGGGTAAGTGTGAAGAGAGCTGACTGTGTAGGCTGCTCATTTTGCTCTTGTTTTTCCTTCAAGAAAAGCTCTGACAGCTGTGGTTTGATTTCTCAGATTGTCAAAAGTCATCTTTGTTAGTTTTCTCTCCCAATGAATGGCACCGGATTAGAAAAGGAGGCGTGTTCACACATCGAGCTGTAGGTGGGCTTTGCCTCAAGTGGTTACCATGAGGAAAAAGGAAAATTGCACAAGATTACTCCCGGGGCCTCTAAAAGGAAAAGAAAATCGCACATTACTCCAGAGGCCCCCATTGTCTTACCTACTAAACCCAAGCATATCAGATGCCTACAGATCCCCTACTCTCCTGCTTCTGAGCATATCACTGAGAGTCTGCATTGAAAGATACAAAGTGTCTCTCATGCTGTGAGGTTGCTGGAACATAAATTGATGGTATAGGCATTGTTGTAGTTGAGTAATATACTTAGCATTATTCATAAAGAAGGGGGGGAGATTAAAAAGCGTTGGCTTTTATTTTATAAAGGGTACTTGACTGCGTTGAGTTACATGTGGCCTAATGTGGGACTTGTCATTGTACTGATATGAATGCAACAAATGGCAGGCACAATAAGGCAAGACTATCAGATGTGTTGCCAGTTGGAGCATGTAACAGTTTCTCACTTATTACTGCTCAACTTTTGTGTGACTACAGTGTGTAACCGTTGTACTCACAGCGACTTTGTTATTGCTGCCTTTTTGTTTGCACTTTTCAACTTCTCTATCATATTTTATTTTTTTTCTCTATTTTGCATGCAACATATACAATGGAGTACAGACTAGTTTGACTTATACCTGACAGTTTTTCTTGTAACTTCTTGAAATGCAAAAGGATTACAATGTGAAAGCCTTGACATTAGTGTTGTGCTGCTTTTTTTTCCCCTGTTTTACTGTCTTTCTTGGTGAATAAATTAATTCAGTACTTGTCAACCAGTTTTGTAAGGCAAACACTCCTCTGTACAAACATATGTTTAAGATGTGGTTAGTTGGTTGCTTATTGAAAGCAGCACTACTCAGGAGGGTTTGAGGGGCTAATCTTGTTTTTGGCTCCCTTCTTCTTTTTCTTTTTCTCTTTGCCTCATCGCTCCACTCCTCTGGCTCCTCTCTATTCTTCCCCTCAAAACCCATAGGAAGGAGGAGAACACTGGCTGCCTCTGAAATGTGTTAATTTCTCAATGATTTATTAGTGAGGCTTTACTTAACAATGCAGCTCTGCCATGTACAAAAACACCTTCAGCAATCGTATGTGAGTGATCCTCAAAAATTGGCTAACCGTTAAAACTGCAATAAAAGCTTTATGTTGCTCCCAAAGCCTTATTCTATTAGCCTATATCAACACTCTAAAAGACTGAAACATCCTCTCCTCAGCAAACCATAGCCTTTTCTTTGGCCTGTCATCAAAGTCTGTAATAAATTAAACAGAGTACTGGGCAACAACCCCTTGACTTTTATTGAGGCCAGGGTCTAATTGTAATTCACCGGACCAGGCCTTTTGTTTCACTGAGTGCTTCATTTGCAGTTTGCATGAACCCTGGAGACATTTACTCTGTCCTCTTCTCCATTCATTACAATGCTATTAGTCTCTGCGAATTGATCAATATATCATGTATAGAACATCTTGAATGTGGACGTCTGGCTCTTTTGTGAGTCTAGAGATAATGGTTTCCCCATTCAAGTCGGCTTGTAGGAACATGAAGATAAAGCAAGGCAGGGAAGAGTTATACCGCTAACAGCTATGAAGAGGGTGCTATCTCATCCCGATTATAAGTGGGTGAAGTAAAAATGAATACAAGGGGACAGTTTATTGTGAGTTGGAGAGCAGCATTGGAGGAGAGTGTAAATATCTGAAAGAGTCCAACTGGCACCTTTCATTCTCTTCAGGCATCCGGAAGGGACATCATCATCAAGCCATTCTGCTCAGACTGATAGAGATGCGCATGCTGTGGTTTAGTGCCTTCTGATATAAAATTGTATCCTTGCCATGTATGGAACATTTCTGTTTATATCGCAAACACTATCTGAATTGTTTATATTTTACTGAATACTAATTTTGAATTTCTTCAATCATAGAAATGTATGGCGCACAGTTAGGTGATTCCCTCTGGGTCTGGCATACGTATTGGCATTGCCCTAACATTTATAATTTTTGATGTGTGTCAGTTTCAGCACAACTTGTGTTACTCTACACACTCAAACTTTTTAAACCAAGTTCTCTGAAGTTCAGTTTGCAGTAACAAAGATTTCTCATAGAAGACAATCACAAAGTCACATTCAAATCAAAACACAATATCAGATCTAGCTTCACTCGTGCTGTATTCAAATACAAATTAATGTGTGAAATGTGTGCTCACAATAACAAGTCTGATTGTACAGATGTGTCCGATGACAATCTGTTTGTATATGTCGGTGTGTACGTATGTGCACATCTGCGTACGCCTCTGTGGCGGTGTGTGCATGTCGATGTGAGTGTGTATGCGTTTCTCTCTGCGTGCATACGTACGTCACAGTTTGTGAAACAAGGCTCTAAAGAAAATCTTACATCGGTGAATGTCAATGTTATTATATGTTAACAGCAGCTTTGGTTCTCAAGTGACCCCGGGTCTACATGTATTACCTTGTCAAAAAAAACAGATGTGCACATGCAGAAACAGTCGTGGTTCACATCTTGGTCTCATCATATCTCCCTTGAAGTACATTTTGCTTTGTGAAGTACATTTTGCTGGTGAGGAGCTATACAGATAGTGTGTATGTTGTGGCACCCCTTGAGAAAGTAGACAAAGAAGAAGGTACTGGATTCTAGAGAAGCGCAAATAAATTTCAAATTCAAAACGTGGTACACGGACATCATGTCTTGCCACCATAAGTCAAGTTCAAGCCTCTATCTCCATTACAGCCAGCTAATCCAGTGGTGCTGTGTTGCAGTGAATTTACTTCGTAAAATTTCCTCCCATTTTTGACTTCAAGACGGAAGCTGTTATGGTAAAATTAGTATACACATACACAGCGTGTGGTTGGAATGTTACTCTTCTCTGACCCTGATGGAAATGTTATAAGGTCAAGGAGAGATATAGATAATTTATTTGGATGTAATTCTTTCTTAAGAGGTGGGACTGGGAGTTTGTGGTTATTTTAATTTACACTAACTTGGTAGAAGTGGGATTAAGCAAAACATCCATGTTAATGATCGGTTTGAACAAGTCAAAGACAAGCATTCTGATGATCATTTCCATTGCTATATCCACCCTGTAATTGTAAATTTATGTTAAAATATCTGGGAAACACTATGTTTCATGTACTCCACTGATGTAACAGATTCAATAAAATCACAGGAGCAAGGTCACATTTCGTTCCCTTGTGTTGTTACTTGATATTTACAGCAACACCATGGCCTAATCGATGATGAAAATGCATCTCTCTTGACAAAATTCTTCTTGCTGCTGAGGCTAACCAGTGTGCAGAGCTGTCAGACACACTGGACAGAATCAGGTTCAAGTTAGGTGTCCTTTCTATACATTTCTTTGTGGAGCATTGACCTTTAAGACATGTCAGTGTGGAGAAAAAAACTTTATACATTTCCATATTCCCACAGCCCTATGGCTGTCTATGCAGGCACATGCATGGGAGGTGGAGGGGAGGAGACAAACTGTCTGAAGGGCACACACACAAACCTCAGGCTAACAGCCATGAAGCCTGGGCTCTGTGGTGGACCATTTAAATGAGCTTTAATTTAGCATCCTGCTGGCTCAATTGGGATTGTAATAGAACACATTACACCTCATCCAGCAAAAGAAGCTCTCTCTCTGGGCAACCCTAGCCAGGTCCTAAGAGAAATTGATTTATTTTTTTTCTAAATGCAGGGGAACAAATCAAAGGACAAAATGACTGTGCTGCAAAGAGACATGAGAGACATGGCACTGTAATCAATTTGACTATTAACTCACCAGTGTTTTCCTTTGCTCACAATTTTGTAATGAGGTAGCAACACATTATTCTGTAGTAATTACAAACTTGGGAAACAAAAAAACAGGGACACTGAGCTGGCAAAGCCTTTAAAATTGTCAGGGGGTAAAATGTGCAACATACATCATGTTAAAGTAATCAAGATGTAATTGAATGCATAGGTGTTTGTCTGCAATCACAGCCAGCAGCCCTTGTTCTGCATTGCACTCGACACCTGCAAAAGACATTTAGAGAGCTGTCTCTCTCTCTCTCTCTCTCTCTCACTGTGTTTGCATCTATGTGTCACTAACGCTCTTAGCCCATCAGCAATAATTAATTACGATCTGACTATTTCGGTGACCTTCCCATTTCCAGAGTGACGTTTTTTTCCCAGTTACATGCAGGAAAGACAGGAAAGTGGCTTTGGTCACTACAACATTATTACTGGAAGAAATTGACTCGTAGTACAAGCTGAAGTGACAGACATAGCTACACTAAGCAACATGTTTTTGTCTCCCAAACGAAATGACTCCTCCTTCCTCTTTTCCTTCCTCCCCACAATATATCCATCCTCTATCATCAAAGGAGCTCACCTTGACAGCTCCTCCAGTCACCCTTTTCTAAGTGGATGATTAAAAAGAAATGGAGGGGTTTTACTGGTGGCTGGTATGCGTGGCATCCCAAGAGCCCCCTCATATAGCTAGCCAAGCGGAGTGAGCTACAGCTGTCCTCCAAACAAGCCTGCCATCCTTTATTTATTTCTGTTTAAATATTGATGCATGTTATGAAAGGTTTAAAATAATGTGTCTGCTTTTTTTTTCCTTTTGCCCCAGCACACAGTTTTCTAATGCATAAATAATTCCCTCCTCGGACGCTGCATGGACACTGGGTCCAGCACATTAGGTGGGATGTATCCGGTGTATCACATTCTTTCTGCCTGAGAGAAAATACCCATCCCTTGTAATTTCCTACACTTATACAATCGCAGTTGACAGTAAATAATTGATGTTTGAATTTAGGGCTAAAATTCCAACTCCATATGACTTCATGTCAAGGGTTAGTCCCTGCAGATTTGAGGCCAAATCATCTCGCAAAATGAATTCTTCCTCTCCACAAAAGAAGCATTCTTCTGAGTTCTGACCTTTTATTCCTCCTTCTATGGTTGGTGCCCCTAATACTAATCTGCCCCCATTGACCTGGCTCCAGCATCCCTCTTGATGAGGTCTTGCTTTGCATAGCTAGTGATAAGAGAGTGGTTTAGCCCATTATTAATTGAGGATGTGTTTTGTTTTTGAACACAAATGGGTTTTTCCCACACTGTCAGTTAAGGTGTATAAGTCAGACTAAAAAAAGGAGTGTTATCCTCTCACTTCTCATCTTAGATGCGTCATAATGTACAATTTCACACCCATTTGTGAGATTAAAAAATCTAAAGGTGATTAGAGTAGAGGAGTGGTTTGCCCTCTCCATGAGTTAATTGACACATACCACATACAGTACAGTTGCTTTCTGCACTGAACTGTCCAAAGATGCCTCATGTGGAAGAATGGGAAGAAGCCAGAAAACAAGACTACTGCAACAAAATCAAAGCTTTTAGTTTGGTTATTAAAGAGTTTGTCTTAAACTGAAGTATGATCTGACGTTGTTTCTACCAGACAATGAAACATGCAGATTTCTGTTTAAAGTGCAGTATCTGAAAAGCTGTGGAAAAGAGGGCTATAAACTCACTACTGTATACTTTAAAGCAATGCATGTGGTCTAATTCAAATAACATGAAATCTGTCAATACAGACCCAGGTACAAATGTTTTATCATGTTCTGCTCAGTTCAGGTTGAACAAAACATGAGGTTGATTAATTGTCTTCCTCACTTATGTACGTATACAGCAGTGACTTCCAAAGTGACCAATAGTTTACTACTATTCTAAGGGTGCAGAGCCATAAAAGAGATATTGAATAGGAAAAAGAAGGTTGGAACAAAATAGATGTATTTTTGCAAGTGCTCATAAAATATATCACAAACACAACTCAGGGAAGTTTTGTTTCTTTTTTATGTTGCCACCCATGTGATGTGACTAACACAATATCAGTTTGTTGACATGTGTTTGGTGCATGTCTTATTTGTGGAGTTTACGTCATCATACATGTTTTTTATATTGTTATAGCTCTTTATTGTGTCAAAACCAAAATACCAAATTATGAGTCACAAGAGAAATATTTGGGAAACAATATAAAACTGACTAAAATGCTGATTTTCAGATGTAGCTCTGTCTGCATCTGTAAAAGTTTTGATGTAAAGGTATTCTATTTATGAAGTATCTTTTTCTATTACTGTCATAGGGCAAGAATAGGTGTTCTCAAAAATTAAATAAACATTCCAAAAAGAAACACACTAACACAATGTCAGTTGTTTTGGGGCTTTTCCCTTTTAGCCAACTAGATTAGACAACAAATATATGTTGTAAATTATTACTTTTTTATTCATTTGTTTATTTTACAAATCATCTGGAGATCGTTTAAGGGTAATGAGAGCGAATAAGAGGGATAAACATTGTTTTGATATATGATGGTCAGTCAGCATACCCTCGGGGCTTTTCTGCAGACATTTATCGTGAACAGAAATGACCTCAGGACCCGTTCTGACCTCTGTAAAGCCGTTGGATCAATAACATCTTTGCCTTTACTCCCTTTCCTCCAGTCTGCTGCACTGGCTTTAGAAACAAGAAGTGCTTGGGGCAACATGCACGTCCTGCTGGCCACCCCCCTCTTTGGATTGTGTCACCGTGGCTGTGTGTGTGTCCAGGCTCTCTAGTGTACCCTTGACCACCTTGCACTGTAATCACCACACACAGCTGCCACAGACTCTCTCTCTCTCTCTCTCTCTCTCTCTCTCTCTCTCTCTCTCTCTCTCTCTCTCTCTCTTTCTTTCTGTCTTTCACTTGATCCTGTCATCCCTATCTCAACCCCTCATTTCCTGGTCTAATCTCAACAGTGGTTCCTAATGTCTCCCACCATGATTAATCTGATAAATAATAAATATATCAATCTAGCCTCTTGACAAGGACTAATTCTAACCAGCGGGATGCACAAGCCCCTGTTAACTGCTGCCTGTAGCTGCCAAATTAATTATTTAATGACTAATTCTTTAGTAAATGGGAAAGTTTTGATTAATACTGCCCAGGTATCTGTCTTCACGTGTTTGATGTACAGTATATCAGAGAATTCAACCCTTGCTGTCTCTGTGGGCGACCTTTACAAACACTCAGAAAATGAACTCACACACAATAAGGAATGCACCTGCACAACTGTTAAAAAGGGACATTTTAGCTCTTATGAACAAAGCCAGAGGCTACTGTCACTGAGATCAGGTGCTGAATATCTCACAATAAATTACAGCTGGATCTCAGAGGCCCTCATCCTTGAACCTTGAACATATCAGCTTTGGATAACACCCCCAAACTCTCTCTTTCTGTGCATGTGTGTGTGTGCACATCAGTGTGTGTCTTGTGCATGTATGTACACACACCCTGTCACACACACACACACGTTTGGGAGTGTTTTCAACCCTATTTACTAATGGAAGCCTCTAAGGCCCTTGAGTCTCTATACATTTTTAATGATGTCAAATTGTCATTTTCACTCTGGTGTTTGCTGTTCAAAGGAAAAAAAAAAAAGAGAGACGACAGTTGAACCAAACACAAATGTAATAAATGTATGTGTCGAGACAACAGAGAACAAAAACTATGATTGTTCATTCATTCAGATTCACCCGCGGATATCAGTGAAAAAAACAAGGTATTGCCCTGTTTGCATTTTTTATGACGAATATATGTGCCATGTCCAGGTCGGCTCCCTGTGTGGTACAAATACAGCTGCATATGAGGAATCTAAATTATGTGCCCACCCTTATACAAAGTGAAGACTTGTACAACACATGAACACATGTTCATCTTTGTCTGATCTAAAAGCAGAATGTTAACCTGAAAAGTCAAATATTATTCATGCGTACAGAATGAATTCATTGACAAATACCAGCACAGAGCAGTTCATAAATTAAAAGGCCTGATAAAAACTCAATTTGTGTTTTGTACTTAACCGTACATTGTGATAAACTTGTGATAAACTACTGTCCTCATGTTTCCGCCACTTTCTCCTAATCGTGATTGCCTTGTTTTACTTCTCACCTTTTGCTAACAGCAAACCTGCCCTCAAGTTGAAGAGAGGAGACTAACTTCTGATCGGGCCTGGAACCTGACTAATCCTGCCCTGTATTGAACAATAATTTACATACACACACATATACATATATATCACAGATATTTCTGCAAACACACAGAAATACACACCTTTAAACATACACACACAAACACTAAAAAAATTAATGTTTCCGTTGAGAATGAGGGAGGGCCGGGAACTCACCATCAGAGTGACAGACTGTATTGTCCGAGCGAGCTTTGGTGGTTGTAACAAGCATCGGGACATTATAGCAAACAAAAGCAGGATTGGGAGTGTCATCAATCAATCCACTGACAGTTGACTTCAGTTTGTTTGTCCTGCACTCTGCATAATAAGTGATTGGATGTGCGCTAATTAGATATTGGGTAATCAATCATTGCCAACAAGGCACTTGGCTGACTGAGGGGACTCTCCCTCCCCATGTGCCCATTGTCGTCAAATAAATTAGAAATAAAAATTATTTAGTAGGAGCCAAAAGGTAATTCCCACCAGTGAGCTGTTCAACTGCTGCCTTTGTGCAAAACAGATACATGGAATGAGGTCCCATGTCCTGTAACCAATCACTGAAATATTCAGTTGAGGAATTTACATAATAAATGAAGAAATGAAATATTAATATGTATATATCGCTTGAAACAATGTTTTACCACAAAAACATCCATCTAACAATATGTCCACACTGAAGCAACCATTTTTCATAAACGGGCAGAACAAACAGAATATACAGACTTTCTACGTTGGAGGGTGCTGTCACTTTCGGAATGATTGAAGACTTAAAATTAGGCCTTTTTCTTTATATTTCATTCCTAATGATATGCATTTCACTGCAAATGTGTTATCATATTAAATATGACCATATTTCCAAATGAACATGAAAACTGGTATTAACATCAACTTTGAATTGTTATTAGCACGTTTTACAAGATAGACTTCAACAGGAGCATACAGTCTGATGTCAGAAAGCTGTATTTGAAATTCAATTAAGAGCAAACCACACCAATGAAAAACACATTCTGAAGTCTCACAGACTTCACACTGCCAAAATGCCTCCCTCACACTTTGCTCTTTGTAGTGTTTTTTTTAACCTCCCCTTCACCCTCAGGTAGGTGCTGTAACATACACAACATGTACGCGTGTATCACACTGCGAAGACACATAACATGCAGTTAGGGAAATCATAAAACATGACAGTAGAGAAGGAGGGAGGGAGCAAAGGCAGAAGGATTGAGTGAGTGAGGAAAAAAGTATGTGGTAGTAGAGTACAAGGTGAAGAGTAAGAGGAGAGAGATAGATTAAAAGAATAAATTAGTAGGATAGACAGAATGAAGAGAGAGAGAGAGAGAGAGAGAGAGAGAGAGAAAGAAAGGACTGTTTGAGAATACACTCCTTTATTTATTTATTTTTTTTTTACAAAGCCAGAGTGTAAGTAAGTAAAGCAGCCAGCTGGGCCTCAGTCTCTCAGCAGTGTGTCGGAGCCTGTCACCACCACTGCCACTGAGACAGCTACAAGTTTACAACAGCTGCCGACTAATGTTTGATCAGTGATAAAATATGCCAGGGTGACAACACCAGGCTGCCCATGCATTTGTGGGGGGCCTTGTGCATTAAAGATTCAGTGCCTGGCAAGTACAGAAGGCCCTGATGGTCTCAGTGCTGCTGCTGCTGCTGCTACTCCCCCACCCGCTCTGCCTCCCCCTGAGGTGTACGCAGGGACAGAGACAACTTCACAAGATGTCAGGAACCATCTCTGTTTTGTGTTCACCGGGTGAGCCTTTCCTCTGAGTAAAGCATCCCTCACATCAGCTATTGTGCTGAAGGATCACCACTGAGACCTGCAGCTCCACAAAGGCAGAGAGGCAGAATATAATGGAAAGTACCTGATGACACTGACGGCAGACAAATAGGGCAAACATGGACGACATGTTACAGTGAACTCAATGGAAGACACCACTGAAGAAAGCAGTCAAAGAGAATGTCTATACAAAAATTATGATACAAAGATAGACTGTAAGATAACAGACTGCACATTAATACTAAAAACACTAATAACACTAAAAAACATCATCCAATGGAAGACTTGATACCATCATATGGCCGTGTTTAAAATTATTTAGAAGGTTTGAAGGTTTGTAAGGTTAATCACTGACTGAAGTCAAAGGCATTTTGTCCTTTCTTCTCTTAGGCACTTGCAGCTGTCTAGCTTGTCTGTTTGTAGTAGGAGAAGCCAACAATGTTGGGATGCCAAGGAGAGACTCCTGGTAAATGTCAACTGTCAGAGAGTTGAGACTTCCTCATCAATTGCCCTGCCTGAGTTCTGATCAGCAAAGAGCCCTCTGAGGAACACTAGGGAAGAAGCACGAGAGAGCACAATGGCACAGAATAGCTGAGGAAAGTCATGCTCAAAAAAAGGGGGAGAGAGAGAGAAAGAGAGAGAGAGAGAGAAAGTCTGCGTGAATCAGATTTCTCTTGCCCCTGCAGTGACAAGGTCCTCTGACAGTCTTGTTCCCAACAGTTGAGCAGTAGGCAATGATTGCCAGAGTGCATTAGAGACCCTGTGTGTAATTTTACATCTCAATATTGAAATAGTAATGCATCCTCACACAGTATAAATTTCTGCCTAGTAATTGGATTCCAGACATGCAGAGCAGATAACTGAGATGTCCTTGCAAGCTCGATAAAGCTGTGTCATGGTGGCTGGAGAGAGAGAACTGGGATGAAAAATATCACATGAAATGTGAAAATGATTTACCCATCTGCGGACAGTATATCCTTGCAGTATTTTCTTCTTCTTTGATGTATGACACATGGGGCGTTTTCAGACTGTTTGAGGGTCTGGTAAATACTGTTGAAGTGTCAACAAGGCAAGTTCAACACTCCACAAAAAACAAAGTACACACACCTGTGTGATGTGCACAACACCTCTTGTCCTCTTTTGTTTCTTCTTGTTCAGTGGCACTGTGTTGCCTGTGTAAATAATTCAGTCCAAGTGTGAATCAGCATATCTTACAGCATACTTAACAAGCCAAAAAGAGCAACAGACAAGGGGCAGGAGGTGCAACTGCAATTAGATCTTTTGTTGTAGGCAATAGGGCAACAAATGCATTTTGTTACAATGCCCACTGTATTGTGAGCCATCTATTTTGTACCTGGCTCTTTCCTCCGTCCCGTCTCCCCTCCCCTCATGCTCTTTTTGTTCTGCTAATTCTGTTGACGTCTATGCCCACTCCCTTTCCCTGCCTCATTTTATTACACGATGATCCTCAGGTATCAGGTGTTTGTGTGTGCGTGTGTGTGTGTGTGCGTGTAGCTTGCGTTTTGTGTTACCTGGGATCAAATGACAGCGAAGCTGGCTATTCAGGGTTGCTGAGATACTGCAGACTAATTGGATGAGGTGTAAGTCAAGCCAACAGGCGTCAGACTTTGATGTGACACACTGGAGGGAGAGAGAGGAGAGAGAGAGAGAGAGAGAGAGAGAGAGAGAGAGAGAGAGAGAGAGACTTATTTGTACTTTAACACAACTTTTATTTCTCCTACTTCAGAAATCCATTCATTAAATCACTCAGTAGCAAAATCAAAAGGCATCATCAAAAACTATTTAAATAACTGACATTATTAGACCTTACTGTTTCACACAGACACATACACAAACACCCTTGCATGCACACACATGCATGGGAGAGAGAGAGAGACAGAGAGAGCGAGAGAGAAAACACCAAACACAAACCCCTCGTACCCACCCCCACCTGTTCACACAAACACACACGTATGCAGCGCAAATGGTTGCATTCTATTTCGTTTACGGTGGCTCATTAATTTTGTAAGCCGTTCTTTGGTTTCCTTATGTTTAGCTACTTGCTTTTCATTTGCTGCCCCTTGTTTGTTTGGTGTTTCATTGTATGCAGGAAATGAAGAAGGTAATTGACCCAAGCCCTTGACTGTTTTTTTTTTTTTTTCTTTCTTTTCTTTTCTGGAGTTGTTGTGCAGTCCGTTGCTGATTTACAAAGACACTTTAGCCGATTTATGTTTTTGTCACTTGGAAGTTCTTTAAAAGTGAGATGTGAATCAGTAATCATAAATATTATAAAACATTTAATATTGTATCAGATGAAATCACATGATAGTGAGGAGTTGTTTTGTAAGAAACTGATCAATTGTACAAACAAACTTTAAATAGATGCATCAAAGTAGGACAGATAAAAATGCACATGCTGCAGAGATCAGATCAAAAATGTATTAAAATACAGGCTTTCAGGCTTTCAACTCCTGAAAGTCTCTGGAAACAGGGCAGATACATGTATGTGAATGCAAATATCCACAGAAATTGCTCCAGAGAGGGGAAACTCTGCAGGATCCACAGACAGTAAATGGACGAGTGTCGTGGCACCTGCATGGTAAAACTGGGCAGCACCATCTCACCTGGATGTTCAAGAGATTCTGTTGTAAATGCATCTCCACCAAAAAAAATGCTCAGTTCTGCTGACATAGCCCCGAGGCCAGGTTTGGGAGACCCTGTGGGTTCCTCATCGTACTGTGTTCTGAAGCTACCACCAATTTGCCAAGGCTGGGCTCGACAACTCATTAACATGCCTTTAACAACACTACTTATGTACACCAATTTGTTAATCCTGTCACTGTGCTTCCTTCTCAATATGTCACTGCAAAGGAGTGGATAATGGAAGCAAGTTTCAAACAATAGTCTGTTAAATGTGCTGAAGGATTCCAGCAGTGCTTTTGTGACGTGATATCACCCAATACTTAAAATACAGAACCTGTCACCAACTCTCACTTGTTCTGGCCTAAAAAGTGGAGGGGAGAAAAGGAGGCATGCAGGGTGAAGTTACAACAACAGCTGTCTGTCCTGGGATGCCGGCCAGGATGCTGACTTACTCTTTCACCTCCCATCTGCTGTCCTTGTCTAAATAGAGTACCCTCTTACTGTTACTGTCTGCCCTCACATACTGTATATTTCTAAGTCTTCACCTGCAACTGCTTTAGATATTATTTCCTTTTTTCAAAATGTTTACCTCTCTTTTGTTTTCATATTGTGATTCAGTGACACCTTGGTATACCCTGGTATACAGTGAAGCCTCACTGCACCATTTTGTATGAACCGGTAATACTGGAAGAAATCTGGAAAAGACAGACTAGATTCAAACACACATGAGATTTACATGGCTCAGTCTTATGAACCACAACATACAGGATTTGTCTGTCATCACGTGACCCAGCAGCTGCCACGGCACATTGCACGCAGCAATCACAGATTTGAACCTTTGAAATATTCAGAGAAATGTCTACAGTGCGTTTCGTGGACACACTCTTTACACAAAGACACGGTGGGATTTGTGTGTTTTCCGAACCTTAATGCCACATTGTTGGCTTCATTTTCAATGTCACAACAGGACACGCCATATTGAATATAATCATGATATGAAGACATTGTGGTGGCTTATGTTGTGCGATCCATTCACTATGTTCAATTGTCTGTGCTTTTGGAACAGTTTTTCAAATGGTAAAATCACACAGAGGCCATTGTATGTCGCAGAGTAGACTGACATGTCCCACATTGTTGAAATAATCCTTTTAAAATGTGTGAAATAATTTAGTTCCCATAATCCCCAAAATCCCCAGTAAGTATTACAGGGTAAGGAATAGATGGGAAATGACTATTTACACAAAAAAGGGGGAATCATTAAGGGTATTTCACTGCCAGGGCAATTTGACATGGCATTTACAGTCAAATTAATGCTGAAAGAAAGAAAGAAAGAAAGAAAGAAAGAAAGAAAGAAAGAAAGAAAGAAAGAAAGAAAGAAAGAAAGAAAGAAAGAAGGTTCCATAGGTGTCTCATTTGGCTTTTACTCATTTAGCACCCAGCATTGTCTACTTGCCCTCGCTCTATTCACAGTGGGCTTTAATCTCAAGATGGTAGCACAATTATTGGAGTAGCTGTACAACTACGGAGACTTTTTTTTAAATTTGAAGTGCTGTTTATTAGCTTGAAGCATCTGGGCAAGAATCTTGTGATTAATTGGGGTGAGCTGCCCTCGATATAACAAGGTCAGCCCTCGCCAAACCTTCTTCACTCTGTCCATTTACATCAATTAGAACTAAGAGGTGTAGAGCTGAGCCTTGGGCCAAAACATACAGTACATACACAGAAAGGGACAAAGTCTGCGTGTGTGTGTGAGAGAGAGAATTAGATAGACAGGAAAAAGGAGAGAGAGAGAGTAATATTGAAAATAGAATTGAAATATGTGTGAAAATCATATGTGTTTCCCTAGCCAATCTTAATTTAGAAAAAGAAAAAATCTCAGAGTGGCATTTAATTAATTCAATGCAAATGAGACTTTGTGCTATATCTCTCTGTGTCACTTTAACTACTTTACTACTGCCACTATACCATGCCAGCCAATTAGAGAGCAGTATGACATGACTCTGGAAGGAAAAGATACAGTCAGCTTGTTAGCTCATAAATACAGAGGAAAAAATGCTTTCATCAATTTTTTTCATTCTTTTTTTACTATACCTTTTGAAATCAGTCTGATATTGTTGTACTTTCATTGCATATTTCTAGAAAGGAGTGCTGATTACATTGACCCATCTGACATAAACCAGTGTGAGTCACACACTTTTAGGAGTGTGTTGCAAATTGGGAGTGTCATGCTATCCTAAGGCTTTTCCTTCTTGGTCCCTAATTAACTTTATATTCATTAGTAAATCGTATTATGATTATGTGCTCATCAACTCAGAATCCCCTTCTGTGCCCATGGCAGCCAACCCACTCATAGCTATCACAAATGTTATTACAGACGCAAGCCGACACACATACACACCCAGTGGGGGGGGGGGGGGGGGAAAGGGGGGGGGGGGGGGGGTGGGGGGGGGGGGGGGGAATCAAAATGTAGCATGTACTATAAAGGGCATTTTCCTTCACTTCAGACAGAGGGCGACCTTGTGCCAGCTTCCTCCTCTTTCTCACACTAGAGGACTGGGGGGAATACGGGAGATTAGGAATATGTATTAAGAGGCAGACTCTGTTTATCAAAAGAACACATTTTTAAAAAAATATATATATACTACCAGTCAAAAGTTTGACTGGTATCACTCATGTAATGTGGTCCACAGGTGTGTCCAAACTTTTGACTGGTAGTATATATATTCATACATGTATTTTCCTGTCATCCTTAAATGCACTGTATATTAGTGGTTCTTTCACACTGCATCATTGATTCTTTTTTTTCCCATACTGCGTGTCATACTCACAGTAGACGTCATCATGTTACAGTGTGTTCAATTAAAAATTCCTGTCATTTTTTGTCTATTAGGATTATACTTCTTTTTAAGAGTGTTCCTCTTTTTCCTCTTGAAGTAATGCTGTATTCAACCAACTTGGCTTTCACACAAAAAATACATAATTTCAGAGATGAGTTGGTTTATATTTCCCCTTTATTCATTACAGATTCAACAGTGCTTTAAAACTAGTCTAAGATGGGGCACTCTCATCATAGCTGCCACAACAAGCCCTGATTTGCCATAACGTACAGGTGGGAAAAAAAAGAAGAAAAACAATTGGACAGGAAAAGAAAAGAAGTAAAATAGATGGCTGACCACAGCGTTTCCTCCACCATCAGATAAGGAGACAATATGTGGATGAACACATGTTTTCGACTGTAGATTATGACTGAGCACTGTTATTTCCTCTACGAATACACTTTCAATTTCCTGCCCGGCACTTTAGTTTTATTACATTGATAACATGATACCATCGGCTGTAGCCATGGGGACGGACCAACAGTGCTCACAATAGAAGAGAGTGATAAGAAAAATGATGTGAAAGACAGAATAAAAGAGAGATAATGGGATATCATTGAGAACAATCATTCCCAGACAGAAGTCTGGTTGCATCCAACATGATGATTGTAATTGCCATTACTGAGCTATTAGTTACAAAAGACCATGCTGTGACTCATGGGTCATTTCAAATGAGATATCTTTGTGAAATTATTATTTTTCCTTTCCTTATTCCTGAAAATAGTGTAATTGTATGAAGTAAGCAAAACCTTTATTTTAAAAGTCTGATTTCATATCTATTTGGTCATGTATATGGGAATTCACAAACTAATCATTTTCAAGTCATGATGATCAAAAATCAAAAGAAAGTAAAAGACATACTGTATGCGTCCTTTACTGTTTACTCTTTGAGGAAAAGCTGTGCTTTTTTCTTTTTTTTTAATGTGTGTACGTCTTATAGAGGAAATGTGTGTCTTTCTCCCAGTCCTCTCCTGTGTCAGTGTGTCTCCCTAAGGCTTCAGTCCATGACCCCTTCTTTCCACTCCTGCAAATTTCCAGCCAGGTCCTGATCCCCACTTTGACCAATTGGAGTCAATTTGTTATTGCAAATATAAATTTGGTAACTTGTAATATCCAGTGAGTCAAGCATGGGAGGCCACCGGCAAAGGCCAATCCTATTTTCACTTCTGACCCCTCACTGAGGTGAGCCTTTGTTAGCTTAGGCATTCAGCTGCCAATCACAACAGAGTTTTTCATTAAATTCACTCCCAGCTGGACACAAACCACAAGAATTTATTTAATGGGGAATTCCTCTGAAAACCAAAGACATTCTCATTGCTGTTTTAGTAAGTCCACAGGAACTTGTGATTAGTTACTTGACTTTATTAATGATACATATCTACATAAAGTCACTAGTCATTTAGTAATTACAACATTTGGAGTGAATACGTGTCTGCAGTGTGTGTGTGTGTGTGTGTGTGGGGGGGGGGGGTTGAGAGGGCAAGAGTAGGCAGTGGAAGTGTGAATAGTTGCTTGACTCCTTGGCCTGAGGCAACACACACACACACATACACACACACACTCTGGACCTGGTGTGATTCCCCCTAAAGCAGTTGACATTTCCCCCAGAAGGATAATTGAGGAATAACATTTGCGTTACAATTTAACATGACCCTGCCTTTGGAGGCCCTTTCATATTAAGCTGAAGATGGCTGCTGACATCCACGTAGGTAGGTTGGATAATTTGTGTGTGTGTGGATGTCTTTCTATACAGACTGACAGACACTGAGTCGAATTTTGTGTGTATGTCCAATGTTCACATTCTCCATATTTGTGTGTTTGCATGCTCATGCTCCTTTACATAAAGATATACAGAATATTTAAATATGAGTGTACATGTGCTCCTGTGTTTGTGCATGTGTGTGTCTATCCGTAGCTGGCTAACATATGGGAGGTGCAGTAGATGGATGGCTTCAGGCTCAGTGACGGGGTATTGTTGATGTTGGAGGAAAGAAAGAGAAAAGAGCTTATTATTACAATGGCAGAGTCAATGTCAAGAGGAGCTGCACTGACCTTTTCAAGTCTTTGCCAAGCAACTATTAAAAAATGTATCAAGGCAGGGGTGTGTGTGTGTGTGTGTGTGTGTGCACACTTTCGTGTCCAAGTGCCAGTGGGAACTTTTGTATGTGTGTGAAGACTCAGAGGTAATGACATGAAGCAGCTGCTAAAAGCTAAGGTTAATGGATTGACTGTTACCTGTTCTCAGTGCTTAACATTGGCTCATACACAAGGGGAATCATCTGCGACTGCTTCAACAGCCTCAGTGCTTTTGCTGGAAGGCTAAATTAACAGAGCTGTGGCTTGTTTGTTTTTGGAATTTTGGAGGGTTTATCTCAGTCAAGGGTACAAGGTCGGCACACACGCAGGCTTTAATCACTGTACCTCACCATGATGTCTTTATCCTGAAGTAGTGGGTGGTGCTTTCACTTCATGCTGTGTACACAATCCTGGGAGGCATTTATGCTATGAAGCAGACAACATTTCAATGTCACTGTCACTGTCTTCTAGATGATTCTAATATGTCTTTCAGCAAACACAAGTGGCTCATAAGAGGCATCCACGGTGTGTGGGCAATATAAGCACACAATACAAAAGTTGAAACAGATCAATATTATACCACTTGCCAAACATTGTCATCTTAATTCACATTAAAATGGGTCTGAAATTTGCATTGGATATTATCAAGGGTGACAGACAAACAAATATCGAGATGCAATTGATTTACAGTATTTACGCAATCAGACTAAACAAAAACTGGCATGTGCTAGACACATTTGCCAATCACTCAAAATAATCAGTAGAAAAGTTTTCTAATTTTCTAAATTCAAATTCACTTCTATGAAAACCAGGTACATATAATAGCCACATTTTGCTTGCCTACTTGCCCACCTGGCACACAACCAGTAGAGCTTTTTTTTTTTTTTTTTTTTAGAAATTATGTACTCAGTACTCCCGATTTTGCAATGTTTTCTGACCATTATGTGACTTCTGGGTGCTGCAGTTAACTGTAAAGTAGCACTTTCATATTATATCTTTATTCTACAGTGGTAATGCTATTCCTCTTCATCAGAGCAGCCAGGCAGACCATTTCACATCGTCTCGCTCCATACCAACAGCCCACACCTGATAAATGAGAGGATTAGTGACTGGTACACTTTATTAAAAAGTAATAACAATTTTTGTTGGCACCCTTCACATAGTAAGGAGTGCCATGAATCACAGGATATTGGCTGTCTGTATCTGATGAATGCATCGTTTACCAGCCGAGGAGTTATTTAGTAGCGGCTATTAATTTAAATCACATTTATCTCCCCCCCTCTAGCTTGGGATGGGGGAGACACCACCCTTGCCATGGAAAGGTGAGCAAAGAATTAAACTTCATAGAAGGAAAAGGAGATATTTCACTATGGTAATTTCTTTTACTGTCTAAAAATAAAACTAATATTTTGATACTTACGTTCAGTATGAAAAGTACAATAATAATTTCATTTCAGTTGATAAGCCTATTTGCGTTTTACGTAAAGTAAAGCTGATAGCAGGCTGTATGAGGACTTATTATCAAACATGGCCAAGCACCAATGAGAATCATAATGTCTGTTCCTTTAACATATATTGCACTTTTGATTGGTGATATTTTGGAACAATGACAAAACTTATGAGTCTGATAAGCTAAATTACAAAATAAAGTATGTCACATCTGGAAGCTGGCCTTTCATATCTTTGATATATTTCACCCACAAGACCATGTCATGAAATGTTGGTGGTCCCTCATTTCCTTTTTCCTGTAAAAGGGTTTGAAGGCTATCCAACCATTAAATGGGAACCTTGTGTAAACACATGACAGCCTTAGCCAGACATATCATCAATTATTCAATATAATAACACTGTTTCAAGACTGAATAATTTGCCCATGGCTACACATTTGGAATTTTGAGGCAGACACCTGAGCAAGAGTTAGGCAACCAACAACAAAGCATTACACTTTGTTATGTTACTGATGTACGGTTGAAAATCTTCTGTTCCTTCCATTAGAAGATTAGTCCACACCTGACTTGAACTGTAGACTTCACAACATCATTAAAAAAAAACCAAGTGATTTACTGAGCAATAAATTTGTTGCAGAAACTGGTTTGTGCAATATAATATTTGAGCAAAGTTGCTTTTTACTACACTGATTGTAAGATAAAATAGTCAGTGTTGTGTGTAAATGCTGTCTTATACTGAATATGACTTGTTGGTGACCTTAAAACCTATGGGACCAAAGCCTAAATTACCAGCTCCCCTTATAAACAAGCCCTTGCTCATACAGTGTTTGCCATAAGTCTGGGCTTAAACTTAATTAAATAGGTAGCTTGAGGCATTTGGTTTTAAATGTGTGAACGTACAGCTAAAGTATTACTATGTCCTGTTTGCTTAACCTTCCTGTGGACTCCTAAGGTGTGTCTGGTAACTGAAACATAACAGAATTAGGTTACAGATGTCTAACAGAACCTTGTGTGTACAGTAGAGGGCTGTACACCACTGAGCTAAGCACATGTTTTCATTTAATTAGTTTTTCATTTAGTACCAAATGTTTTATGTCAACACAGGTAAACAAGTTGATCGAAAGGATTTTCTGTGTGCATTCATTATACCCAAATATACTGTATACTGTTTGTCCAATTTGATTTTCTGTTGCCCTCATTTACAAAAAACTAAATTGAACAGCAATGTGTTCATTCATGCTAAATTGGGGCTAATATTCCCCTCATATCCAGCTGCTCTGTCACCTTTACAACAAAATCAAGAGCTGAATCTTTAAACAGAATCATTTAAAGCCATGCCGTGAATTTGTTGTGCCATTGTTTGTATTAACTTGGCAGCTTGTTCCCTCTTGATCTTACCCCCCTCCCCTTTTTTTACACTCATACACCTGAGTAGATGTGTCAAAATTAAAGCTCAAGCAAGTATGAAATGCTGAAAGCTGAGGTAGAAGTTGCAGCTGATCTTTCTCCCCCTGCTTTCAATGTTAAGGAGTACATCTGTCAGCTCTTCCAAATCTTCACCCCACATTAGTACACACTCAGTTTTATGAGTAGAGACATTTATTGTTAAAACCTAAAAAAATACTTATTTGCATTTCAACTGACTCTTTACATATGGAGGGTTATGGTGGCAAGTTGATCGTCAGCTCACTACATTACATTGAAGGATAGTCACATAAGTGGGTGGCCACATTTTCTTACACACTCAAATACTTGATTTTAGAAGGTGCATTGCTTTTTAGAAAAAAAATATGTGGAGGCAAGTAGGGAATGTTACCTTGTTTATACTTAAAGTTGAGTTTTCGATGCTGTCGAGGGGTGGTGGTGGTGGTGGTGTGTGTGTCCGGGGTTAAGGTACATTTAGTGATAATGTATCTTTTTTCAAACTGTACTGTCATTCTGTCCTGATGATTAATGTAAGAGAAACTGACAGAACTCCAGGCCTCATGTCCCTTCTGGGCGACAACTGATAATCTGCCTCATCCAGGCAGCTCTTGAGCAGGAAGAAACACCATGCTTGGCCTGCTGTCCCAGGTGAAGAGCCCCGGGGTTAGGGTGTAGAGCCTGGAGGCTACCCAGGTGTTCACAGTTATTATTGACTGTCTATCCCAGCTGGGAAGAGAACAGCACAAATATTAGTGAATGAAATATGTTGCAACTGGCTGTCAGCGTTGTCTATCTGATTTTCTGCCTCTCTTCCTTGTAACACCTTTCCCACACGGACAGAGACGGGAACTTTGTTGACATGACATTTTCATAACTTTCATAACATTGTTTTCTGTCTGGTAAAGCCTTTAAAAAAAAGAATAATAATAACTATGTCAACCATAGATGCACGGGGAAATAATTTCTCATTTGGAGGAACTGACATTAAGAACCATGTGAGCTTTATGTTCATATTGAAGGCAGTGCTATTGTAGCTGTGCTGTGAAGCAATGAAAACTGGCAGAGAGGCAACATTATTTCTACGGCACAAAGCTGACACTAGATGGCTGCAGATAATGGAGAAAAGACGCTAATGATACACACATACTGTCAGCAGGGTGGAAGAGAGAGAGGTGAGGGAGGAGGTGGGGTGTGAGCAAAGAGAGTAGAGTGAATAGGAATAGGAGCCAAGAGGAAAGTCAAATGAATAGAGACATTAAGATGAGATGCAATGCAGCTGTGCCCAATTCACAGGTTTTTCCAAATACCTCTTCATGTGTTGAAAAATATACATTAGTTGTTCAGCCAGTGGTTCACATGTGAACATGCAGACAGGTCATTCGGATTTTAATTTATTTATTATGGGGTGGGAGTGCTACACAGAAGCAATATCAGCCGACATTGACTATGCACCAGTTCACTGCCAACAGACATAGGCCAACATATGCCAAACCGAGTTGTGTTGAGTTACTTGAATTTTAAGTTGTTAAAGATTTGGTGGGTGTGAAAGGTAGACAAAACTGGATGATCTGTTAGGCCCATGTCATGCTTTTTGCATCTGTGTGTCCGCATGACGTAAATTTTGTCAGCCACTCATTCCTGCTTGTGAGCTGTGTGGACGCTACACAGGCGAACGCCAGCACGCCTATAGCGTGATTCTCCACAGACAGCTCACACTCCCTGTAGCACACATTCCAATTCAATTGGTAGTGCGCCCTTGCTTTGACCAAAATAGACAATGAAAAAGACTAACCATGGAAAGTAACCATCTTGCTTGAGTTTATGCGAGGTGGTCTGCTGGTATTCACACATCTACAACTCAGCGCTCAAAGAATACAAGTATATACAAATGAGGGTTACTTTAGAACTCATTGCTATTGGATTGGAAGATGAGATTGAGTACACCTGCATGAAATGCTAAACAGTGACCATCATATTATGGCACATTACTATTATACAGGGTCTAGCACTACTTGGCTTGACTCAATTCTACTTGGTCTTTGCTTTTTCCATTAGGAAAATTACCAGGTGCTTATTTTGGCACCTGGTCTGGCGAGGTTCCAAGAGAGCTGAGCCGATAATAAAATGTGACATCAACAGACTGTCGGCCGCTGATTGGCAGAGAGTGTTGTCACTGGAAGATTCAAGAGTGTGATATTGACACAAGAATCAACCACAACAATGCCAAACTGTAGCTCCTTTAACAAGACTTGAAAATCCTGAAAACATGCGTTCATCTCTAATATTTAGCAAGTCCATTTCTAAAATCTCAATATTTAACAAAGGCCTCTGGTATATTAAGCGACAGCAGTTTTGAAAGCTGGCAATCATGAGCTGAATCACAACCCGTTCAGTCATACTTTAGTTCAGTGACTGTGTCAGACAGAGTCTGTGCTCCAGTCATGCAGGAAGTACTGAACAAATTTTTTTTAATGAACTGATTCTAATAATTCTGTACGATGAAAAGAAGTACTTTGCCCATCACTAGTTTCTGTGTTTATGACAATATCACTGCAGATTTGCTGTGTATGATGACCCTGTTAAGGAGGTACCATGAAATAATGGAAGATGACGTGCCTTAGACCAAATAGAGTTGAGTTGAGTAGAACAGAGTAGTACTCAAACTGTGTAATGGAAAAGCACCATTACTCTGAAAAGAACCGGTGCATGTATACACATGCAAAAATCCCAAGTCTCTTTGTGGACACTTTATCAGGGGTTCCACTTTAGCTGGGTTTCAGAAAAAATATGTGCAAAATCTATGTAAATAAAGCATTACAGGAAACACACATATGAGCAGTAATATCACAAATGAACATATATTTTTCTAGACCAAACTGGGTGGTATACTTGTCTTTGTCCATGGAAAGATTAAGCTATTTCACAATCAATAGAGCAGTCTGGATAAATTGTTATTGGGCACATTACACTGCAAATGAATTGTAGAAAAAGCCAATTGGACAGGTGATGGAATATCTGTACGCCTCTCTCTGACAATTGGTTATATTTCCAGAACATGTAGATTAATGGTGTTCATGGCATGCCAAATCTTGGGCATTCATTACACATATACACACACGCTTGCACCTCATTTCATACCATTCAACACGAAAAGGCTGTAGCGAGAGGAATAACAAGAGTCATTGATTATCTCTAAAAAGGCGAGAGGGGGATCATAATCTCACAAGAGGGGGAAGTCTTGGATGTGGTTTAAATATGTTCTTAGCACCTCTGAAATATTTATCACTTTCAAAATGCAATTGGTGCATTTGCTTGGAGTTTATAGCATTTTCCTTTACTGCTGCTTAGGGAATAAATGGGAAAGGAGGGAAAATAAAGGGTATGTCTTTATCAGGATTGGCTCAGACAGAATTATTAAGGGCTGCAGTAGAGACTCTCATTTAAGGTACAGATCGCAGTGGAGAGATTTGGTACTATAAACTGTGGGTTATACTGTACATTTTCATGGCATGGGAATATACGGATAGAGACTGGTTTAAGTATAGGAATGCTACATAAAAAGTACAGTTTCTCTATCCTTCATACAACTTAGAGGAACAAAAAAACCTATACATTCAGACAACCAGCAAAACCTACATGGTTTTATTACTTATATTGATTATGGTATAAACTGTGAGAATATAAGCTGTGAACACAGAAAGGTTTAGTGGTCGGTCATCAATTATCAAACGTATCATGAACTCACATCTCTAGTTATCTTGGTGAACATAAAAAAGATGAATACTGGTTTTAAACGGAAGTGGCTAATTATGTTTTCCCTGACTTTCAGATGGACACAACATGTGCAGCTGGCACCTTCAGTCAAAGTGCAATGTTTGGAACGCTGTAATTCCAGGCGGATAAGTGGAGTTATTGTATACCGATCCGTCAGGATACATATACAGTGTATGTCTCCAACCATCTACTAAGTAATTTTATTTTCCTTTTGTAACTAATAAACAAATGCAAAGTTACAGCAGCTGAATAACACAAGAGGAGTGTGAGGGTATTCATTTTAAATGTTGCGGCATCCAAAACCAACTCACATGCACATACATTGATTATCATACTGTGGTGGTGGCAAGAGTTGGGTTTAGTGTCCAATATTTATTTGTTAATAAAAATTATGATTTAATTCCAAACCAAATTATTTTTGGTCAGAAATAGTGTACAATTTAGTAAATAATATTTTTTGTCAAATCATTTTTTATTGCAAAAGAATGACAAATATACCTTCATGTCCTTGTTGAGGGGTGACCCTCATGCACATATGCAAAAGATATTTTTAGAAAAATATTGAAACATTTGTTTCCTTAATCACTCTGTTTTTCTTTCGATATTCTGTCTCTTAAACTTTATATTTAATGGGTAATTTGAAGGGTGTTCTTATTTAAGTAAACCCATAGGAAGAAGAATTTGAAGAAGAGTTTGCGCCTCATTATTGTTTTCTAGAATGTAGATATCTGCCTTAACAGTCAAACTCCATGTGACAGCACACAGGAAAAATATCAGACAAATGTACATTTTAATTTCACTGAGTGTAACTCACATTTACTAGACAAAAACTAACCACTTTTCCCCTGGTCCATGGTCAAATAGCTATAGCTACTCAAAACCACACTGACTGACATAGTGCACGCTCTTTTTGTGCGTCTTAACAATTCAAAAACAATTGCTCACAAGTTAAATTAAACTCTCCCTGAATGGGAATTTGATTCTTATTCCAGGACTTCAGAGGCATGTTCATTACATCGGCAAACAACATCCAGCTATGAGTGATCTGACATCGACAGGCTTTGTTGTTACAAAAATGCAAATAATCACAATGCAGGATGGGTGCAAATACAGAAACAAGACACATTCCTCCTTTCAGTTTAAATTAAGGAGAAAGCAAAGAAAAGTGGTTCCACTGGGACGTGTTATCCTCTTCTCTGAATTTATCTGGGTAAACAAATAATCAGAGAAGATTCTTTTAGACAAAAATAAACAGAATTACTGAGATGGTGATAAAATTATATTCGGGCAATAAATCAATGTATCATTAAGTTTTAGAAACAAAGTTTTTGGTGGTTAATTACTGTAGCTGACTTTCTATAAGACTGTTTACGCAGTGTTGAAGGTTTTATTTTTCCCTGCAAAGATCACATGAGTCGAAAAGTAAAACAAGAACAGTGACCTAGGAAATGTTTTATTTTTCTTTTATTAACATGTGGCTGACATTTACCTTCATTCTGACAGTTGTGGGTCTCAGTGTACTGTATGTGAGATCAATTACTATTTTAAACTCTGTTAGTTGTTGATTGATTTTAATATTTTTCTTTTTACATAAATTACACATTTTTGCATTGCAAGTGCATTGTAGGGGATTACAATATAGTTTTCATTTCTCAAAAGTTGTTTTCCTCAACAGAATACAAACAATTTTGTAATTGTTCTGTATTCAGGCAGAAGTAACACAGCAGGAAACCTGTATTTATCTCCTGATGTTAGAAGGAGGGCTCCTCTAGGGCTGGCCTGGGGCCTGAGTACCAGAGAATAGAACATGGAGTCCCCAGTTACAGTGCAGTTGTTCATATTCAGGGGAAAAAACAAGCCACAGAAACATTTGATAGTGCAATACAACTTTGTAAGTTTTTCATCTTTGAAATTTGGTAAATTTCAAATAAGATACATGGTAACATGTTGATCTTTTGCAGTCATAAATCTTTGGATAACTTGACAAATCTAGTCAAATGCAGGATTTGGCCTTATATTGTATGAATGTCTCTCCAATCAAATGATATATATAAAGCCAACAGAGGTGATTAAATTGAATTTGGCCATAAAGGTTAACCACATTATCACGATATGTTTTTTTCATGTCATATGATCCTCTTGTTAATGACCCAAATAACTCACACAGGCACACATAAACCCCTCCTACTTCACACTTGGCTGCCTAAAGAGATAGAGAAACAGCCTTAATTCATCATCATGGGGCTCCTATCAAGCCCTGCGGCATAATAATATAGAATTCATATGACCTATGTTAATTAATGATATAGTCTTTAATATTAACATGCTGTGGTCAAGGTAAACGGGGACCAGAGTTAATTTAATTAAGTGCATGGCTTCACATTCCTCTGGTTATGTTTCAGTAGTTTCATCTAATTCTAGGTTAGTCATCACCAATTATTTCATAGCACCTCTAAGGTTGTACTAAATCACTTAGTGAAAAAAAAAGGTAATTAGCATTAACATCTTGCAGGAGATGTTTCTGAAAGCCCCAAGAGAAACAAACTAAGAAAGGACTTTTATTCAACTTTTTACATAAGTTATACTTTCTTTCTTTGATGTTATGACGTTTAAGGGACAGTCGAAAAAAAGCACTTTCAGCAGAGCATACAATCAAAAGGTCATTCCAGACAACTCTTACATTATAGAACAAGAAGTGTTTTGTTCTGTGCATCTTTTTTTAATTTTTTTCCTGGGGCATTTCCTAAAGCAGTTTTGACCAGCAACATCTAGAGCCAGTCTTTAACTTCATTTTACAGTAGACTTCGCCAATGCAAGATCTCGTTCCCCGATTGACCTTTTGTCAAACCTCTGGTGCAAAACCATACCTGACTAATCCTGTCTGACACAAATGACCCTTCCCTCTGTTCTCAAAAACACACATACCTTTTGGGTAAAAACAACTGACTGCACCACGGTGAGATTCACCATGATGGCTAAATCTGTTTGCATCAAACCTTTCTTTAGCTTCTTTCCACTGTGTTGTTCTAGACATGCAGCTCCTATCAGTCAGAAGAGGTTACTTGAAAGATCCTATAAGCCAAGAGGAGGAGAGAGAAAGACAACGGTGATATTCTGACACTGGCTTTGGTTTCCAGACCATCTCGTGTTTTCTCTACGTCATGTTAACACCGCTATTTGATATGTTAGGCAAAGTAGAGATATTCCTTACAAACAGCCCGTACAGCTTCTAACAACCATAGCTAAGATCTAGAGCCAGATACTTGACTTTGGAGAAGCAGAGGATGTCTTAGGACAATCATGACGAATAGAATTGCATGAGTTATAGACATGGTCATAGTCAGCCATCTTCCTTTTTTATTCTGTCCAGGGTCATATGGGAGCTAGAGGTCAATTCAGAATGTAAGGGCCAGCAGAGGGAAGTACAGATACTAGTTTCACTCCATCAAGCATTATCTGATAGGAAAGAAATATACATACTAATGTATTATTTTCTACAGACCTAGCAATTAAAATGTTTACTATCCCTGTATCCCTGAATGGCAATTCATTCGCTATATCTACCTTCTTTGTTCTTTTCTAGTGCTCTACTAAGGGAATCAAGACCCACAGAAATCAAAACAATTACTCATGCTCATTGAACGGGGTGATACAGCACATTTTTTTCTCCCCTTCACTCCTTCAGTGAAAACCGCATTTGTGCATATCTATGCATGGTTGGTCAGCCATATAGATGCTCATCTGTGTCTTTCATCAACTTGACAGCTTTTTTTTCCTTTTCAGAAAGATAACATTTATTATAAGCGTAAGCAATACATATTGGCCCAGAGTAAGTTTGTGGCACATTCCCGCACCTCATCATCATGGCTGTCTGCTGTTAAGTATCCCCCATGATCTATTGACTGCATTTTTATTCACTGCATTTCTGCCCTGTTAGGTAGAGGCAGTCAGTAAAGCAGAGAATGCAGAGCAGCCGTAATTCATAGAGTTAAATAATAAGAGACATCTATGTTGACTACTCAGTTCACCAGATTTGTTTGTCAGAAAAATTATAAATTAAAAATCTACTCTCAAATGCGGAAAATAAGAAAATACAGAGTGATATATTTTCAATAATACACACTAATATTAGTCTTAGTACTATTTAAATAAAAAAATATATATGACAGAACAGTGGCTTGATGAGATAAACTAACGTTCACGTTGGAGTTACCCTTCATTACATTTACAAGCGATTGTTCTTTTTTGTTTGCAGAATATGCAAATCATGCCTTGAGAGAGTTGATCCTACAACAATGAGGAAAATATAACAGAATTCACCAGGAAATTAATGTTTTATTAATTATGTTTAAGATATGATAGAGCTAATTTTATGACTTTCCATAATATAAATAAAATAAAAAACCTCATGAGAAAAACCACAGCGTTCTTTAATTTATCATGAAATTTGCTTTTCAACGGTAACTGCTGTTGTGCCGTGGGACTTCACATTGTGTTGTGTTCTGTTCTCATATTTTAATCACTCTATTGGAAAAGCCTCCAGCATTATGCTAATATTTATTTTGGTTTTTAATACCCCAGTGTTTACAGCAAATACACAAGGGTCAAATGAGAGTCAGTATTACTAATGTGATCAAGTTTCATGTAATTTTCTTACTTCCTTTTCTGTTTATTTACAGTGAACCGCACCCTTAAATAACATGTAGGATCATGTTTTACTCTGTCATTCAAGCAAAAAATTCCAGGTTGAGAGTTTTACTTGGGTGTGCTTCTGACGGGATTACAAGATGCAGAAAACAAAGGCTTAATAATCCACAGTTACAAACTTGAGTGGTGAAAACATTCCATTGTGGTGTTTCATGCACAAAAAAACTGAAAAATAAGAATGCGATCAATTTTACATTCTGAGTCCATCTCTTAAAACATCAAAGCCCTATTGTCATGTGGATATGCAACGTTTGCTTGGATACAGAGAGAACAGCTGCCAGTTTTATCAAGCCAGTATGCCATATGGCTTGTGCTGGTGAATCTCACAAGTGTCCCTTTTGTATCCCAGTCTAGCGGCTTTCTATTACCTAACAGTGGCAGTTCCTTCCCCAAGCTGCCACAACTTCTGGCAGATTATAATAAAGATGACTCTTTCTCAGCATGAACTGCTCTTTCATGCCCAGGAAGCTGGGTATCCACACACTCACAGGCATATAGGACACATAATATACGCAGCTGTAAAATACACACATGCATATCACACAGCATTAACAGCAGGTTGAGTCTGAGCTGGTCTGTGTGATGACTGACTGGATGAAATGTGAGGATTAATGGAAATTTATATTTCATTATGTTTTTACACTGGCCACAGAATAATGTATGACTCTCTGGGAGATAGCGAAACATGTGTCAACCCCTATCCACTTACAGATATAATTCAATTTGATGTTAAACGCACAGATCAAAATTTTATTAATGTCTGAAACTGCTTCCAAAAAAAGGCACACAAATACAATATAGCTGCCCCACATTTATCAAATGGGGAGTAGTAATCCAGTTAAGTGCATCACTTGGGTTGTGTTGAATGACAGAACAAAAGTGATCATCAAGAGCAATGCAATGTGAAGGTTTTTTACTAAATTTACGATGCACGGTTATGGACTGTCGACTTAGGATCATGTTAAGGACCATAAGTGTTAATTTTCTTTATTTATAATAGAACTGGAAAAGAGTGAATAATAGTAAAAAAATTTGTTTTGCTCAATCAGCAATCTAAAAATCAAAACAAATCCAGGTCATTATCAAAAACATTACCAGATTATCAAACTCACATCTAAATACTGTAAGTTGGCATGTTCCTTTGTTTAGATTTTTTCATAAACAGTAAACTATTCTAATGTGAATTGCTGCTGTCTGATTAAATGTTGACTCACTGACATATTTTGTATGTCAGTGGTTATAATTTATATATATATATATATATGTAGCCTCAGTTAAAAAAAAAAAAAAAACTACATCACAATAGCTTGCACAATATGGTTCAAATGCAATTTGAATGACCTTTATTTGGCAATAGCCTGTTTGTGTGTTTGTCAGTGAGTGAGTGTGTATGTATTCATGTTTTGTTCAACTGTCACACTACACTTGGCTCCTGGTGTTGCAAGTAATCAATACAGGCCTGAAATCACCTACTGTTACCCGCCTCCCATACTGCCTGTTTTGTCTCTGACTTAATAATGAATTAGATCCCCCTTCAAATGCAGTGGTGACTCACTTTGTAGCCTATCATGACACAAGCACACACGCACGCACACACGCACACACAATGCATAATTTGTAAGTGCACACTTGCAAACACACGCTTGAACTTGTGTGTGTGTGTGTGGAATACTACTTTTTGTAGCTGCACACGCATTATGTTTCTAATCATACAAATATAAAACTTTTAAAGAACATAGCCCCTCACCACAACCTTAACCACATTTTTGTAGATGCTTTAGAAAATGAGGACTGTCTCATTCCATTAAGTTTAATAATCCTTGTCCCATCTGCACACACACACGCACACACTCAGTCAACTAACGTCAAGGTTAACATTGTTTTTTTCTTACATTTGCTAAGCAGCTATCAATAATTCAAAGCCCCCTCTCATCTTAAAGGGTCCCTGGCTTCCTGAAACATATGGCAGCTGAACGTGTACGTGTGTGCACTTGTCTGACATCTTTTTATTCCCTGTTCTGGTTACCACCTCCTTATCACACAGGCCTGTCTGCTCTGATGGCCAATAAATGAGAGGAAACAACTCCGCTGCGGTTTTTTCCTTTCTTTCTTTTTTTTTTTTTGTATTTTTTTGGTTTTTTTTTAGAGCTTGACTTTTGTTCCCTCCATGTTACATCTAATGATGTTACATCTAAGCGTCTAATGCCAGTTATAACAGCCAGCCCAGTTTGCTGTGTAAGTCGACATGATGGTTATCTGTGTGCAGGGCACATTTCATTTCCTCCAAGCTGGGCTTTGCCTCATTTCATGCTGTTGTTATCTTCTTCCTAGGTCTTTAGGTAATTTGTCCAGCATGGGTTGATTTGCTAAAGGTCTCCTGTTCCATCCTCACCACCCGCACTGACCCTTATTTTTAATCTGGTGAAAATTCTGATTAAAAGGCTTATATTGTGCTTACATTGTATCTTAAAAACTGATCAGTGCATAAGTAATTTAAGCGAAGTATCAACTTTGACTTAAAAATGTTTTGTGTGTGATTTATTTTTTGAACAATGTTAAAACAGAGTAGAATGAAACCTTTAGACATTTTTTATGTTTTCCCTCTAAACTCTACTCAAACCTTTCTGCTTTAGTCCTTCAGTATCTTTAGTATTATTAATCTCTTAATCAGCTTGAAGCATCAACTCTACAAATAAAGAAATTTTGCATACTAACCACTTATAATGATATCTCTTTAAACTTTGCTTGTTTTCTTTTATCTACAACCGTATTTATTCCTGTCTTCATTTATTTTAATTTTGTCAATGCAGTTTCTCAATAGACAAGTGAAATTGATGAGATTTGTTTTTATATATATATACAAATGCAGAGTGGTTGTAGAGAAAACAATCTTTATTCGGTCAACTCAAAGTCACTATCATCGAAAGCACAGCCACCTGAGGAAGGTCTTTTGAAGGGCTTAAAGTCTCACATGCATTAAGTTGTGTCAAGCAGTTTTGGCTGACAGTCAGTTTTGTTGTGTTGTATATTTTTGTGCTTGCATGCCTATTGAAAGATGACTCTTCTCAGGCCTGCTTATATCATGCTGTGCACATGATAAATAGAGAGAAAGATGGTCCTTGTGTTTCAGAGGAGATTCAGCTGTGACCCAGCAGCTGCCCTGTGGCACTACAGAACAGGATTTTGTTCTGTAATAAACAGATATGAACAATATGTGGGTAAAATTTGGCCAAGGAGCTTAATAGGGGGATAAGAATAGGGAAATAAATTGAAGGGTTTAAAACACTGGTACTGATTGATCCCACGGTGTTTAGTGTCACAGCAAATCCAGCTGGATTCAATTTTCACATGCTAAGATTGACTTGTCAAATAAATGCAACTGTAGAGATAGGCTACTGCATGATAACTTTGTAATACCCAACACTTTATTCAGTGTTTGGTCATGAATGATTGGTGTTGATAAATGCAGGAGAGGATAATCACCAATCCCCTAATGTGATCTTGGATCACTACATAAATCACCCCACAAGATAAGGAAATATGAGGGAGAAGGGGATATGCACAGAAATAATGTTATGAAACTGTATCTCTTCCCTTATTTATTTATTTAGTTCCCTCCCTCTCTTTGTAAGCTAATTCTAATGAAGAGGCCTCAAATGACTTCATTTAGAGTGAAGTTAATTGGGTTTGGTCCTACACGGCTGCACTTCCTGCCTGGATACTTTCTTGTTTCCCTCCCAATCGAAACCTTGGGGGGGGGGGGATTTAGACTATAATAACAAAAAAAGTGAGAGTGAGAGTAGAAAATTAAAGTGAACAAAAGAAAACGAGAGGAAGTGACAAACACAGAGAAAGAGAGATGAGTAAGGGGTTGGGGGCCCTCATATCAGACGCGTTACCCCTGTTAGCCCAGGACTGTAATTAGATTTGGCAGCCACCCCATAATGATAAATGCCGAGATGATGAATGGAAATGCAAATGTGTGTGAAGTAGCCCCAGCCATCAAAGAGGGAATATCATTAACACTTTCCTCTTGTCAAATCCATCATTGTCACGGGTGGCTCCCTGCATCCCCCATGTCCCACAGCTACACGGGGGCAGCTTAGGAGTTAAGGAGCAGGTAGTGGTGAATGAAGTGATGAAGAAAGCCTAAGAAAAAGAGTATGACTGGGAGCGAGCGAAGGATTTTATCCAGCTGTGTGTGTGCTGACAAACTCGCATATGTGTGTTATGTGACACTGTCACCTTTGATAATAGGTAACTGTGTCGCACACACACTGTTATCATGAACACTGTTTTTCAAGAAATTTGGAACTACCTTTTCAAGGAACTAAACGTTCCTGCGGACCACTGTTGTCCGTGTTTTCACCACAGTGAAAGACCAGGGAAGACCAGGGAAGAGATGAAAGAAGAGTGACAGAGAGGGGAAGCATTAAATTACTGCAGCCATCAGCTGATAAGTGCAGAAAACAGCTGAGCTAACTAACCGCAGACCCACCAGGGATCATGTTATTAAGTATTGAATAAGAATGGATCATTAATAAATTGTGTCGGGAAACACAGTTAATAACACAAAACTACAACAACAGTAAACATGAAGGGGATGAAGCTACATTGCTGTAAAGAGACAAGCTACTGTATCAAACCTGTAGCAAATTCAAAACAGCTGAACTGTTTATGTTTCAATGTGTGGACATTTAACGAGCTATTGTAGAGAATGATCAGCTGAACACAGCTTGAACACAGCTGGGTGTGTTCAGTGCTGCTCGCTACACCACAAATGTTCCTGAACTTTCACAAAATAATTTGAGTAGGGACCTTTTTGGCGTCAAACAACCTATTCAATACATTCATTTACTCCCTAGTTCCTGCAGTGGGAAGTTTCACCTCGGCTCGGCTCGGCTCGGCTCGGCTCGGCTCGGCTCGGCTCGGCTCGGCACGGCACGGCACGGCACGGCACGGCTCGACTGTACTCAGTTTGGTATCCTTTTCCATTAGTATAATACCTACTCAACGTGGGCAGGGCCATCACAGCATGGCTGCATGAAACTGCCGTGACGTCCTTTTACTAGTGACGATTCCATCTGACATAGTTTCTGTCAGTGCTGTTGCTAAATACAACAGACTCCTCTGTTATATATTTAATTTTTTTTTCTTAAATGTCCTTGTTGAATGCTGGAGATTAACACATTTCCAGGATTTCTTAAATCTTTATATCTGATCTACAGTCGGCACTGTTCAGTTTGATTCCTGTGTCGAACATCACGTTCATGACTCTTCCAGTGATGACACCCACTGCCAGTCAGTTGCTGGGACATCACATTTAGAATCGACTCAGCTCACTTGGAACCTCACCAGAGCAGGCACTAAAAACCGACCAGGTAGGTACTATCAATAGTGGAAAAGAAAGAAAGAAAGAAAAAAAAATAGTGTTGAGCTGTGCTGTGGCCAAGTGGAAAGGGCCATGGGCTGAGCAAGGTACCCAATCCCCATTGTTCATTGTTAAGTGGACATTCAAAATTGATCCCAGTAGGTTGTGTCAGGAAAGGTATCTGGTGTAAAAATCTTCCAAATCATGTGTGTAGATTGCTGTCTCCACATGCTGTGGTGACCTCTCTACAGGGAAAAGCCAAAAAAACTCATCAAACTTCATCAAACTCCTCACAAGTCAGTGTCACAAAGATTAAAGTATTGTCTGCTGTTGTGTAATGGGCCAGAGGAAAAAAAAATATGGCAAATTTATATCAAATGCAATGAGAATTTCTTCACATTACTTGCATGACTTTGCCTGGGACAAACATGTCATTAACCTTGTGCATATTAACATCTATAAATAATAAAAAAAAAAAAACAACAAACAAACAAAAAAAAACTACTGATTTTTCTGGATCATTATTTCCAAAGGTTTGCTTTTCTGTCTGTCCAGATTAGACAAACAGGAACACATTTTTTAAACTTAAATTAAGTCAGCAATGTTTACATCTCATTTTGAAGATCAAACACTCTATCAGGTGGAAATGTATCTCATAAAAATGAAATACATTAGTGTGGATGTGGCCTTAGGCACATCAGTGCTTTGAGCTGAATGGTTATATGGTTGGGAATGACAATGTGGACAGTCTGAAAGTCTTTTTATCTTGCTAACATCTGCTAATAAGAGTTAAACACACATGGACCTGAAGGGAATGTTATACATTTTGCATCTTTATGGTCATAAGTCTTTTATAACACTTCACGCTTCAAATAATGCAGCTAAATCTATTTGTCTTACATGTAATGATTTGTCAAAGGATTGTGCATGTTTTTGCCTCTTTGTATGATTACTGCAGCACTGTCCCTTAATACAGAGTGCTTGCAAAGTTTTAATCAGCAATGATAACGATTGTCAAATTAATGACAATTAAAGTTACTAAAATGTACTAGTTTAGTTTCCAGTTTCTTTCTGTTCTCAAAAATTGTGAACATATGATTATGTTGCCAAAAATACATTATCAAATGGCTGTAACAGCACACAAAAGGCAATGCAATGCAAAGCAAATAATCATGAAAGAGCCAGCGGATGTTTTTCCTCCTCTCTCTCTCTCTTTCTCTCTCTCTCTCTCTCTCTCTCTCTCTCTCTCTCGCTCTCCCTCTCTCTCTCTCTCCTCCACACCACCTACATCACTTGAGCATCTTGTCCTCTGCCCCTGCCAAGTCCCTATACTGTGCCAAAAAAAGACCTACTCACGCATTCAGGACAGCAAGGCCTTTACTCACATTATACTGGATTTGATTACAGTGTACTTGCGTTTGTGTGTCCAGACAACATGTGTCTATAGCCTTTGTCAGCCGGTGTTAAGATACCTACATGTGTTCAGGTGTTCACGTGTATCTGCTGCCCTGCCGGTGTCCTCCTGTCTTGTCTGATCTGCTGTCTGGCTGTATTTACGTTTGCCTGCCTGTCCATGGAGTGATCTCTGTCTGCCTTTTATTTCAGTTTTATTTATTTATTTATTTTTGTCTAAGTGCATTAACTCCCTTGACTTTTGAGACATCATTCACTTACTGGCTCAAGGACGAGCGTCTGACTTATACATGAGTAAAACTAACACTTTTTTTCAAAAAAACTACAGTAAAGGAGCCAGAAAACGAACCGATCAGTGGTACTTGTCTGTGTCATAATGTGGTTAGTGGAGTAAATTAAACCTTTTTTTTTCCTTGGGTTTGTAAAGTGTATGCATTGATGGGGTTAACTCTCATGAGGGTGACCTTGATTTAAGGTAGGCAGGCAAAATTAATATTTGCTTGATTGTCACAGCTGTCTGACGTCTACACCAGGGTTCCATCACTCTTGATTTTAGATGATTATTTTAGAACTGGGATCAGATTGTACGCTTTCTGCAACAGAAACGTAAAAAAGGGCCACACTAAACTTAAAAGGTGTCTATGGTGCAGATGTCCTGTATATGCGTAATTGTTGGTATGTTGGCATCATCTCTGTTCACTGTGTCCCCTGAGATTTTCTTTGCATGCATTCACTTCTAAAGACTTTGAGAAATGTTTAATTGTGACAAGGAGGTGGTAGGGAGGTAGAGATGTAAATCAGTGAAGCAAGTGGTGGTGTCTCTTACAGGGCCTAAATGAGCCAGGGCAGCTTTGTCTGACACCTTGCACTAAATTATTGATTAGAGGGGGGTAATGAAACACAAAGGAGGACGCTGTGACATTTGTGCTTGTTGTGGCTGCTGTACAGTGTGTGTGTGTGTGTGTGTGTGTGCACTGTGTGTGTATATGCACATGGCAGCAATATATTTAGTGACAGGAAATGGAGATGAACTGTCTGGTAGGTCAATTAATGCCTACTGTGTAGATGCAGAAGTTGTCTCAAAGTATCCTTTGACTAACTGAAAGATGAATGAGGATGACCGTGAATGTGACTTTTTCATTTAGTTCTGTACCTGACCTGAGGCAATATTTGATTGCTAGTTGCTGTTTGATCCCATTGCTACAGGAAATGGCTCTGCACATTGCAGTTGTAATGCTTTTCAGAAGTTGTAAAGAAAAGCAAATCAATTGCAAAAACTTGACCTTCTTTCACCCCGCTATCCTCCTCCTCCTCCTCCTCCTGTTACCCAGACACAGATCTCGTCTGCAGTAAAGACGGGTGGGGGTGCTTTGTCCTAATCAGATCGCTAATTAACTATTTATTGGATCAAAAGTTCAGCCTTCCATTGTTTCTGCAAGTGTCTGCATTAGCTAAACCACTTGAATTAAGCACATGATTCCATGCAAAGACCAGCAGCAGCGAGTGAACACATGTACACTTAAGCCACAGATCCCTATATGCACTCACTACCTCATTCACACACACAGAGAGAGAGAGAGAGAGAGAGAGAGACTTTGATGAAGCCAAATAAGAGTACAAGGAGGGGGTGGTTGACTGGTGTGCAGCTTATAAATAATTTGGTATTCAAGCGACTCTGCTTACCGGCGTCTGTCGGCAACTAAGAGGTCATCTGTGCAACTAGAAGGAGAGTGGCTCAACGTCAGTCAACTCAATTAAACACAGTTTTACAGCTTTTTTTAAAGTGATTATTGTATTTTATATAGAGTTATTTTCAACCTTCACTGTGAAATTAAGAAAGTGTTTGACTGTGTGTTACACTGCTTGCTGAACTTGACCTTTACATGGTTTTTCTTACCTGTATTTTTTAAACTTTAAAAATAATCAGCAGGAATTCTGGCTTGGTACTATTGTCGGGAAATATTTCTTCTTACGGAGGACAGACACTCGTTCAGGTGACAAAATCAGAGAGCAGACATTGGCTGTAGACATGTAAAGCATGTTCTCTGTGTTGCTGCTTTCAGGGGGTAAAGAACTTTCTCTGGATACTGCATGTATCTCACTGACAGGTATAATGTGAATGGAACTGACAAGGTCTACGGTGCCCTCTCTTCAATCACCTGTTCATTTTAATGTGTCAGTGCTCCCGTTGCAAGGTGAATCATTTCTGACACAGCACTACTGACCGGTCTTGTTTATGTTCCAGACAAGGATAAAACTTGAGCAGGGGTTGTGTGATGGAAGAGTTTCTGGGTTTAAATCTTTCATGGACAGATGTCTACTGAGGGTTGCTTAACTGTATTCTCAGGTCATAGCCTGAAGCTAAACACTCTCTTACTGTAGGTGGTCACTGCTGTACTACAATGGTTTTCCTTGTTCATCAGACCCTCTTGGCTCTGTAATGGAACGGACTTGCACATGAAAGGCCCATAAGGAAAAGTGAACTAACAGCAGAAGAAGTTAAAGAGACATGAAAGTCCATTTGTCATTTCCAATAAAGTGCCTCGTAAAATCACAAAAAATGAGTTTTTGTTTATCTCTGTATCTCTGACCCCAGGGAAAAGTTTCTTCGAAGGTGCATGACACTTGTGCATATGCTTTATGCATTACAGGCAGGATAACATTAGTTTTTCTTGACAGTGTTATTGAAAAAGTACCTGTTATTTTCACAGTGACACCAGAGGATTACTTTATATATTACAATATACTACATCTTATTTCATGTTTCCTTGATTCTGTGGTAAGGGTATTGGTGAGCTATATGGAATTATGATGCTTTGCACAACAGAGGCTTTACTTAACAGAATGTATTTACTTTCCAAAAACCTTATAAAATCAGTTACAACTCAGTAAACTTAACATCCATAGATGATGCATTTTATTTGTGTGTTATTGCTTATTGTACCTTTATTGTTGGTTTGTTGGTTTTGCTGGTGTTTTATGTATTTTATAGATTTTCATGTTACTCTATAGCACTTACTAAAAGCACTTTGTGAATTAAATTGGACTGGATAGATGGAATTGGATACATGGAGATATGGGCTGTAATTCTCCGGCAGCTCTTAGGATATCCACAATGTACATATTGTCATTCAACTTTTGACAATGACTCTGCACTCTTAATTTTCCATCCCTTATTATTATTATTATTATTATTATTATTATTATTATTATATATATTTATTTATTTATTGTCCAAAGAGGATAGGACACAATATAAATCACATTTAAATACAATCGTATATCAAAGCTGCCATTTGAATACTTGTGGGGTTATTTTCACTCAGAAAACTTCCTCTGGAAAGGTTCAGCTGAATCCTTGCTCTACCTGAAGCACACACATACACACATGCGCATGCACACACTTGACCTTCAACATTTTAAATGCCTACTCCCCACCTAGTATGGTTCTTTAAATTTGGACCTCTTTAAAGCTTAACACACATATTACATACACATCTCACAGATACACACTGTAGATCCTCTATTCAAGGTGCACAGACCCGATATATAAAGTGCAGTATGTAACCCTGAGGACAGGACTGGACAGTGTGAGCAACACAGCTCAGCATGTTTGTTGCAAATCCAATTATTACTCCTCACCTTTGAATCCTGGCACAGACCCACAGAGTACTAAAGCAATTATGAGACTTGGTGATGGAAGGAGGGGGTTACTCACAGTGTGGCACATGGAGAAAAAGAGAAAAACTCACCAACAGGTTAAATCTGTTTGCTTTGCTTTCACACCAGTACAAGTCAAAAACTGACAACATGTTTAAGCCCAAACAGTGGATAGATACTGACTAAAACATAACAAAAAGAATTCTAAAAAATACAATTCACATGCATGCACTGGCCATTTGTCTGCCAGTGTAAAGAGGTTGTGTATTTTCAACTGGTTCAAGTTCAACTTATTTTTCTTTGTACTTAATGAAGCCAGAAATTTAGCTTCACTAACTACCCCATATGTTGATGGTTTATCCAGTTAAGTCAAGTAAATGACAAAAGTATTAAATTCATTGCTGGCTAATGTGGTATTGTGCAATTGATAGTTATAATTGGTAGTTATTTTTAAACCAAGTGATTCTGTGTGCTGCACTGTCATGACTAATCATATTATCTTATCTTGTCTGCAAAGCCATGAGAGATAATGTAAATGCACATTTAATGTGCATAATGCTCCAAAAAAGCTTCTGTTGATGGTGGAAGAACCTATAGTGGAGTGTGTCAAAACTGCACACAAATTGAATTTAAAATAATGGTATTCTGAATTCCCCTATTGTAAAGAGGCGAATTGCTCCAAGAACATATAAAAAAGAAATGCATGCAGTGTTGGCAAATCACAAAAAAAAAAAAAAAAAATTGGCTTGATTTTGCATGGATGGGATTTTTAGATAATGCCATTGTTGATTTACTCATAATCCAAAGACAAAGCTAAATTCTCCATTTAGACAATATCACATGAGCCCTATTCAGAAATGTAACAACAACAGAAGACAACCAGAGGTCTTATACAGTCAAACCTAACAATAGCTGCAGTATATCTTGCTTGTGAAGCATAATCCTGACAAGCAACCCTTTGATGATGATGAGGTGATCACTGTTGTACCAAGAAATGCTTTAAAGAGCTCATGTGTCTCAACTAAACAAATTTGACTTGGCACCTTCTCTTACTTCTGAATCTCCTCACTACATTTGCACCAGTTTGGAAGTGGTGAAAGAAACAAAGAGTATTTTAGAGAGACTGGCAGTGCAGGTACATCAGATGATCAATCAAACTGACAGAACTGAAGTAAAAAGAATGGAATGATGATACCATGGTTTGTTTAAAAGCCCAGGTGTTTCTCTCCCTGATGCTTATCACTTAACCTGTCATTGATTTTTTTCTTGTCTCCTTCTCTCCCCACTCACCCGATCCACTCTTTTCCTGTCCTTCATTGTTTCTGCAACATATATCATACTTAAAGCAGAGAGATTTAGAAACTGTATTTGATGCCAGTATTTGGTTATTCTTTTACAAACTTCCTTTTCCTTAAGCAGGAAGATATGATCCTTCCTTTACACCTGCTGCAATAACTGCAGGGGATCGTTTGAGCTTGTTCTGCAGTGGGAACTAAACCACTGGACATCACCTGCCTGAACAGAAATGTAGAGTAATATAATAGACTGCAATATGACTAGAAGTTTTTTTTTTGCAATCTGCATGTCAGTATTTGCTTTTGCAAGAAAAAAATAAAAAGTCACGCCCAGTTATCTCATAAGATCCGAAAGAAGATTTTCCACAGCTAAAATATGCATATAAGAAAGCATTTACTCTTGGAGATGAGGAGTCAGTTTCAACAATGTTCTTTTGAATAACTATTATAAGAGCTGACACTTCCTCTGTTCTAAAACCTGATGGTTTTCACCTCTTGTACTTGAAAATACATAGCAGCACCAGAATTTGCACGCAGCCCGATCATTCAGTGTTTGATTTATGAATATATTTGATTGTAATTAAACTGTGAAGGTTACAAAACACATGTAAAAATGCATCTTTAGTTTAACTTAGCCTTAATAAGATCATATGGTAGCGTCCCCATTGATAAAAAGTTCAGTGTAGCAGTTGTGTAACAAAAAGACATGTATCTTGACTAGCAAGACCATAAATTTTCATTTCCTTATACATGATTGGATCATCTTGTTTATCAATTTCCCACTGAAAGGTTATCAGCTACTTGCCAACTCATACATTTATATTTTCATGCTTCAGTAAGTTTTTAGCACAGGTCATTGCAAAGGCAGGGCTGCTCACTCCATGCTGACCACAGGGAGTGGTGTGCATGTGTGTGTGTGTGCGCATGCTTGTCTGTGTGTAAAATGTGTGTGTATGAGCTATGTTGCTCTGGGCTGGCCGACTGCTGGGAGTCTCATAAAGCTCTCAGTTTGACAACCAACCGAGCAGTAAATTAATTAATCATCATTTTATGCCTCATCAAGTGCTTTGCCTGCACCTCACCGCAGGAGCCCGTCCCAATTAGCCAAGAGTGGAGCCAATTGTTTTGTTTACCTTAAGTACAGAGAGGGAAGGAGAGTGAAAGACATAGAATGAAAGAATAGCATGAACATGAATGGGAAGAAAAAGCAAAAAAAAAAAAAATAAGTGCATACAGTACATGCAGTTTGTGGATTCAAGCAATTACTCTGTATGTCACGTGTGTGTGTTTGGTGTGTGCAAAGGAGGATCTGACAAGCTAATAAATATGTTGTCTGTCTGTGTCAAGAGACTGCAGCACTGTAAGTCACACAGACCAAACAGCTAATACAGGTACAGATTAACACACACACACACACGCACACACACACACAAGAGAGAGACACACAGAGAGAGAGAGAGAGGTAGTGTAGTATTGATCATACAGCAATATCCTATAGAACATCAGAAAACATTACAAAACCAAAACTGAGTGATATTTACAAACACCTATGCAGTTAAAACACCATGTTTTTGAAAAGGATGAGACAAAATGAATGTTAAACTTAAGTGCCAGCGAGTGAAGAAAAAAAATGAAAGGTACTTTACGGGCTTAGGCTAGATGGGGGGAGAGCAAGGACAGCTGTGCCATAGTCCAGTAGGAAGTGATGTGGCCAATGCCAGTTAATCAATTACATTTTCAGGATAAAAAAAAAAAAAAAAGTAGAACCCATCATGTAAAGGCTGAACCAGGATGATGCGCCCAGCAGCGATGACGCCACATTGTTTCATCAGGCCTTTGTGCAGCCCGGATGTCTGGTCCCGGGCTGATGTGAGGAAAGTTGCCTGTGTACAAAAAAAGCCCGATTGTCACTACACATTTTAGTAATGGGTGACAGTGAGGCAGACACGATGACATTGTGGCAGTTCAGCCAGGAGGAAGCCAGCAGCCACGCCAGGGGCAGGGATGCAGGGATGGATAAGCAGATGTTGTTCATCACCCAAGGGTGGTGGGGGTAGACTGTGTGCGGCCTTCTGTGTGTATTTGTGTGTGCGAGTGCGATTGAGGATTTGCACAGTGATGGCGGTACGGGAGTGCTTATGAGTGTGTATGTGCTATGTAGTTGCACGCATGTGATAGTATGTCTGTGTGCCATCGGTGGGCGAGTGCACGCCGCACTGAATGTGTGTCACTGTGTATGTGCTAGTGTGTGTTCCCTCAGTTGCAAAGTGCTTGAGTGAGAGGCACCTACAAAAGGCATCTGGCAAGGAGAGCCAACACAACAAGGGTAACCTTGCCTCTGGTGATGTATTGTGCATACAGCCACTACACGTGTGCAAAGTGTAATGTCCTTGTGTGGATAGTGTGTGCTTGGGCATGTATATAACCATTTTTTAAGCGATGTACATAAAGATAAAAGCCACTGTGTACATTTTCCATATAGACAAAAGACTAATAACAACCAAACTATCTAAATCAAGGCATCTTTTATGTACCAAAATAGTAGCCTATGCAAAATATGTTCAAACAATCATTACAAAAGCTAAATCATTTTCCAAAACCTACCAAACTAATTTGCCACTGGAGTTCTGATCACAGTGCATGCAGAATCAAGCTAAAACCCAGAAGTGGGGTCACTGTCACTTTATACGTAACAGAACATCTACAGTTTGTTCATCATGTGCTCCTCGTGTCCACAGGGTCAGCAGATAAAGCTTACGAGAAGATGAATCCCCATTTCATGGAAACAACAGCAGATAAAAGAAAAATGTGCTTTGAGAAGCATTCCCCATGATCCCACGACTGCATGTGTCATGGACCGACAGGTCTGCCACAAGTAATCTTAAGTCTTTTATAAGTCCAACTAATGTCTCCGATGTCAATTCACTTTACTGATGGACTGTAAAGAATTTATTTATATTTATGTTGCATAGTTAGCTTTCACTTCAGAACACATCTGTTGGGGTTTATGTTGAAACATGATGGCACAAGATGGTTTAAAGTACATGTAAAAAGGCTTATTCTGAGGCAGTGATAACCAATTTATTATTGGTCATACATATTCTGCCCATAAAACCTCCAAATAGTGACATAATACCTTTAATTATTAAGTTACAATATAATTTTATTTGAGCTTTGATTTTGGTGCAAGACAGATGTACAACTGATTATTGCTGAAGGGGATTGCTGCATTGTCTGAGAGCTTTTTCATTCCCATCATTATGAGAGAGTCACAACCAGCCTGAGGTGAAGTCACTGTAAATTTAGCTGAGTATGTCATTAGCAGTACTTAGTTAAACTGCTCCTAAAGCTTGGATCTGTGTCAATATGCACACGTCTGTGCCAATGTTTGTATAGTAATGCAAGTAAAAGGACGCCTCAGATGCCTATGCCTCTATAGGGCACATGATAATTCACGCAGGCCTTTTTTGAATGATCCATCCCACTCATCAATCACACGTCTCACATGTTACCACTTTTGTAGACGAGTGGGGATGTGAAGGAGAAAAACATTCAGTGGCCTGAAACCGTGTTGTCGTTACATTTAAACTGGTGCTTCCAGTTTGGTGCTGTGCACTTGTTTTATTGACATAAATATGTTTATTCAAAATGTTCTTTGGCTTTAAATCAAATTGACACCCTCGCTTGATGCTGACATCAGAGTGTATTCTGTATTGTTTGATTTGCATAACTGCCATTGAAAAAAAAGAAAGAAAAAAAACACAGTCTTTGAAATGAACAGGTGAAGCTCAGACATTAATAATGTGCGAAAAGCACGCTCTCATGTTGTATTAACGCAGCTGTCACACAACTTGTTTGTTCTTGTGCTTTATTAAAGTTTTGGTTGATGTCTTCAAATGCTGTTGGAAGCCAGTCACAGTAAACAAATTGTGTGATGCGTTCTGTGATCTCCCCAGACACATCAGAGGAAGTTTTAATCTTGTGTGTAAAAACATCAGATTCATTCCTCTCCACCATTTTGAGTGATTTTGCAATTTCAGAGTGGTGTAACTTGACCCTCATCAAAGGTCCTAAACATCACTCATGTGCTTCGGAGACAGATCTTCTGATGAGAGCATGACATTGAAAAATAATTTAAGGAGACTGTTGAAAGAAAACGACACCTGACAGTTCACTAATTGGCCATTTCTAATTTCAAAGTCTGACCCACTTATCTTCCCCTCTCAAAGACTGTGATTGACATTCAGTTCAATATGTGGGAACTGCTCCTCCTGCATTCTTTTCATGCTTATGTTATCGCCTTGAGAGTCTTCTCCTGCTACAGAGAAATTTTCTGAGAAAGAAAAAGAAGTATCTCCGCCATCTGAGCGTATCTTTCCATCAAATATCCTGGAGGTGGGGTGTTGGAGGTAGAGCACGCGCAGGTGGGAGGTTATCAAACTCTGGGTGTGAGGCAATGTTCGACACAGTCAAACTACCCTGATGCCCTGGAAAGCGATTTGTCAAAATGAATTGTGGTCAAGAATCTTATTAATAACTTTACAGGGAAAGAAAGAAGTCACTGATCTTCCATGTCTCCACTTGCTTCTCTCTCTCTCTCTCTCTCTCTCTCTCTCTCTCTCTCTCTGTCTTTCTCTCTTACACACACACACACCCCAATTTGTCTTCATCATTAACTTTTACTGGGCTGTAACCAATCTGTCACTGGGCAGAACCCCTAAGCAGAGGTTTTGATGTCTGTCTGTGTCTGTGTGTGTGTGAGCATATATAGCTTGCACTTGCTAAATCTGCTCTAATTGAGGGAAGCCTGAGGCAGTTGGTAGAAAAGTGAACTTTCTTTTGTATTTTTGTTGTAAGTCATTGAACTTAATGTCACCATGACTTAGTCACCTGAAGAACCAATCTGTTGTTGTTCTTAACGTCACATATGTTATACCTGTATGTATGGGTATTTTTTTGTTTCTAATTAAGTTTTTTTTTTTTACTACAATACATACTTAAAATGCATACTCTTAAACCATTTCTGTGTGATTGTATGATCAGCATGACTAAAGGTGGAACTGGCTTTTAAACAATGGGCAGCAGCTAAAATCTAAAGGGATGAGTGCCACCACTGGCATTCCATGTGGGATAGACAACTGTCAAACCTGACTTGCAAGTGTTTCACAATGTGCTTAATGAATGTGTTTGCAGTGGGTGGAGGCCTGCAGGTGTTTTGGAATGAATTAGGGCAACCCAGGTGCTCATAATGAACGTGCTATCTAGCAGTGATCTCAAACCTATAATGTGTATTACACAACTAAGGATGTTAATATGTTGCACATTAATACGCACGCACACACACAGGCAAACCTAATTTCCTGGCTTGCATGTGTGCGTGCACTTGTGTGTCAAGTCAAGGCAGAGAAGGTTTAAAGAGCATTCTGTGATCTGTATTGCTAAGCTCACATAGTAATTAACAGAGAAGGGTGAAAGGAGGGTTGGATGGCACATGGGACACTGCAGGGTAGATGCTTTCTCAGGCTGAATGTTTTGTTTGGGAAAAAATGAAGACCAGAGATATTGTTTACATTTTTCCCGGGGCCTGTGGGTGCTCAACATTATAAGCTTTATTAATCAGAATTATATTTAAATTAAATTAATTACATTTTCTAATTGTAATTACAAATTTTTCTTTTGTTTCCGGTCTTTGCTGAACCACTTTTCCATATTCTTTGATGGACAACATGCCTTTGATGGACAACATACTGTTCTTGCTAGTGCTTTGCAGTGCAATTTACAAATCCTAAATATTTGTTATTTTTTTTTACATTTTTAAATACATTTCTAGAAAAAGAAAAATAATAGGTTTTCTTTCTTAATTTTTTGTTTCTTTTCTACATTACAAAAAATAAATATTTTTTTTTGTAAAATTCTATTAATCTTGCAAGACTTCTTGAAATATTTGGGAACACCAAATGTATATATTTTTTGAATGATACACACATCCATCTCTTTCTGTGAACATTCACAACAAAATTTAACCATCACTTGCGTTATACTGTAGATGGGCGGAAGTTGTCTGACCAGCCTCCCCATAAGAATTTCATTTTCAAAGATTAAACTTATTATTATTTTTTGTATTAATATTTTCTATTTCCCCCCTTTTTTCATTTAAGGGTTTTAATTAATCATGCATAATCAAAATCATGTATTACAATAGTGCTATATGGAGAGCAATACTGTGTTTGGTTTGAAATTTGAACCGTCTTTACCCAGTCTTTATTGGCATAAAGTAAAAACAGCACCATTTGGCATGGTTTGATGATCAAAGCTTAATACCGAAGACATTTACAATATAAATTATTTATTATACATGCAAATATTATCAAAGAGGTAACATGACTGTACGTGGTGAACTTAAACAAAGGAATTCTTCCACCATTCTGATAATCGGCACTGACGCTTAATGAAGTTTTAATTTACACCTCATCACATCCTGTAAGACATGCCCAGTTGCCTTGGACTGTATAGGGAGCCAAAGGGGCCAAAAGAGTGTCTCCTCAGAGACCACCACTCTACTCTCATTAATGTTCACAGGTCTGTGCTCCTCCTTGTTGGTGCAGTCAGCGCGCAATTTCAAAGTTATTTTTATGTCGGAAGCTATTTAGTGATTGGTTGACAAATGAGATTGACAGGTAAAAAAGGAAAAAAAAAAACACATTAAGATTACATTTGGCATTAATGGCATTAGCTGCATTTACAGTTCAACCAGATACTAATAATACAGTAAGTCTCGAGTAATAAAACATTATATCCTCCTAACGTTTGACAGTTGACAGCTCATAATGAATACAGTGGCTGATCTCAGTACAGCTGGACTTTCCCCAGCTCTGATCTAAAACAAATGTTAAATATGAATTCACAATATTCCAAATTCAACTTTCTGTCTTGACTGTACAAACCATATTGGCTGTATATAAGAATCCAAATTACAATAGGCTACATTATATTATAATATAAGAAGCAATACAATAAATAAAAGCATACAAATGTGAAATGAGTTACAAAATTAGTGTGTTCAAGGAAACATACTCATTTACACTAGTACACTTATTCAATGCATATCCACTGATATAATAGTTGCAATGATACAACTCAGAAACTCATACATCTATAAATTGAAAGCTGATGCAGTGGAGCTGTTTTTGCATATGACCTATATTACTATAATAAAAATGTTTCTCAATTTGTATATTTTATTGGACATGAACAACTGCAGATTTTAGAAAGGGATTCATTTCTATCATTTACCACTGATAACACAGCACCAGCATAAAATGTGTGTGTGCTGTGAAAGGACACTTAATTTGTTCTCTGTCTCTCTCGCTCAAACTCTGTTTTTATTTATTTATTTTTTTCTAAAACACACCTCCACCTCTCACACACACAAGCAAGTTACCCCCATCTCAGATTTAAAGTATCCCACCTCGGTCAGCTTTAATGAACACTGCAACTGACGTCTCATTTAATGGAAAGACAACTATAGTCGACTGAAGAAGTTTGAGTTGTTTTTTTTTGGCATAGTAAACACTCGTGTAGTGGTGGCTTGCAACCTGGTGGCCAAACAACAAAAAAATGGCCTGAAGAGAATGGAGTCAGGTGAGGATGTTTCACTTGAGGTAGTGCTGACATACTTTTAATTAAAGCTTCACAACATGTCTCTGTTCCAAGAACCCGTGAGGTAAAATGAATCATTATACACTGTCTCTGTGTGTGTGTGTGTGTGAGAGAGAGAATGAAAGTCAAGTCATTATTCTCAGTGTTGAGGGTTCATTTTGCTTTGATTACTTTCTCCATGCGTAACTTGACAGCATGCATCTCTTTGTACTATTACACTATATTTTTTGGAAGGCAGACAAACTTTTATAGTGTTCAAGGTAGATTAACTAAAAAATGTCCACACTTATTGTTGATGAGGTATAACAAATATCACATTTTCCCGCAGTGTTGTGTAAACAGTCAAAAAACAGAAATACTGCTTAGTGATTGAGTGGCATCACCAGTCACCTATACTTTGTTTTTTGACATTCTATCTCCACTGTGTTGTCACTCACCAATTTCAGTCTCCTCTCAAATATGATTCAGGATCATATAAGTCATAGCCCTGATAGGCCAAATGCCCTGACTGCATACTTTCTCATGAGAGGGTGAACTTAATCTGTGTGTAGTGTGAAATCCACAATATGGCATAGCAGGACCATCAGCTGTGCCGTTCCTTCACATACTGTATTGTTGACTCAAAATAAAGATGGTTTGGTTTCACTCTTCATAAAGAAGAGGAGAGCTGCAAGATCAGATTCCTGTTGAGATACTGTCAACTCCAAAGTGCATTTCCAAAACAGTGCCACATTTGTGATGTTTGAGATTGATAGGTGGAGGAGATTGGTTATCAAATGCAATGAAACCCTGTGCTTAGTGAGACCGAGATGAGGAAACCCATGCCTTTGTGGTTCACTGTGGTATTTTGAAAACAGCAATAAAACTAGTCACATCTTCTTTGGGCGTGTCTGAACTTCAAAATATATTATCATATTACAATTATTAGATGTACTTTACGCTATACTTTATAGTAGTATATATACACACACATATATATATACATATGCTATACTTTATATATATATACTACTATATATATATATATATACTACCATAAAGTATATATATATATATATATATATACTCACAGCTGCTGGTCAGCCGTTTTGATATGATTTGCTGTTACTATGTCAGACATTAAGACACAATTCAATATTGTGAGGTGGAACGGACTCATCACGCCACAAAGATGTAGTACTTTAGTCTGACATATTAAAAGCATTCTCCGTTGTGCTTTTGAAAACAAACACAGGTTTAGACCAGTTCAGTTTCACTGTCGTCTCCCTCTCCCCCTCTCTCTCTCTCTCTCTCAAACACACACACACATCTGCTCATTCAAACAGAAGTAAAAGCAACTGCCAGCAACACATTTTGACATCTGCTGTTGGTGGCAGTATTTCATGACAAACATCCCCACCGCCTGTCTACATCCACATTTGACACGAATGTGTAGCCGTCATCACTGCTTCCACAAAGCAGCTACAGACCGCTAAGCCGCAAATCCTATTTTTTGACCACAGCCGATAATTCTTGCAAAAACTAGGGAGTCAATATTTTATCACAGGGGTACAGCAAACACATGCAGATGCATTGTCGGTATGTTTTCCCCTTAAATATTGATTGCTGAGCCACTCTGCAGCCATCTGCTCTGTGGAGAATATTCTGCACAAAACACACGCGCACAAACACGCAGGTGCTACTGCAGAGCATGCCCAAACGCATGCACACGTACTGTATATACACAAGCAATACGGTGTGCAGTGTAATTCTCACCAACACACATAAGGATAGAAAGATAAGCAAAAGCATGCATTCTAAGATACATCAGAACACACAAATACTGGCAGTTGCCCCACACACATCACTTCCATGAAAAAAAAGAAGAGTCACAAAACACATGAAAGGAACTCAATTGGTTTGGTCCTCGACTCCAAATGAAATTTTCGCTCTAAACCACTGCCATGTTGCCTGCAACAATGGCCTTGTTCCACTCATTTCCCTCTTTCTCTATATGTCACCACTGAAGTGCCTTTTGACAGCTTCAAGCTGCAGATGTTGCTGCAGCACCTCCTTTCTCCTGTACAAGCACTTTTTTTCGTCAGCGTAATTGTATTAGAATGCACCTCCAATCCTCTGTAACAGAAAGATGTAAGCCACTTTGCTTGCTTGTGGACGGATCAGCTGCCTCTTTTTTTAAAAAAAAAAACCTTGCAAAGCTACTGTGTGTGTGTGTGTGCGTATAGAGTATGTGCATGCACAGTTACATGTGTACGTAGACTGTGTACTCCTGTCCACACATTCCTCCTCGTCCAACGCACACACACAACCACAGAGTGTGAGCAGAACCACCTCTGTGTAGTGTGATTAGGTATAGCCATTGCTGAATTGTGCTGAGCACAGACAGGGCATTGCTAAGAATCGGGTTGAGAAAGAGAGAGAGAGAGAGAGGGAGAGAGCACACACACAGTGCCTGTCTGTCTCCACCTTGTCTTTAGCCAGTCACCATGAAGCAGCTGGCCTGAATATCTGAGTGCCTTTAATGAATTGAAATCTTTTGGGTGCGAGGATTCAGTGATTAAATGCAATAAGACTAATATTCCTGGGTGGGTTGGGAGTCAAAAGAGGATCGTCCGCAGAGAGCGAGAGATGGAAGACAAGTGTGCTTGGCTCAAAATGCAGCCTCACCCACTTTTTCAGGGAATAACCCTATTTAGATCAGAGGAGGAGTACAGTCAGCACTTCGAAGAGGGAAAACGGGGGGGGGGGGGGTTTGACTGTGGGTGGTGCAGATGGGAGGGCATTAGTGAATATACTGGAAGATTATGTTTCATTTAGATTCCGATGGTGATTTTGGGAACTTGGGTTTGACCTTCCAATGGTCCCTAAAACAATGGCAAGGCACATGTATGCAACAACCTATCTTGTTTTCCTTTGAATTAAAGCTAAAGAAAGTCTAATATTTTTATTTTAGCTCAGGAAACTCCAAATGTCTTTGTAATATGTCAAACTTTGTTCCCTTTGTTTCTATATTTCCATTTTCTAAAGCTTTGGTAAACATTTTCTTTGAGGAACAATTGTGTGGCCTGAGCTGGACATTGCAATGTCACTGTACTTAAGTGTACAATCCATCTGAGAGTGGAGACTTCTGTTATCAGCAACACAACACTGCTTAAAATGGAAAGTTGTGCTTAATTCTACACCTTTAAAGGCAAAATCTACTTTACAAAAATCATTTCTGATATAGAACCACTGCTAGTTTGAACTGTCAGGAGAGGAAATCCGTTTTTCCTGTAGCCCAGTTTAGAATTCACAGACCTTGACATATTAAAAAATGTCCTATTGTGCAAGAAAGTTGGGGAGAAAAAAATACTCCAGTCATGTTATTGATTAAAAACACTTTGAAATGCTTTGTTATTGAAAGGTGCTAAACATTTTTTTTTCATTTGTTTGACTGGTCTGTTTGAGGATATATTCAGTAATAGCTTGGCTCCCAATCATATTATTTAGGTGAGTTTGTAATACTTTCAGAAAGTCAGTTTAGTACAATTTTGGTCAGACTAACATGTTTTATATACATGCATTTTAAATGTCCAGTTGTAGCCTGACTAACAAAACAAATTGCTTTCCTTAATGTTATGTAAACACCATGAGTGTCTCTGATGACAGTGAATAAATTAATTTCAATTTAATATGTAAAAACACAATTTATGTTGATTATTACTGCAGGCCTTGTGCTCTTGTTGCTTACCATGTAGATATTTCTCTCCTACTACCAGAGAAATAGTAACAATATGCTACACACAGCAATGTAAGAATAATAATAAAAAAATGCTTCACACTGGATGTAAATTAAAATCAGATGCATGCAAAATGATGCAAGGTTTGCATAATCATCCAAGACTGAGGTTCTTGTCTTGGCATTATGTTGTTCTGGAAAGCTCATTCATCTGAAAAGCACAAAATGAACCCTATTGTCTGTTATTGTGGTCATACCTTGTGATGTGTCCCCACATTTTTCAAGGGGCTTCGTCAACTTCCCATGATTTATCACATCTAGATATACTTTGAAGTGATGCAACATGTTCAAAGAGTGTTCCTAAAATTAAAAATTTTGGCAGGTAGTATAAAACTGCCTCGAACTGTGACTCAAGGCTTGTATTCTGGGCTACTTTTATTAAATGAGCATCTTGGGTCATAGTCTGTCTTTAATACATGTACCTTTAATCATATTTAATTAGCATGTCACTCCAGTTCTCAGTCAGCGTAGCTTAGGTTGAAAGCTCTAGAATCATGTGAAAAGTCATGACACTAAAGCGCATGCTTTAAGCAAAGCTTCCTTTAATGAACCGACAAGTCTGACAGTTACTATTTAGCATGAATCACTTCCCTGATATGTCTCACAGAGTACGGGATGGCAGAAAGGTTCTGCGCCCATGTGTTGAGCTCATTTATAAAACAGACAGGAGGAGAGAGCCACGTTCTCTCTTGTCTGCCTCATCCACTTGTTGAACTGACCAATGTTGAAAGCTGACAGTTTTCAGTTCAGGGTGGAGGTCTAACTGCATGTTAACTGCACTTATAGGCACATATCATGGCGTCGTTTACCATGGCTATACAGATGGAAACATGGAAGCACATTAAAAGCCTAAAAAGCATACACACACTTAGTCAGAAAGAGAGATTATTAATCATGGCAGCGATTTCATATATTGCATTGAAACCTCACCTTTTACATTCACCTTTAGGCCGACAAGGGTTTTCACAACTGCCTCCAACATGGGCCTCCAGTTTTGGCCTGATTTATAGCTCAAGGGTGCAGTCCACTACCCTGAAGTGTTTACTCACCACAGGCATTAAACATAACTGTCAATTAGGAGTGGAAGTCAGAGCTCCTAATGGCCTTGTTCAGGCTGTCCTGTGGACAAGCATTTGCGTCTCTCGGTCTGAGAGAGTGTGTGTTGGTAAGGGTAAGGAGTGCATGAGCTTCGGCAAGTACACGTTCACTTGTGCGAGTGCGCGTTTGTGTCAAAGTGCACCCTCTACGCTCCCCTTGATCATCCAGGGTAGTGAACATTTCACCTGACACATTTACGAGAGGACGGGACGCAGGGCTCATTTTTAAAGTCCCCCTTCCACTTTGATGTGTGCTAGTGAACACACCTGTGCCTGATTTGTACACCCCTCTGTTTCTTCCCCACTTGAATGGTAGTGGTGCTCACAGTCAAAGCTCTACATCAGCAGCAGTTGCAGTTGGCTCTTAATGAGTGGATGTGACGTCAGTGTCAGGAAAAAGTTGAGTTAAAGACAAGTTCAATCAAAGGGCAAACAATCATGTCTCACAGTTTTGCTCAAATTTATTATGTCACAGCTAGTAATGATTTTCGAGCAGGACTTTTTATTGTTTCTTGTTGTTTTATCTCTCTCTCTATAGATGCCTACACTCACTCACTCACTCACTCACTCACTCATCTTCTACCACTTTATCCTTCACATGAGGGTCACTGGTGCCTAATCCAGATAAATGACATAGGGTGTGAGGTGGTGTACACCTTAGACAGGGCCACAGATAGAGACAAACAACCATCCACTCTCACATTCACAGGCTATTTGCATGTTTTTGGATTGCGGGAGGAAACCGGAGAACTCGGAGAAAACCCACGCACACATGGGGAGAACATGCAAACTCCATGCAGAAAGGCTGTTCTGACCGGGTCATGAACCTGGGTCTTCTTGCTGCAAACCACTACCACCAACCATGCGACCCAACACCTACACTATATCCCAAAGTATAGTAAACCATTAAAACTTGTGTCTGCCAGTAAAACTCACACGGAAGCCCACAGAGATTAACTGATATATCATCTATGTTTCCTACATCCTTTTACTCTTACCTAACATCCATTACTAGTAGTTGCTGTTTGTGAATCAATGAATCCTTTGTTGCCATAATAAAACTTAAAGCTGCATTAACTTTGCGTTGGAGTAGCACAGAGGTGCGTCAGAGATTAATGTTTGAAGCATTTTGAGGAGAGAAGGCTGATGGGAGGATAAAGAACACAAAGGGCTTGTGAATTATCTGCATATACGAGCTGCTTATTTGATCAAAGATAAGGGCAATGAATCCACTTGCAGTCCACACTCACATTACGCCTATGAGCCTCGTGATAACATCAGTTCAGCTTTCAATGACAACTAGTCCTTAGCGTGGATGAACACATCCTCGTTGGTAAGCTATACGATAGGATTGTGAGTGTATTTGATATGCAATGCATGGAATTAAAGAATATCAAGATAATATCAAGTTAAAATTAGTCCCTCACTCTGAAGCATCGGGTCTAGCATGGTGGCCTTATACTTGACAATACAGCAAATTGTATGTGTTGCCCTTGACGATCAATATCTCTTCTGTGTCAAGGGCAGCACCCCCCCCCCGCCTAACAGTTTAACGAATGTGAGGGGAAAGAGCGGGTTCTTCAAAAGACACAGCAATGCTCTCTGTACAATTGAGACTAATTGTGGCATAAATTCACAATCATTTCATAACAGGCTTCACAGCTTGAGGTTTGACATGCAGTGGAGGCCTTGCTCCCACATTCACCTGCCGCTGCTCTCAATCAAACAAAGAGGAGGGGTGGAATTTTTCTTTTCATCTGTTCAAAGGTTGACTGGCTGCTGAGCTTTTTTTCTTTTTTTTTTAAAGAAACAATAACTTGTTTTATTGAGAACAAATGTTGACATTTGGAGGGAGCAGTTTGTGGTAAGCGAAAGAAGGGGTTGGGGGGGACTGTGTTCTTTGGAGAGTGCCTCTGGTACTGTTTGACTACAGTGGAGAGTCCTCAGGGGAGCCCACCTGAGAATGAAGCATGCATTTCAATAAATCAGCTCCTAATGAAAGTGTTGGGTTGAGGAAGAAGAAGCTGGCCAGAGGCTAGAGCGTCCTTAACTTCCATAGAGGTGTCTGCCAGTGAGGTAGAGATACAGCACATGAAAAGGCAGGTGAGGTACATCCATTTCAGACAGCAAAGATCAAAAGCACAGGGGATTTAAACAAAAATCAATAATACTTAAAACAAAATGCAACCCTTAAATGCTGTTTGTTAGTTTTTTTTTTGTTTTTTTTTTTTTAATCTTAAAAGAATCTTTCATAACATGTCTGACATAGTGGCACTATTCACTACAAAATATACCATGCATATGTCACAAGGACTTCTGGCAACCTAAAAGTAGCTGAGTTTAGGTGGGTTTACCCTCCACCACATCCCTGGTGAGAGTCAAATATTGCTTCCTTAAGAAGCAAGAGGGAGGAAGGTAGAGAGGAAAAAAAACCCAGGGTGAAAAGGGAGTCCAGTGAGATTTGAGCAACACTTGAGCTCAAATTCAACTGGAGAATGAAGGATTAGCGTTTAATCTAGCTCCAAGCAATGATGAGGCCTATGAGAATGGGAATATTATTCCTTTTTTATTTCACACTCTGAGGGCCACAGCTGTGTGTGACAAAATGGTGAAAATGGTTTTACTTGATGTATCATCTTATTAATAATAATGATGATAATCATCATCATTATTATTATTATTATTATTATTATTATTATTATTATTTAAATTTTTTTTTTCTTTAATTTGCTTAATTAGCTGTGTCCTAAAGCTGCTATAATAACCAAGCCATGATGAAAAGCAGAGGAAAGCCTGTTTGATTAGGGCCCATCACACAGCCCATTGGAGCTGGCAGATGCTAAGATAGACTTATATGGATTGCTCACTGCCGTGCCGTAATGAAGCAGGCAGGGCTGACCCATCCTGAACCGGGCTAAAAAGCTCTAGGGACGGGCCCCGCTGGGATCCCATAATGTCCAATGCGACCCACGGCAGTATTAATCACACTGAAATATAAATGTGTGGCGGAGTGCAGGGAGAGAAATAGGTGGGGGGGAAAAACGTGGGTAAAAATGAAATAAGTATGTCGTTTATCCCAATCAACATCGTCAATGTGTGGCCGATGGAGAATCTCTGACCAGAATGAGGCACTAAAAGAAAATGATGGTCCATTTAGAAAGAATGGATTGTGCAGTCTGTGAAAACTCATAATGTTTATGGAAAGCGAGATTCATCAAGCATTTCCCATCTGCGTGTGACTAACAAAATGACTGAGAACAAAGAGCACAGTGAGTAAAAAATGACTCGCTTTTAAATGCAGGTCTGCTATGATAGAAAAAAAAAGAATGAGGCTCCGAGATTTATGTGATATTTGGGAAAACAGTTTAATATTTTCTGCTTTGAATAATGGATATCATAGCCCGCCAGTATGCAGCTATACCAGCGCGTTTTCATTTTATTTACATTCAAAGATATAAATTAGTAAAAGTACTCCTGATAACAAGATTGTGTTGCTTCTCCCCCCCCCCCCCCCCCCCCCCCCCCCCCCCCCACCCCCCCAATGCGTCTCAAATAAAAACCGTCCATCCTATATATATTTACAAAACAAACAGACGATATCAGTTTCCCCCTTTTTTTTTTTTTTTGCAATACAACTTGCATAAATTATAGGCATCATTTCGCCATCATTTAAAAAAATAAATATCAAATGTAGGCTAATCCACTTTGAAGTCCTCAAGTTCACTCCGGCTCCGTCAGTCCGTCCTGCGTCCCATGAAGACACCTCCTCTTACAAACACGGTTTCACAGAAAGGCCAAATGATGATTTCCACACGTAAATAGACACTAAAACAATATACCGTGGCAAATAAGCAAACTATAGGAACCTGAGAGATAACATGTAAATCACATATAATGTGGGATAATTTCTTTCTCAAATCAGGATATGAATGCATCAAAAAAAAAACATAAATAATACGACACTAATAGTGATCTGACACGCGTGTTGTGCTGTGGTGTCTCAGCCTGCGTGTGTGCAGCTGAGAAGGCGGTAGCAGCGTTCATCCCGACTGTATGTGGTGGCACTATAGATTATGGGGGGGTTATGACATGAGGCTAAAAGGTGGTGCCATTTCTCGCTTTATAGTCAAAGCAATTGTGACACCTACCTGCAGACCATGGAAATAAAATTGGGGGGGGGGGGGGGGACCCAACTCCTCTAAAAAGACAGACTCAAATCGCATGTAGTTCTATACTGAGCCGGTAAAACGACAGAACCAGCAGCGGCACGTAGGCAGAGTTTTGAATGTGTGCAAGGGAAAGTAACCAACGCGATTAAATAAAGTGACATCTGAAGATGTAAAGTTGCGCGATGGATCCACCGAGCAAACGAACTGATCTGTTTGCTTTTGGCTGACCTGGTGTAATTATAATTATCCTACGGTGAAAGATAAGGTTTGGGGCCCGACCCTGTGTGTGTGTGTGTGTGTGTGTGTGTCTGTGCGCTGTGTGCTCTCTCTCTCTCACACACATACACACACACTAGAGGAAATATTGGATTCCTGCTCAAAGCTATGGCAACATTCTCTTTTTTTTTTTTTTAATGACTATTTTATCCCTTCGTTTGTTATAAAGAGAATGTTCCATATGATGCCTCATACGTAAATGTGACTGTATGAGAATTCCGAAAGATGTGCATATAGTTTTGGACTAAAACTAAAAGTTATATACTGTACATTGATTATTCCACAAAGGTAACTGCGCTTACAATGAAACACAGACCTTAGAACACGTTCGTTTGCTCAGACGGCGCAAAAAAACAAAAGAAAAAAAATCCATCTTATTGAGTTATGTAGTCTAATATTCAATCCTAAGATGGTATTTATCTTATACAAGTGAAAATCTGTAAATAGTGTCGACTGATGTCACTTGTTTCTCGTGTAAGTTTACTTGGCGAAACAAAAACAGCCCAATATTGAATGTGTAATGTCAATGACGTGAGAAAGTGGCAAAGGAAAAAAAAACTGTTGATGGATTTTCTGCATGAAAACTCACTTTACCTCCACCACGAACAGATTTCCCGTTACTGCTCAAGAAATAGAAATCAAATACAATCTCAAGATTCATTATTCGATCAAATAAGTTTTCAAATGTGTTATTTCCGGGGACAGTGTTTGCCTTATTTAATCTCATTACGTACCTTTCTTTGCCTCTAAATTTGCTGCTCTGAAATGTTGCTGTTGTTGCTGCTGCTGCTGCTGCTGCTGCTGTTGCTCGACAACAACAATGTGGTTTGGGTTATTTTTAACGAGGGGTGAGTCTGGCCTGCAGTGTTTGGGGTTTGTGCTCGCCTCCAGAGCCTGGTGTGAGGAGCTGAGACCCTCGTTTGCAGCAGCAGCGGCGGCGGCAGCAGCGGCGGCGGCAGCAGCCAGACTCACTCCGGACGAATTAGTGTAGCGCAGGATCCCTTGGCCCTGCAGGGGGCTGAAGTTGCCATAGTTTGTGTAATTGCTATAAAAGGGAGAAGTGTAATAAATAGGTCTTGCAAGGATGGAGGGGGCCGGGTAGAGGGAGGGGGAGCTGGCAGCCGGGGAGGTGGTGGAGGGCGTGGGGGGAGTGAGGAGGCCCCCGCTGGAGGAGGGGCCATTTGGTTGCTGTTGCTGATGTTGCTGCTTTTGGTCCGAGGTAGCAATCTCCGCCAGCGACCACAATTTAGGCTTCACTGTCGGGTTCTGCGGCGCCCCCGATGGAGCTCTGCTGTCAAGGCATGAAGACGCTTTACTGGCGTTATTGTTGTTGCTGTTGACGAGGCTCCGGGTCAAATCCTCGCGCTGGCTGTGGAGGTGATGGAGGTGGTGGAGGTGGTGGTGATGGAGGTGGTGGTGGTGGTGGTGTTGATGGCCGAGAGCTGGCGCTTCTACTCCCGTCAGTGGCGACGATGTGACGGCTTTGGGCGAGAGCTGAACCCGTGGGTCGTGGTTCTGGTCCTCCCCATCGTCGTCGCATTTGTCGCCGCCTTGGTCGGAGCTCAACTCGCCCACGTGACAGCTGACCTTCTCCCCGTCAGACTCTGCCGAGCAGGAGTGGTCCGTCAAAGTGTCGACGTGCAAGCTGATACCTAAGGGAAAAATAATATTAATTATATATATATATTCATAATAATAATAACAACAATAATAATAACAATAATAATAATAATAGCAACACAGGCCTAAGCCGTAATAATCCAACTTGAGAAGAGCAGCAAAAAAAGAAGAAAAAAAAGAGAATAAAACTTAACCATAAAGACTTCACGTGCATTACCCACTGAATATTAATTAGACATTAATGATTTTAAAATTTAAACAAATCTGTTCCAAAACTAATTTCCACTTCCCCCTTCTATCAATTATTTGATAGGTAAAATAATAACTGACCACAAGCGGATCAGCTTAAAAATGATCAATTTTTTGATATTTATGGTGATAATAATAATAATGCTGTTTTCCCCCTAAAATAAATATACGGTTAATGCCACAAAGACAGTCATGTTCTATGGTGACTGCGGTGGCCGTTCATAAAACGTGTTCATTGTGAAATATTCGTTTTTATAAAAATAAGTGTGTGCGCGTCATATCTACTATCTACTAAAACAAAACAAATTTATATCATGAAAAGGGAATGTATCTTCAGACCCCATCTATTATTTTCTATTTAAAATGTATTATTCCTTATGACACATTGCTCTATTGCACTAAATAACTTGAACAGTAAATAAAAAGGGACAGCCACCCCTCCTTTTCCCTTTATCCCCCATCCTTCCCTGAATTGTTAAATGGATCATTGGCTCGCAGACCAGATTATACCCCACCTTCATCCTCCGCCGATGCCTCGCTGTTGTCCAGAATTTTTTCGGAGCGCTCCACCTGTTTTCGTTCTCCGTCCCCGTCCTCCTCGTCCTCGTCTTCGCTCTTATTCCTGGGAGCCCAGGTCATTTTGTTCTCCTTCTTCAGCCTCCGCCTGGCGTTGGCGAACCACGTGGAGACCTGCGTCAGGGTCATCTTGGTGATAATAGCGAGCATGATCTTTTCCCCTTTGGTCGGGTACGGGTTCTTCCTGTGTTCCTGCAGCCAGGCCTTCAGGGTGGCCGTCGCGTCCCTGGTGGCGTTTTTGCGGTAAGCCGGGTCGTTGAGCTGGTAAGGGTAACCTGGACTACCGTACGGATGGTAACTTAATGCCCCGGCCATTCCTGTCGTGTGTGCGTCATATGGGGAGCTCTGGAGAAAAAGTTGAAAAAAAAAAAAAGAAATCCTTAAATCCTTGAGCGCTGTGTTTCTCCCTTTTAATGATTGTTGTACAAGTGTGGAAATAATAACTTTAAACACATTTCCATACACACGCCACATTAAAGAGAGCCTACACAAACAAAATTACAACTAAGAAAACAATCAAAGGTGGCTTTGAATGTATACACGTCAAAAGAGTGACAGCTATAAAATGCACTGGTATTTCTTGATAATATCTAAATAACATCGTTAAGGCTTTATACACAGAAAGTAGCCTATAACCTTCATCAGTTGTAACTCACGCAGCTCAAGAAGTGCATCTGTAATTGCTGTAAACGGACCGCGCGTAAAAGAAGGCCGCAAAAAGCTATGCACTAATGGTTAACTAATGGTTAAGATCGTTATCAGATTAACTAATAACACATTTCCCGTTATTGTAGCCGTTGAGATAATAAAAATGGGGAATACCAATCTTCTATAATCACCCATTAACTTGCCCATTTCCTTTCAGTGGCTGAGTTTTTTTTTTTTTTTTTTGGTTTTGTTGCGGCAGCTATACAATGTGCTAACACGTCCTCTTTTTGCAGCATTACAAATCCCATTAGCAAATCACTTGATGTGCACCTTTCCTAAAACGCTTGAAGTGCTGTGTGACATTAACAATGCGAGTCATGCTTCCCATGCACAATTCCGTTTAGTCAACTAAAGTCGGAGACTCCTTCCCCTTGTCGGAGAAGAAAGAGTTATAGCTTGTGTTATATCAATTTACTACGACACGTTGGCTACATCCAGTCCTTTAGAGGCTGGTGGTTCATATAAAAATCTTACTTGGTGCTCACTTTAACATAATTAGCTGCGCAGCGTGTGTTAAGCGTTGGTCAGGCCATTACAGTTCGCAGCGCACGCTTCAAAATCCCATTTAAGCCAGTGCGTTTAAAGTGAGGACCCAGATTAGGCCGGTATATATGAAATGTGTTGTACTCAAATGTGTTGTACTAGAAAAGTTCCATAAGCGATTTGCTGACGACAACAACAACAACAACAACAAAACACTGCAACTGACATGAGCTATATGCTTGGATTACTGAGCGCATTTACAAACTTAAACCCAGCGACGCGTTTGGGAAAATAAAACACACAATCAAATAGGTGAATATATGGAATATTTACCATGTAAGATGCGAACCCCGTCGTTGGATCCGTGGAATATGACAGTGGACTGGAGAAGCCTGCACCGGCCGAGGCGGAGAAAGCAGCCGATCCAGGATAAGGGCTGAAGGCTGAGCCAGAGGAAGACCTGGCCAAGTCTTCATTCCGCGGAGCAGCCAGAGCTGAGGCCCCGTAAGCCGGACACGAATAAAGAGCCAGAGAGCCCGGGGGCTGGTAGAGATAACCCTGAGGATAGGACATTGGTGAGCGCGCTATAGGTGCCGATTCCAAAAAAAAGGGAGGAAAAAACGCGCAGGGCGGCTGGCGAGAACAACCAAAATAATAAACAATCAACTCAGTAATCGGCCGTGCAAACAGCCATCAAACAATGGTCATTGGAAGTCCTCCCTCCACAGTCCCCTTGCTGGGAGAAAAAAAAAAAAAACCGAAAGATCTGTTAAAGTGCCCACATTGAGGCAATGTGGCATGCGTCTTGATCCCCTAGCGTCCGATGTTTTTAGTACGCAGCACTATGAAGTGAGGAGTTAGGGAGGAAGGAGCCACTGGAGTTTCTGACACACACAGAAAGCATTGGGGGAAACTGGAGCTGTCACTCCAGCTCATCTGAATATCTCATCCCCGCCCCCTTCTGCCTCACAGACATGGAGCCTCGGAACAAAACCAAGACTCCACACTGCAAAAAGTAAGATCTTTCCACCTTATCATGGATTGTTGTGACGAAAATAAGCTGTATTACCGTGTAAGTGATGTGACAGCGTTTGAAATGCTATATTGTGCAATATTTGCCATTTAAGAAAAAAAATAAAAATAAATTAAATAAAATCCATGCAGTAACAGAAGTTCAATTTTGTATGTTTCTTTTCAATCACATCATAAATCATATTTAGACCCCAAACTTAAGGGGATGCACAGAATACTTTAAGGATACACAGTGTGGGGGAAAATAAATGCAAAACTCTTTCCCTTGTCTTTGTAAGTTTTTAGACATCCTCCTCATTCGTTTGAGAATACATTCAAGTTGACTGTGGAAGGCATGATCAAAACATGCGGATAAGAGAGGTCATAAACTGTCATTGTGTCAGTCAAGTTATAAAATCATGGAGTCATTCATGAAGGAGCACCGCTAAATGTGCGCGCTCACCGGGCAGTGCGCACTCTGGCCTGCGGGAGGCGTTACACGACTCCTTAATTTCCACCATTTAGCACACACGCTCATCCATTATTATTACAATTACAGTCATTCACTGGCAATAATAAAGCTGCTGGTTGTGTGGGCGACTGGCGCTTTATTAGGGGCGGTCCTAACACTCCACGCAAGATAATAACCCACCAGCACCGCTGAAGTGTGCGTGGCTGAGGATTTGACAGCCTTTGCTCTTGCTCTTTTGCCAGTGCGTCTGTGCACTCACCTGTCTGCGCTGCTGCGGAGGCTTTAGGACTTGACTGCACGCAGAACAGGGGCATATCCTTGTCCTTTATTATTGTGATTACAGGTATTATGACCTCTGTTGGAGACAAGCGATACAGCGCAGCATGGTAGAAACCTGACACGGTGACAGCGGCTGTGGAACGGGCAGTCAAGGTGGCAACTGTTGTGAAGAAGAGTGGCCTAGTAGCGTTTCTCATCAGTATTCACCTGAATGAATGTATTCATCCATCAGGTGCTTCCTCTTCCTCTGCGGTGTGGTCTGACAGTGTTGTGAACAGCAACAGCACATTCTGGAATAAGTGCAACACAGCTTGTCTCATAGCATGAATCACTCATTTATATTACAGAGAATACATGTATTATACAGAGGATAAACTCGCTTTTTTTTTTTTAAATCTGGTTGATTGTTTAATATGCGATATGCCACAATGTAGTGGTTCTACCTCTCTAGAGAAGTAATGGCAGATTGTATTTATTATTGTAAAAATATATGTGTATCAAATAGTTACAGTATAATCAACAAACATCCTGTCAGTGAATGCAATAGTTTGCATGCACCTAAAAATGACACCTGAATAAATCAACCTCATTCTTAATAAAATATTACCATTCTTTTTTTGTGATTAAATGCCTCCACGTGTGCCAAAGTGTTATATATTATTGTTATTCTTTTGCTTAAATAATCTGCACAACCTTGACAGTAAAATATAAATACAATACTAGTAATCAGCTCAACTTATTATTTTCTGTCAGCAGTGTAACTATAGTACATGCATTTAATTAGATTACTTATAAAATATTATTATTTTTTTCTGTTCTAAGCTTGAAACAGTTTAACTTTGTTTTAGACGCCATTACTATTACCAATCAATTTCTCAAACTTACCCGAAATGTTGTCAAAAACATTCAGTTGTGTTTGGACATTTATTTGGGGATATGATTAAATATTTTTCTTGATAGAATAAAATATTTTTTCCTAAAAGTTTAATGTGATTTTTCTTTCTTTCTTTTTTTTTTTTTTTTCAAAGCACATTTTTTTAATATACTTCCATGTTATTGTAATAATCTGCTTGCTGCTGGTTACACCAAATGATCTGCATTTGTTTGAAAGTTGTAGGTGATTCCTCGGTTTCAGACAGAACTAATCAATCCAAGAAGAGCAAATTAATCGTCTCACTATAGATTGGGTCAAGATATGGCGTCCTGGGAGTACTGTTCGACCCACAGCAGGGGGCAGTGTCTCCTCTACACACAGACCAAGAGCTAACCATCAGAACAGTAATCACGTCAGTTCTTTTCTCCTGTGCGTGTGTATGTGTGTGTGTGTGTGTGTTAGAGAGTGTGTGTGTGTCTGTAATATATATAAGGGTGAGTATATATGGGTGTGCGTGCATGTAAATGTCTGTGTCTGCATATACTTATTACTTTAGTGTGTTAAAGTGCACCTGTCGGCCCCACTGAGGTGCAGAAGTCTGTGTGTGTGTGTGTGTGTGTGTGTGCGCGCGCGCGCGCGTGTTAAAGTCCACAGTACATTCCAGGTCTCAGTTTCAAAAAGGCTTGAGCACTTAAGATATTTTAGTCCCAAGATGATGGAGCTATATGAGATGGGAGAGAAGAGACTGGGAGACAGGCAAACAGAGAGACAAGGCAGTCAGTGAGAGGGAGAGAGAGACAGACAGATAAAGACTGTATAGACAGTGTAAAGCAGACAGATGCAGAGACACAGAAGCACATTGGGTCAGACGAACACAGTGGCAGACAAGGAAAAAAAAAGATGTAGAGTCAGATGCTCTTTCATCTCTGATAGTATTATCTTTGATTATTATTTGTTTATTGTTATTATGATTCAGTTTTTAACCAAAACTTTTTTTACAGGAGGACCCACCTTTTAAAGAAAGAACTTTCAGCAATAAATTGAGAACACAAATTGTAGCAAGAGCAAATTTGGGCATCATCAGTTTCTAACTATACAGTTTTACAGCATTTATGTAATAATCTAACACCTAATATGATTTTGAATTGTTAAATCATTAATTTTTGAGAGATATGTGCTACTTTAATTTATGCTTAAGTGAAAGACTGAAAAAAATACAACAAATTTATTTAGTGGGGAAAAAATGTGGTTCTTTTTGTGTGTGGTAGTGTTTCCCAAACCAATGTCTGAAAACAACTGATTTAGACTTTATAATTTAATTTTAAAGGTGACTTTTAACCCTCTACATGAATATAATTATTAGAGACCAAATGCATCATATGTAATCCGATGTTGATCAATAGCACATAAAAAGGATTTATATATATATATATATATTTTATTATTATTATAGGCCCTTACTATAGATACACTCTGCACTAGCACAACTAAAATACTGCCAACAACACTTTAGCTCTACACTGTGTTTAAATTTTCTCAAATGCATCCACATTTAATATCAGCTAAAATTTGAAAATCTAAAATTTAAAAAAAAAAGAAAAAGAAAAAGTAATTACTGGCTTGTTCTGTGTGTTAAGTGTTGCTCACTGGTGATAAATCCTTGCCAGCTCAAGTCGTTTAGGAAAACAAAATCATCCTTCATGTATAATAATGCGTTTCTTTCTTTCTTTCTTTCTTTCTTTCTTTCTTTCTTTCTTTCTTTCTTTCTTTCTTTCTTTCTTTTTCTTACTAATTATCAGCTTCTAATTATTTTGGGCCAAGTTGAAACAGATTTAAGTGAGACTGAATACCCATACGAAACAAAGTGTTGATTCCTGATTTGTCTTGAAGGTTTCTTCTCCCACCTTAGATATTTAAATAACTCGGTGTGGCAAGAGAGTATTGGGTTGTGTGCCGTGTGTTTGGATGCATTTAGGGGGGTTGAGCTGGGTAAAAGTGTAAATGCTTGTCAATCACTCTTGCTATACGTAGCTGCAGGTGCAGTGGTGTATACCGCAGAAATGGAACAGTTTTTTTCTGTCATACTGATCTGCTGGCTTGGCATAGAGCAACATGATTAAAGACTGAGCCTATTGTTTGCAGTAACCACTGTCTCCACCTTGCTGTGACTTATTAGAGAGGTAGATTGGGTTTGTCCACCTTGAAAAGCAATTTCTGTCTTTGGGCTTGTTTCCTTGTTGCCTCGGGCTGATTCTAGTGGTTTGATAGCGAGGTGTTGTACTCATCTTTGCCGAACAATGTGTCCAGTTTTGTATCAGTTTAAGAGCTGTGTATTATGCTGTAACCGCATGACAATTTACTCTCCTGAATTTTGCCACTCCCAATGAGCTCAACATGTTTCTATCCACTGTGACATGGTAGAATGTTCAGTATTGCAAACTTGTGCAAAGTACAGTGCGTATGTGTTTGTGTGCTCATGGTTGTGTGTGGCTTTGCAGAGGGAAGGAGGAAAAACTGCATTGTAATCGTTCATTGTGCAACTTCAGGTAGCTAGTCTTATTGTTACCCTCATGTGATCACAGCAACTCCTAAAAACCCCTTTAGGTCATGCAGTGCATGTCTATATGAATCTGTCTTACAACACTGTCACATTTGCTGCATTTTGATACAAAGCACTACTCCAGTCCCCCCTCCCCCATTTGGGTTCATTGTGAAAATGTCTTTGGTCTTTATTTGTAGGGAGAAGGTTGGTATGAGAAGGGGGTGGTAAGGGGTTGGGTGGCAGACTGGCGACAGGCCGTCATCTCTCTCCCCGCCTGGCATCTGCCCACTGCTGCCAACCCTCTTCTAATCAGCAGCAGTCCATGTGCTTGGCAGCAGAGGGGGTTTCAAATCTGCCCCTCGCCCCGAGTTTAAAACCCTAAGCCCTATCACTTTGTAAACGGGTACCTTTAGGGCGACTGAAGCAGGGACACCTCTGATGTGCTGAAGTGGAAACATCACTTGCCACGTCGCCTTGCATATGTTGTGCTGCTAGCACTGTTGTTGCTTTTGTTCTTGTTTAGTTTTTTTTTTTTTTGCAAACAAAATCACAAAGCAGTGCTCCCTGTTGGTTTGATTAGTTTAACATGCTGCTAACTGACATGGATGTTGGGAAAACAGTTCCCGGGGAGTAAAGTGAAGCAGTAAACTGATGCGCTTGAAGTGTAATTCCTGTAGATAAATAAAAACATGCAGACAACAACTGCACTTGTAGTGAAACGCAAGACTTTATTTTATGTCATTCTGACATGTTGTCAAAATTGGTGAGACAAGGAGAACGATGCACCTGCTTCCTAATTCATCGTTGGAAGCAACTACCCTCACAAGTCCCAACTTGAAAACTAGGACCTAACTCACAAAGCTCTTTCTTTGTATGTCTGTCTCACAGGTTCAAACTACAATGGAGGTATTACATAAATATGTTGAATGATAAAAACTCAACGGCTATGCAAAGAAGAACTATGATGACTACAATTATTTAACAAGTGCTGATTTGAGAACAAATCATGTGGTGTAGAGCATGAAGTTACATGGCTGGTTCATGTGCAGGGTGAAGGGTGGGGGATTTTGGTGCAAAGGCTTCAGATGTAACAAGCACAAAGAGTGGTTTATGCGGAAGGGAAAGAAAAAAGAAAAAAAAAATCCACAAATTATAAGAATTATGTGCAGCATGGGTTTCAAACACACACATTCAGACAGACTGATTGATGAACCAAACGAGTCTCCGTAAATCAAAGGGAGGAAATAAAGGGAGACACAAAAGGGGGAACAATTTGAAATGGGCTAACCCTCTCCGGTGGCTCTCTAACCAAGGGTCGGGCAGATAGGGTTGCTTAGAAAGAGTCTGCTGACAGCCAGTGTCACTGGGCTTTGTAATCATTGTGCTGGACCTGATAGGGTTACTAGCAGCTAATCCAGGCTGACCTTGGTTCGGTACCCTGAATGAGGATGGCTTTGTACAGTTGGGACAAGCTAACAGTATGATGATGATGCTGACATATAATGTCTGCGTGGGGACTTGCCACCACAGCTCTTTTGTTGTGCTATCGAGTTGCTAGTACGCCCCCCCCCCCACACACACACACATACACACACTCACTCGCACATGTTTTTCTCTTTCTCCCTGAGTGGAAGAAAGGTGGCATTTAAATCGTCACTTGGGAGAGGGTAAGGTTGTATCTGAAGGTTCAAGAGGTCAGCTCTTGTGTTGGATGGTGTTCGAGTGACTTCAAAACAAATCCTATCATGATGAAATTTCATGTTGCGGCCACGCATTAGCCTGTGCGTGTGTTACTGTGTAAGTGCATGTCTGTGTGTGTCTGCACAATATGTGATAGAAATGCCACCACACATCTACTTTGTACAATACAAAGAGGAAAACAAAACCAACAGTTTTCTCTGTATTTTATTTTCTCCCCACTGAAAGAGCATGTATTTTCACTTGTGGAGAAAGGGGGATAAATGTTTGCTTGTCCAGTTTTACTATTTCATTGTACGGTAGCATAGCTATTAAAATGTTTACTTTATTAACATAAAAAATCCCTCAGTATTATCAATAATTGTGTACTGTCTAATGCACATGATGAAACAATTTATCATTATCATTACCCACACACACTCACTGGTTTCCATGACTTCAGAGGACATTGCATTGACTTACATTGATTTCCTAGAGACTTACTCTAACCTTAACCCTAATTACTAGTGGCCTAACCCTAACAATGACCCTAACCTTAACCTAACCCTAACTTTAAATTATGACTTCAGCTTAAAATGTAGTAATATTCTTTATAGGGACTTGACTGTTGTCCCCATAAGGAAGACAAGTTCCGATAATGTGACTGTGTAAACAGATTTAGGTCCCCACAGCATAAGGAATACCAATCACACACACACACACACACACACACACACACCTTCAGGCTCCAACCGGTGTGAAGGCAGTAGAGAGAAGGCATCCTTGCCTTTTTTTCTGCCAGGGAGAGCTGTAAACGGGAATGGGATCCCCATCCCCTGGAGCTTACTGCTAATCCACAACAGGCCCACTGCTGGATTACTGGGGACATCAGCTGGCAATGCCAGCTACTGCACAAATATGCATGCACGCACATACACGCAAGGCACATACACAGTGACGCTGAGACATGTGCACACTCGCCTAAGCACACATATGAACTGACACACACGAGAGCAAACAAACACATGCAGTATAAACCAACTACAACTACTCCTGTATGTGCACTCACATGCATGTCAGTGGTCAGGCATACAAGAATGCATAAAAGCACACACAGACACAACAAATGCATGCACCTAATCAAGACCTCAAATGCAGCTCTTGGCAAGAATACATTGGCAGGACAATATATAGAATGCCATATATCTGCAGTCAGGAGCTGGCAGTAATGTGAAAATCTCTCCCCTATTGTCCCTGATGGTTCTGGAAGCTTATTGATATAATATGCTTGGGGAGTTCCTCACTGTACAATTATAACATTGATCCTACATTATGTATAATAGTGTGCTGTGTGCTTTAGAATCAAGCTTGGTCAAGTTTGTTCACAAACTTGACCATGCACGACTACTTAAATACTTGTTTTTTATTATAATACATAAACATGAATATACTGTATTCTGTATTTCATTTTAACATACATTGTTGCTTATGTACAGCACTCAAGGCCTGCGAATCATGTGATTCTTTTAGTTTTAAAACAAAACATTACAGCTACCCTAGCATTGCAGGTGAAAACAGTTGAGAACCTCCTAAGAACAGGAAGCATGTGTGAAACATATGGGATGTTGTGTGAAAGACAAATGCAGGAGATGCAAACACTAACACTGTGAAAAAGACAATGTGATCTTGACTCCTGTTTGGGACGCCAACTTTGTACCGCATTTGATGTCATATACATGTATGTACTGTATAGTTGACCACATACAGATTTGTTTTTCATCATGCAATTATGAAAAGTAACCGAAATCATTGTCTTGCAGTTATGTGAGAGATCGAATGAAGCACCAAGTCAGGACACACACTGAACTCATTTGCTAAAACGTCAGCCCTAACACACAAATCAGCACTAACATATTTCGGATGCAGTCAGGTAAATCTCAGCCCATGATTAGGTCAAGCGTTTTGGCGGTATTTGAGGTAAACACTGTTCCGCTCTGGGGGCTAAACGTTTGTGTCAGTAAAGAATAATTACACCCTTTGCCGTTGTATCTATCGTGTTAATCTCGGTCTGCAGCAGCCACTTTATTCTCTCGTTTGTTTAATAGCTCACCAGCAGCTTTATTGTTTCAAAGTGCTCGATAGCAAACCTGTAAATTCTCTGTTCAACATTTGCCCCCGTGGCGATGTAGTTCACCAGTGCTGAATGTTGAAATAAAGCAAACAGTCATTGATCTGTAATCAAAGATCCAGGACAGGAGGTCATTTACATGTAGAGAAGAGAGCCATTATGAGCTGTGCTGCAAGGCATGTGTAGCGCTAAATTCATTTAGCAGTGGTTCGTTGACACTATTGACTTACCTAGATGAGGTATATGCTTAAAAAAAAAATCACTAAGCTCTTATAGAATATTGTGTGTAGCTGTAGTAGATGCTGTCTTTTACTAAATGGAAATACAGTAGACGTGCATTTCTGCTCTACACACAAAAAAAGGCAATTTAACTATTTAGAGAGCAAGAATGGCCTTTTACCACGGATCTTGATATGGGACAAAAGAATCAGTTAGGAAGCTATTGCTGAGAAAAATTCAGAAGAACCCCTTTTTGGCTGTATGTCAAGTTGTTCTGTCCCATAAGTCCCAGAGTTCTTACACCATGTGTTGCTGCTTCTGTTAAAATTTGATGATTAAATGTGTAAATAGTACCCAGATTTGTAGACAAAGAGTGTAGCCGCTTTCTTTTATTTATTCATCACGTCAAAATGAATAATTTACTGGTCAAATGTTTTGTTTTTGTTTTTCTTTGTCAAAGGAGAATACCACTGTGTGCAGTATAGTCGGTTTATCATATGATCAAAGTGTTATCAGTAAAAGTGGTTGTGGACATATCATATAGAGGGTTTTAATTGACATAACAGAAGTATGCACCTTCTTTACATTCAGTTCAGTTACATTAAAAGCACATTAGTATTTCACCTCATATGACCTCACAATTGTGTTACTTACAACCCACTCTTCCCCTGTAACACAAATGACATTTGTGAAAACAGATGAGCAGACAGACAGTGAGACAGTTTCCTTTACCCTCTCCCCCTACACTCTGTCAAGGTCAATTGAGTTCTCCAGTCTGTTATCAGTGTGGTTTTTGATGGAATATTGCTGATAACAGAGTCAGACGTAAGGAAACAGGAGATCAAGAGCTGCTGGTTCTGAAGTAATTACCACACTTTTCTCCTCATAGGAACAGATTTATTTCTAACCTTTAGCATACCATATAGCTTATGACACACTCAGCTACACTCAAAGTGGTAGGCAGTAGGAAGGATTTAACAGACTATTGGTTTGGAAATAGCTTGAAGTGTTTTCACAGAAAAGTAAATGTGGATGTAAAATATTTACTGTCCCTTCTGTCTGTACTGTCTGTTTTGATTTTGCTCTCTTTTCCTGTTTAGATTTTCCTCCGCTATTGACAAAATGTTCAACTAAAACAATAAAATAAGTAACAAATTTTTAAGTTGAAAGACAAAATAGTACATTGTTGGTAGTCGAAGCTATTCTGGCCTTAGAGAGTCACTCTAAAATTTTACTACCTACTACCACATTCTGAAGAACTTAATTAAAACAGGAGAAATCACTGGTGTTCAAATTGTAGATTGTTTGTCACAAAGCCTTTACTGGACTGAATAAAGGGGTGTAGGAGGATATATGCTTTTTTATGTTTTTTCTTATAGCGTTTGTTTTATTTTGTTCAAACTGTGACGAAGACTGTGACGAAAACCATAAATAAATCCAAGTATTATTATTATTATTTATTTATTTTTAAATGGAAATAAAATGGTAGTATCCTCTAGGGAAAAGTCACATTTTAAAATTGTTATTGTCTTGTTTACAACCACCAAAATACACAAACACACTCACATACACACTGTAATCAGGACCTGCCTCAGTCAGTGGGATCATCACTAAAAAGTACCGACAACACTTTGACGGACCTCGATCTAACCAGGCCTTTTCCCATCAACCTACGATTATGTGACTTGCCCCGAGTTACAAGCAATAAAAGAAATGTCTCTCTTTTTTATTACATCTCCCAATCGTGAACAATGGAACGTTTGCCTCTGAGCCATTTATTCAGCTCTGATGTATGATTAGCACGGGGCAAATCAATACCATGTTGGATGATCCTAACGGAAAAGTACTGTGATTTCCCCTCCGTCACAGGGCCAAGCGCTGATATTTGTCTGTCAGCAGTGACATGCTATCTCTTGCAGGGGCACTGGGGCCAAAACACAGGTATCGATCCTGTCAACATTGATGGTCCTAATGGTATGGAGGATGAGGGAAACTGCCTGCCACTGGTAATGTAATGCACTGCATGGAATGACCTCCCGGACCAATGGAAAGAACATGATGTTTATCTGTTTTTATTGTAGATTATACTGCAGTTCCATGGTGAAAACTGAGTAAAGTGAATATCTTAACAAGGATAAACTTGAATGATTATTACTTTAGCTTAATTTCTTTTCCTACTTTGGCAAATGCACCAGCTGCTCTCGCTCCTGTTCAGACATTTATTGGATCATCCAGGGTAAAGCTTTTTTTGTAGAGCTCTCCAAGATTCATTCATTTACAAATGAGTTTAAAGTAGATTGTAATTTTTTTGTTTTCTCCAAGGCACAATGTCATGTTGATCCTCCACTGAAGCGACAGGGAAAATAAGCATACCACCTTTTGAAGAATCAGAAAAGCTCATGTCATGGACATGTCTCTGAGTTTATTTCTTTCTAGCGTGCACTGGTACAGCTATATTCTACAATATGACAAGGGATGTAGTACTGTTATTATGATGCTGTTTACAGGCATTTTTGCACTACTGAAAACGTGTAAACTGGAACTACACTACACGCTCCATGGTGTAGTGAAGGTCAGTCCATTATAAAACAGGGTTGTCACAACCTGGCTTGACTCACAGCATATGGGAACTGACATGAACAGGCAGTGAGCAAAATTAAATTGCTTGATTAAATACAAATGAAAAAATAAATAAATAAATAAATAATACTGTGTTGTGCTCGATTCCTGTGTTGTTAACCAGGTGTTGTAAGATTCTCAAGAGGGAAATGGTTTCCAACATATTCTTAGGGATGTTTAATGCATATTAATTTTCAGCTGCTTTTATTTGAAACTATGAGGAAAATATAATGTGAATATAAACCTTCATCAATAGGCTACAGCTGCATTTAGGAGTCATGCTGTACTCCCAACCCAGTGCATATACACACTCATACACCTCCCATTATATATTTATAATTGAATCGCATTTTAAAAGTGTGGCCAAGCATTTAATCAGGTAGTTTGGCATAAATTGGGAGACCTTCCTTCAGGACCCAGTGTCATTCTTCTATGGAATCAAAACCCAACATAGAAGTCTCTAATTTCTTTAAACTGCTGGCTTAACCTTCCAGTGTCTACATATTGTATATTCGTGTGTGCTTTGTGTGAAAAGGGTAGACTATGGTAGAGACAAGGCAGAGTAGTTGGCTATATGTCAATCTCTCTCTCTCTCTCTCTGTGTGTGTGTGTGTGTGTGCGCGCATGTGTGTGTGTGTGTGTGCAGTCAGTGCCCCTGGCTAAATCTCTTCAGATCTTTTCTTGTTTATGTATTTCCCTTCCTAGACTGATACCCCAGGAACACGCTTGGGGCTATACAGACACAGAAAAGTAGGAGTGCACTTTATTTATTTATTGTTGAGAATTATCACTCAGCATAAATATCAGTAGCGCCAAAGGATGGGGAGGCTGGAAGTATAATACTATAAAATAGAACTGGGAAAGGTATCAATGCACAGACAATAATACAGCTGAGCACAATCACAAATCTCGAGATTGTATTTGATTTTGGATGAATCCACTGTATCCTTTGCAGTATTTGTATCCTTTGCAGTATTTGATATTGCTGTGTAATTTATGGAGTCCTTCAGGTATCTGGAAAACACAAATTCCCACAAAATTGGTATACAACATCAACTCAGTAATTAATGAGATGTGGATGAGGATGTACATCGTGTACCGACTCAGGAAGTTCATTCAGCCTGGGCATCTACTAATCCAGTTCTAAATTGCCTGTTGTCGCCACAGTCTGCCACAATCTTCCTTTACTAAGCCACAAAAGTCAAAACAATGCTGAATTAGAACCCACAGGTAATGGATTCTATGTGTGTGTTGATCACTTCACGTCAGGAACAGAATCCAGTGCTTAGTAGCTTTAATATCTTGTTTATTTTACGTTTATTGGTCGTGATATTCTCTGTTGTAGGATGAGCGAAAGTTTATCAGGGAGCAGAAGATGTCTGAAAACTGCAAGCGTGGAATGATGTCCTCTCCAGCTGTTTCCTTACTAGTGAAAATCACCCTGGGGACATTATAAGGGTCAGTTATATTCAGTCTGTCAAGTTCTGCAATAATGTTGCTCAAGCTCCATGGATTTGGAAGCCATTCATTTTTGTAGTGCCTTTTCCTACCACCACAGTGGCGTGAGTCACATGACTAAAGCCAAAGGAGGGTGAGGTTTGTTTGTTCATCGTACCAATATCATATGTGGACAAGACATTATATCAAAGCTCACAATTGTTGCGCTTCTCATCCTCAATGTATCCTAAAGTTGCATGCCAGACATTGCATTTACTTAAAATAAATATAGATACATATATTACATGTATTTTATAGCAGTGCATGCCTTAGACGGTGGTATATTTTATGGATCAGCTTAAGGGTTTAATTAAGGTGAAAGTATTATACAAACACAAGTGTTAAAAATTCAGTGACATTTAATTGATGTTCAAGTCAAAATGTGTAATAGCTTATTTCAACTTGATTATCATAGGAACTAAACCCACTGCAATACAAAATTATATCAACATATACTCTGTCATCACACCCACTTATCAAGTTATCAAGGAAACGCCATCACTCTGCATTTAAGCTACAGTACACAACACAGAGCACAATGCCATTTGATAACTTGTCAGTCATGGACAGCTAAAAAAGGCACATACACACAAACGCAGACACTAAGATGTGCCAACAAATACTCAGAGAGCTTTTGGATAGAAACAGAGAGTGACAGTGATAGAATTTACTGTGATGGTATCAGCAAAACAGTCATCACAGCTTTTGGCAGATTGGAAGGCCATCAGGACCTATCTCCCCGGCTCTGATCAGTGTTCACATCCTGACATCAGCCCGCGATGTTAACTCCAGGCCCTGAAAAGGGGCTATGAACCATGATCAGCAATATCAAGCCACCAGAAATAGAAATCCATTTTGCTGCCTCGAGGACAAGGGGGTTGAATGAATATCAGTGGCCTTCTGGTCTGGACTGGTCAGGTCTTACTTGGGTGTCCGTCTCTCTTCCTCTGCTTTACCATGTAAGGCCCCTCAGCTGTTTTCCTCTCTCCTCTTGTTCTGAAGGTTAAAGGATTTGGAGCTGTGTTTTCAGACTGGATTGCTGTCCTGGCATGGATTTAGATTTTGGCCACACACACACTAAAAACTAGAGCCCAGACACACACACGCACACATATTGTATGTACATATAAACACACACAGACTGTTTCACACACACACATATATACACATACACACCAACAGCACCAGCACTGAGCAGGAGGTTGTGGGGATTAGCAGGCAATACCGCAAGATGGTGGCCAAAGCATTTTTCCTTTCTTTATGGAGCTAAATAACAAAATGAGAACAAACCAGGAGTATTTGTGTGAAGTTGTTATGCACTCTGCCCTCCATCTCCCATCCTTCCTTCCTTCCTTCCTTCCTCTGGTCTTGTCTAAACATGCTGACCAAGTGCCTAGTGGCAACTCCAAAAGCAAAAAAGCCATTAAACATAAGCAGAGCCCCTGTCTGTTTTTTTTACCTCCTGATCTGTCAGCTTCCATTTGATTCTTTTCTGTTTTGCTTAGAAACATATCGAGATTGCTGTATAGCCAACCATAGATGTGATAAATTATTGATCCATGACAGCGTCATCAAAGCACCTTGTTGTACACGGACTTGGCATTTCTTAACAGTGAATTTACAGAGAACCGACACTAATGCGCTCATGTCGTCCAAAGTTGTTTACAAATTGGGTGTGAGTCTGAGGACCTTTCAAAAAAAAAAAAAAAAAAAGTCAGTGTCCGAGTCCTGACATAACTGTCTTGAAAGCATCAATGAGTGCAAAGGGGAAAGTGTGTCTGTGTGCAGGACTGTGTGGGTTTGGGTTTGCATGAGGGAACATACATCAGACTTTAAAAAATGTATGAAGAACACAGCCTTTTTTTTTCTCAACACAGAGAAAGAGAGCAAACGGTTCCCAGAATGCCAGGGGAAAACACAGTTCAAATACTGTGAGGTCGAAGGGAGCAGATCAGAGAGAAAGCTGTTTGCAGTTCAGGCCTACAAGGCAATTCCTCCCCTCACTCCCAGGTGAGAGAGCTCAAAGAGAAATAAACCTGAGGTACCAATTTGCTGAGTTTTGTTCAATAGATAGGAGAGTGCCTAGAGAAATTACCCAGAGTGCACAGAAGCTATGACCGGTAAACAAAATTACTTAAGGAGGGTTACATATTCTCTCTCTGTCTTCCTTCATGCTTGAAGGAGACAAGCTCTTTGTCTTTGCCTTACTTGTGTTGCATATGAGTGCAAGTAGACATTGCACAGGTGACATGTACTCTATTGTCTTAATCCTGACAACTTCTGTGCAGTTTTATGTCTATTTTTTACACACCTCTTTTTACTTAGATGAAGAGAGCTGAGTGGAAAACATTATAAAAGCAGCTTTAACTTTGGGTGTTATTTATTCTGAATTATCTACCTCTTTCCAGGTAGCAATTCTTATCAACACTGTGGCTTTATGTAGCTATGTGTTGATTTTCATAATGTGATGATGAGTTATGTGCAGACAATTGTGAATACATTTTTATACACCATATCCTCTCTTCGGTACACGTAAGCACAGACAGGAGCTCTGTGGCTTTGAATAATTGCAGCAATAAATATTCCACAGCAAAGATAACAAACGGTATTATTTCAAAGCCAACAGACATGGAAGTTTCATCATAACGCCCATGATAAAACTGACTGTGACATACATCGCAGGTCACCTCTCACCCATTTTACAATATGCCCTTCCATGCTAAAGTGAGTTGAATTCCCACTCATCACCAAAGCTCAAGCCCCTCGATTTGCACCAGTCTCTTAAAACAATCTATTCACACAGATTACGATCTGCAGAGATTCAATTATTCCTGAAACCATAACCACACTAAAAGCAGTGACAGTGCTATATATTAATACCAGTATTTATTTTTGATAATGCCAGCTCTTCCTGTTTCAGAGACACAGGTGGAAAAGATGCTGAGTGAACTAGGGCATGGTCAGTTGAAAGACTCTGCCAATTATTATTTTTTTTTTATAAGTATTTGAAAGATATATGAATATACACATATATATATATATATATATATATATATATATATATACACACACACACACACACACACACACATATATATATATGACGCATATAGATTGTAGCGTATGTTTGTGTTCAAGAACCACTGTGCTTCAAATATGCACCATTCTCTGTTGTATGCAGACTAGGCTGTATAATTTCAACACACAGGGCCCAGGACAAGAGGTTTTTTATTGCATAATGTTTAAATATTTTGACAAAGCCTTCTGCCTATTGGTAATGCTTGAGAGGTCCGCTTAAGAGATGGGCATATTTTTATGGCTGATTGCAAAGGAGAAAAGAGAGAGAGGGAAAAAAAGAAAGAGAGAGAGAGACAGAGATGGTTATGAATTAGAGAGAAAGTGAGTGAATGCCTCAGAGATTCACAATGTAGAATTTAGATGTATGGTAACAGATGGCTAACCACGCCGAAATCAAAAAAAATAGTTTTCATTTCCCTTTGATTTTGCAGTGGTAATATTAGATGCAAATGGAAGCCATAGTACAGGATGGATGGTCTCAACAACAAAGACAAACATTTCTCAGGTTCGCTTTCCTTGGCACCACTTTTTGTGAAAGCAAGTGCTGCAGATTGCTTTACCTGTTTGTGTTGAGCACATTCATTTCTGGGCGCTAACTCCAAACAATCATCTGTCGAATGCAGAGAAGGCCTGGAAAAAAGTAATCATTGTTTACACATGACCAACTTCATCAAAGCCACACGAGTAAAAACAAGAGGAAAAAAAACAAACATATATCCTATGCACACATACAGTATTTGCCCACACAATGCAACATCACTCCCATATAACTCAACAACTGAGCTGTTTGATCCTAATTGCAATATGTTGCAAGAGCAGGTCCTACCATGGAGCAGTTTTCAGAGTGAGGGAAATTAATTTTCATTGTGTGGCTGCTGTAATGTCACAGATGAGGACCACCCTGACCTGAGCTTGAACTCATCAGTCGAAATGAAGTTGTTCACTCAGCTGTAGAAGACAAACCATAGTTGCTCCAGATTAATCAACCCCATCAGAGAATGTGCAATGAATGGCTCCTGCTGGAAATGGCTTCCAGTCACTTCCACTTTGACCTTAAGAAATGTTGGATTAGAGGGATTGTGCACGGGTAAAGAGCAAGACCCTGATGTATGTATGATATACTAAATTTTATAGAGATTTAAATTAGATGTCTCACCTAGTGTGATCCTGGATTAGTGTGCCCGTGTGTGAGTGTGCTTTATGAAGTGCTGTACCTCACAGTTATTCTGCCATTGCATGTGTTTATATAGGGACATTTTTACAATGTGATTATGGTGCCAGGCATTTTATGTTTTACGTATGATTTCTCCTCAGTGCCATATGCAACACAGCTGTCGAAGAGTGCGGCCATGCAAAGACACTGTAACATATTCTATGGTCTATACTGCTCTCCAGATGTCCTTGAAAACACACTTCAGACATGAAAAAAGAAAAGAGATAAGACAAGTTGGTTTTGGAAGGAACAGTCATTTCTGGTGAAGCTGGAGTTGTATGCTGTCTGGCTATTTATCAGTCAGAAAGAAGCGTCTGTGCTGAATTTGACTGCCGACAGTGAAGCCAAATGGTTGTGTTGCAGACAGCGATATCAAGCCGGAATTGTAAACATTTGGAAATCCCAGTCAAGAAGGAGCTTTTTGACAAGAGGCAAACAATGTTTGGGCTTCCGGGAAACCATAAGCTGTGATGTTTTGAATCTCTGATGACACAATTGTGAATTTACATGAGGGATTTTTATATTCAAACACATGCATACACACACATGCACACACTCACACATGCACACAAACACACTCACACCAAGGCCAACATTGCTCCACTGCTTTATTTCTGAGTATTTTTTATACAATGTAAACCTTTGGGCAACACGGTGGAGTAGTGACTAGCACTGCAGCCTTGAGGCAAAAACCGGGAGGTTTCCCAATGTAGTTTGCATATTCTCCTCATGCGTGCATGGATTTTCTCCAGGTACTTCAGTTTGTCTGTGTATTTTAGCCCTGTCATGGACTTGTGACCTGTCAATGGCGTACCCCTCCTTTTGCCTTGTATCAGCTGGGATTGGCTCCAGCAACCCGCAATCATGTGGAGGATAAAGCAGTAGACAATTAATTAATTAATTAATATGAATGCAAACCTTTGCCAGTCCTATATAACTGGCAGTATTTGTACCTATCAAAGGTTTTGCGCAGGAGTTTCAGTAACTAGAAACTAAAAGCCATACATTATGTAGCTGTCAAGGGATGGCAATTTGTCAGAGACTTTGCAGTATCTTGGGTATTGAAACTGGAAGCTTTTTTGCTCTTGTATGAAACTTTGATAGGTAGAAGAGAATGGAATAAGATCCCATTATTTTCCGGCTTTGCACAAGCCTGACCATATGATTTACTCAAAAGCCTTCTCCATGCAAAGAGGAGTCAGGAAAGAAAGAAAGAGTTCTTGAGTCACTGCATTTGCATGCATTAGAGTTTCCAAGACTAATGTTTTGGAAAACAAGAATAGGGAAAAGTGTAAAGCTGCAAATGGCACTGTGTGACTGGATTTGGTTTGTGTGCTTCTGAGGAAAGGTTCCCACTGATATATCCAACTGGAAATTTTTAATCTCACAGTTGAAAACTTTAAACACAAAAGCTACTCCTCAGGTTCACTCACTTGATCTACATTCATAATTGCCACAGCATCTAAAACAACTTAAATACTCAATGGCTGTACAACTTTTTTGTTTGTTTGTCTCTTAACCAAAAGAATCATATAAATATATTAAAATCTGCTTCATTTTATTATAATGAGGGTCAATTGATTTAGTGGATTTTACACTTTTTACACAAAAGCTGTGCCATGAGACTATTTTACACATCACATGAACAATGAGTAAACATTGGCAAAGGACAACAGCATTAGGATTGTTAATTTCAGGAGCTGTTGGGTGATGTTCCAATATGAGCAGTCCATGTCTCCATCCAGCACCAAATCTCTTCCAGTGTTTGTCATACACACCATTGTTGAAGTGCTTACAAAGATTCAACATTATTTTCTCCTCACTGGGCAAAGCATGCTTGCAGCACAGACTCACATTTATAATTCATTTGGAAAATAAATTGTCAAGACTTAAAAAGAACACAATGCATTTTGTACCAGGCAACACTTTGTGTTTTACTCTCCAAATTATTTATTGTTTCCTCTCCTCCCTTGGGCCCTGGCCTCATCTTAAGCAACTTCAACTTGCCTGTGTATATATCCACCTCTGTTGCGTTCAGTACGTCACAGTCGAACAAAAAAGAAAAACAGCTTTCTTGGATTACAGATACAATTAGTTACAAAAAAAAAAGAAAAAGTTATTCACTGACATAGAACTACTGCACACCTAAATATGTTTTTTTTTCACCTGCCACCTAAATCACTGTGCTGTGACGAAACACATAAGTGACCCTATTAACATCCATTTTTTTAAATTTTTTTTTTCAAAAATCTGCAAAAAATAAGTGTTAATAATAAATATAAATAAATAAGATTCCCTTGCTACCAATTGCCGCACTGAGAAACTGCTCATGTTCAAATATGCCCTTTCTACACATTATGTGACTGTTTGCAAACATTAGCATATAGCTCATATATGCTGATGTTATAGTACTAACATCACGTCAGTTCAAAGAGCTCAGGCTCAGAACGTCACTGAGGCTGGAGCCTACCGCTTGCGATCATAAATGTTAGTTTCTGGAGGTTGAAGTTTCTTTAACAGCATGGGTAGCTTGCAAATCTTTGTCATGTTATGAGACCTAACAATGTCTACGAAATTGACACTAAAGATTCTGGCCCTGCCTCAATTGCCTCCTCAACCAAACTTTTTAGCATTTTTCAAAATGACATATAGTTTAATTTAAATGCATCTAATAAGGTATGGAGTCCAAGTAGATTTTTTCAGTTGGATCTGATCAAGCACAAAGTGCCAAAGATAATTTGATCACCTATTGGGTATTTACTCACTCACTCACTCATTCATTCATTTGCTACCACTTTATCCTCAACGTGAGGGGTTGCGGGGGGCGCTGGTGCCTAACTCCAGCTGACATAGGGTGAGAGGCAAAGTACACTCTGGACAGGTCGCCAGTCCATTACACGGCCACACATAGAGACAAACAGCCATTCACTCACATTCACACTTGCAGAAAGGCCCTTGTTCCGACTGAGTTGTGAACCCAGGACTTCTTGATGCAAAGGTTAGCAAGCACCGTGTGGCCCCTATTGGGTATTTAATTCTATAAAAATGGCTTCTGCTTAGACAAAAACACAGTGCCTGAAGTCAGCTGGAATTTGCAATATATATATATATAAAACGTTTCTCATACAACACAATCTTTGTATGACATATTAAATTAATATAAATATAATAAATATAAATTGTACTGACATAAACCATTCTACAAACCAATGAGGTGATAGCATTCTTACAGGAAAAATAGGTCACTCTCTCAATGAACAAACACACATAGATGCGCACACACACATACATAAATGGAACATTAATGTTTTCTGCATATCTCCAGGCCACCTGATTAAAAACTTTACTGGCTAATAGAATTATCGACACTGTTCTTCATCTATTGTTTGATACAAATACTCATCAGTCATGCTGCTTTATGCTATTACACACACAAGTAGGGGGAGATAGGAGGGCTGTTGATGCAGCACCTCACAAATTGTAATTACATAAACAATGGCATGTGATATGTTATTAGGACTGGAGCGGGGAGTTTGGGGAAGCAGGGGGTGGACGGGGGAAGTGGTGAGGGGGTTGCTGGTTGACTCCGCTGAGGTCTTTGTAATTCCGTATTTGATAGTGAGGCTTACAGCAATTAAGATGTTTAATTTAAGGATTTAAGGGCTAAGAATTCTGACAAGAAAAAGGAAAAAAAAATCATTGGTGGCTGAAGTTTTGGTTGGATCTGACTACATTTGCATGTTGATTTTTTTTTTCCTCTCTGATTTCCCTCCCTCCCATGTGTCTTTCTCACCCCCCCCCCCCCCCCCCCCCCCCCCCCCCCCCCCCCCCCCCCCCAGACCCTCTTCTTGAAATGCAAAGGACTGAAAGGATGTGAGAGGAGTTGATCGTTGCATTGCACTGATAAGCAAAAATGTTTCCAGACCGTAAAAGAACTCTGTGGTGTGTGAGAGGGATAAACTATAATCTGCAACCACACACTGAACTTGACTGCTAATATTTGCATTGGAAATCAGACAGAAGTTATGCTAAGCTTTCCCCATTATAGCTCAACATGAGTGTGAAAGGTCTTCCCCTCCTTCATTTGAATATGGCCTCTCATGCATCAGAAAAAAAAACACTTTTGGATGAGTGGAGGATGGGAGGACAATTTATGAGGATGCATTTTTTTAAATGACCCTCCCCCCCATATATATATTTTCAATATATGAATGTATATATAAACCAATCTAAAAGCTAAATGAAGGGATTTGCTAGGATGTAGGTGCCTGGTTTTTTTTTTTTCTTTCATTGTCAAACTGAAATAAATATTTATAATAAGTGTTAATGATTAAAAATAGTCACATCCTTTCACACACACACACACACACACACAGGTTCACACAGCTATTCTTTTGATAGGATTAGTATTAATGCCAGAAAATGTCCTAAAGGAGTGACAAATATAAGCACAAAGCCAACAACTTTTACTTTCCATCCAAGACCCACTACAGAAAAAAATGGCTCATTTGATCAAGCCAGTGTTGTTTAGGATTGATAAGATTAGCAATCAAAAGCGTAAGTAATTCAAAGTGTAATGATTGTTCTCTTAATTAATCACACAGCAGAGGGTGAAGCTAAATATGTCTTCTTGTGGGAAAACCCTCTGATTTGTTGTTCATTTTGTCAATGATATTCATTTTTTTTCCAACCAGACAGCTTCTCCAAATTTTCCAGTCATGTGTTCTAATTTGGGTCCAAGTGCTTTTTACACCTGAATATAACAACTATTTAACATAGGTCCACAAACTGTCATTTTGGTTTTTGTCACTGTGTTAGGCCAAGTGGCTTCAGACCACACAGGCAGCTTCCTATATGCTATAGTAATTTCCCCTGCAAATATATACCTTATAATCATTATTTTCAGTCCTGTACCTCAGGATGTTTATAATGTTTTCATGTACATTGGGTGCAATTATACACTCCAGCCGCCTTTTACACTTCAATGTAACCTAGACCACAAAACCTTTCATCAGCAGCATTGCTTGGTTTGAGCTCAGTCTGACTCAGATGGTGTGAGATGGTCAACATTATGGCAAAGTATAGCACAGAAACACGCACAGAAACACCCATACAAATATTTTATGACTGAAATCTCAAGTCATGATCAGTTGAATAATTAAATATTTGTTCAAGTACTTATTCTAAAAACAACAACAACAATAATAATAATAATAATAAAGGTTACAGCTATAAAAAATGATCTACCTTTTACCAAATAAAATACAAATGAAACATTATCACTCCTCACATCCATCCATCCAATATTCTCAAGGTGGTTAAACACCAGGGTATCACACTGTTATGTGCAGTTGAGTTCACAGGCATTTAGTGCATTTCCACTTGACTAGACATTAAGAAGAAGATCATGTGAACAGGCTTTGCATGGAGCTGGGCTTTGAAAAGTGATTTTAAAAAGAAATTATAATGTAATGTCATTTAGTATCACACTGAGGGGAAAAAACTGTGTGAAATTGTGCAGATAATCAGCTAAATCTCTCAACATGAAAAGATAATTGCTCCAGAAATTAGCTGTACCTGAGGTCCATTTGTTTGGTCATGGCTAGTTTCATATATAGCAATGATCGGATATTAGCACTAATTAGAGCCGGGTCAGAGTTCTTGAAGGTCGGACATTAATGTGCAGAATCATTGAAATGCTAATTATAAACAGATTAGAAAGTTACGGTGCTTTATGGGGAGCTATTTAGTGATTTAAGGCATGATTTTTGTGTAGTAAAGGATTATCCATGAGCAGGGGAAATTAAGCTTCACTCTCCTTTTCCATTTTAATTGATTTCTTCTTTTCTTTTCTTCTTCACATTTTCATGTATTTTTTTTAAGCTATAATTACATATAAGGGGAAAAAAATCATGTTATGGAAAATGCTGATTCCTTTAATTGTAAATGTATCACCTTTTTGGATTCCTCATTGTGGATGGAATCCCATTCCCTCATTTAGTTTACTTATGTCCATCATTTGGTTAAAAAAAAATTAATTTACTGTTTCCACTGTTATCTGCAGCTCAAAATGCCTTTCTGACCTGATTTTGGATGTCTGTGGTTTTGTTTCTTGTAATAGCAGCATTGGTATTACAGCTTGGTGGAAACCAACTGTGTTGTCTCCAATTTAATTCTCTCTTTCTCGCCTGGCCTCTCTGTCAGCTCATAGCTCCCCTTATCAGCAAAGGAACTTCCCACTTAGGGCTAACTGAAAACCGTTTATTCACTGCTTCACCCAAAGCCTTGCTATAGCTGAGGAAACCACACACGCCATCTGTGTTCCTTTGTCTCACATTCATGTACAATCGAAAGAAACATATTCATGGTTCATTCTGAATCCACCCAGGCTATTCATTTTAACAGCCTCTATTTTTGAATCATCCATTTCACTTCATATTATAGGAATTACAATGGTTTGTTTAAAACAGTGCACCATATTATTTAATAATTTATTTTTCTTTTTGTTGACACGGATATCTTCCCAAAATCTGATGCCTACATTACCCCAAACCCGATACTTCTGTTATAGTGAATGTAAATGCAGCTTCAAGCTGCTAGCCTCAAGCAGGGATGTTTACAAGGGAACTTCCTTTTAATACCTATGATTCTTTTTAAATATGTCACAATCGCAACTCTCAATGCATCTGCACTGTGAGTACAATCATCATCATCATCATCATCATCATCATCATAGCCCTGTAAATGTAGATTCAGCCATGTAAAACCATCAAGTGAAAAGCAGACCTAACAAATTTATAGTGTCAAGAAAATTGCTTTACAACACAGTGTGAATCCAATGTCAGGTCACTGCCCCTCATTCGTCTCCTTGCCAACCAAGTAATTTCTCACTTGTGTCACAACAAACCTTTATGAATTGGACCCAGATGATATCTTTTCTCCTAAACCCTCCCTCTCTCCCATCATACTCTCTTACTGTGGGTCCTCTCTCTCCCTCTCTCTCTGATATTTAGTAAGGGAGAGGAAAGGAGTTGTAAGGGACTTGAGCTGACTCAGCAGATCAGAGAGAGGAGAGAAAAGCACTGCTAGTAGCTGGGAGGCTGTGTGTCTGTATGTACTGTATGTCTAAGTACCTGTTAGTGTATGTGTGTCCAAGTGTGTGTGTGCATGCCTGTGTTTGTGTGGTGGCACCATGTCCTTTTTTTTGCACACCCATAAGTTCATAGCCAGGAGGTTTGAACCATGCTGCCCCCCTCATTCTTGATAAAACTGTCGTCAGAACATGAAAGCATCAAAACATCAAACAGGACATTTAATTGTGCCTGTGAGAGTGCACATGTGTATGTGCATGTGTCTGGAGAGGTGGTGTTTGGTATTATGTGCACATGCTTGTCTGCAAGTGTGTGTTTCGTTGGTGTACATATCCTTAGGCCTGAGTGAATTTGTGTGCTTCTACAAGAAAGTCTTTGTGTTTTGTACGTGTGATGATTTGTTTATGATGCTTTGTAAGAGCAGTAAACATCTGTGGTTCATTAAGTCGTAATAAGTTGCCAACTTATCACAAAATACAGAACGTTACTCATCCCCCAGCAAATGGTTGATGCAAAAGACAAACAAAACAAAACAAAACAAAAAAAATTAACAATGGACCCATGAAATATGGTATGAAATTCAATGAAAAAATAAATTATATACAGCCTTAGGTCATATTCATTTCAATATTAAAATATTTCCTTCACAATAGAAATTTGGTGACACGTTTTCAAACATTTCTCTCGCCTTCTCCTTGTGTCTGTCAATCATTGCTGACTTGTCTGCTTTGGCAGCTTGTCTTTTTCAATCCCTCTCTCTGCCTATCATTTGGTCCTTCTGTCCCTCCATCCCTCTGCCTGTGCATCCATTTGTCTGTCTGCGACAAAGACAGACAAGCCTGTGCATCCCACCGCCGCCCCCCCCCCACCACACACACACACACACACCCCACATAGACATGAAACCACCCACCCTCCCACTAGTCCTGCCGGGGCGAGATTAAACAACAAAGTGGCTCGATTAATCCATTTGAAGTGATGTGGCATTAGGGCTTGGAAGGAGATGGGCTAACAAACACACAGTGCCCCAGCTGTGTGGGCTGCAGATAGAGAGAGGGGGTAGTGAAATTAATTGACCTCCACGGTAGCAATTAAAAACAAAGAGGGGAGAAAACAAAACAAAACATGGGCTTGTGCCTGTGAAACATCATGCTACTGCTTGGATGAAGAGATGGTAAAAGAGAAATTGGAGTCTGAAGTGTGGTTGGTGGTGGTGGTTGGTGGGGAGCTGGGATTTGCCATGTATGACTGCAAGTATGGACATCATTTCTGAATAAACACCGTATACTGTATATACACAATTTCTGCTGCACTAATGGTAAAGAGCAGCTGTTTTTTTCCTGACACCCAAAGAATCAACTACATTCACTCACTTCAGACTTCCACCAGGCTGACCTGAACAAGAGATTACCAAGCACAATCAACGAAAATGTCTGAACAGAAAAGCATTTGAAATGTCTTCATAATCACGATAATCATGGCATTTGTTTCAGGTTGCTATTGTTAAATAGTGGCTCTTAGACCAGGAAAGTGTATCAACACCATACCTTGTTCATACCTTCACATCACCGCAGACCTTTAATGAATCCAAGTTGAAAAGTACTCTTCAACTGCACTCTTGTCTGAATCTCTTCAGACTTTTTTTTCCCATTGCATCTCCTTCTGACTGAGCATTTAAACTGAAATACATGGGGCCTCCCACATATCCAGCTAGTTGTTTCTTGTGTAAATGATGTTGTGTGTTCAAGCATTTGTTTACCCTTAATCCTTACTTTATCCTGCCTGACATAAACTAGTGATTTTTTTTATTTCTTTTATTTTTTGGCAACGGGGCCGGCAGCACTGCAGAGGCATGCCAGTGGCAGAGGCTGCCTTTGATCCTCCATCTCAACCACACACCTGAGTGATGATGGCTCTGCTTGTAGCTTTATCCTCCTGTGCTCCAAGTCTTTCATTACGCACCCCTCCCATGAATGCTGTCATTGATGGGCAGTGGAGACACCCATGTTTAATGTACTTATAGGTGGTTAGAGGAGATTATTTCAGGGGCTGATGTTTTGTCTTGCAAAGTTGAGCAGAGATGGGGGCTCCGGGGGGGGGGGTTTGAAAACTCTTTAATAGCTTATATTTGGTAAACAAGCAGCCTTTTTGCTGAGTATCAATATAGACAATTTTCTTCTAGCTCTGCCCTGTGTGTCTGGCTGCTTTTCGGATCCACCTTTATGTGCACAGTACTTTATCCGTTGTACTGTCTGGATTATTCATAAGCAGATTTGTACTGGTTGCAAATAACAACTGCTACATACAGTAACAACCTCCCTTTAATGTTTTACACATCTTTATATCTGCAATGAACACAGAACCTCTCACAGGACAAATGTTACAATATTAAACAAATGTCTTAAATATGTACTGCCTAACTTTTAAATATATACAAATTTCCCAAAATTCAAACCACAATCACTGCAGTGAAGCCTATCTGCACAAAAAGTGACACGTTTTTATTAAAGCTGGAGGCAAGGTGGAAACATACAGCTCCATACAGTTGGACCACGGCTGAAAGCACCCATGAAATGGAGTCTACTGCTAAAAATAAACCTGAACCTTCAGTAGGATTATACAACTATAATTTTGCCCTCTGGCGAATGTGATCATCCGATGTTGAAAATGTGTGCTCCCTCAACAGAATTGAAAGAAATCAATCACTCCCTACATCAACTGCAAGACCAACTGCATATCACAGCCGCTGCTGTTCCTGCACCATGCAGCTCCACGTTTCCTGGATACAGTCTGGAGAGTGAACATTATGTTAAAAGACAAATATACAATACATACACTCTCACACTCACACATCTAACTGAAATACTAAAGAATAAAAATTGAAAGTCTTAAAAGTAAAGGTGGACCTCTATGTGCACAGTACTTTATCCGTTGTACTGTCTGGATTATTCATAAGCAGATTTGTACTGGTTGCAAATAACAACTGCTACATACAGTAACAACCTCCCTTTAATGTTTTACACATCTTTATATCTGCAATGAACACAGAACCTCTCACAGGACAAAAGTTACAATATTAAACAAATGTCTTAAACAACCCATTAATCCCAGAAACTAAAAGTGGTTCATACTCAGTTCAATACATATCATTATTGGAATTAGAAAGAAACAGATTCTAAACTGCACTTTTTCTGTTACTTTATTTTATCTCTATACGTTCAAGTTTTAACATCATAGTTAAAATCAAGCTTATCATAAAATTAAATAAAACAAGCAACATCTGGGTTTTATCCGATTCTTAACACAGTTAAGCTATCCTTATATTATATCCCTTCACTTCTTAGCTGACTCAAATGAGAAAAACGTACTGAGTGCTCGCTTCTGTTTCCTCCCATTTAAGATTGTGTCATTTTGATATATGCACAGTGAAATGTGGAAAATGTCAGTTCTCTTCTGTAGCTATTTGAACATATTTTATTTCTTATGGCTCCTAATCCATCTCTATTGGAGCATCAGGTTATTGTGTTACAGACATATGTCTTCAGTCTACCCAATGCCGAGAGGGTGATATTGGATTTATGATGGACAAAATATCGCAGGGAACTAAATGTTCACCAGGAACATGTAGACATGCACTTGTTGCTGTCACACAGGAAGTGTTTCATTAAATATTACGTACTGTCTGAACCAAATTTCTCTGGTACTTGTGTTTGTGAGACACATTTTAGCAGTATAAGTGATCAGACAAGAGTTAAACATTTTGAACATAAACCATATGTCCCAGGATAAACAGCATATTGCCTTCCAACATCCTTAGGTGTCAACCTTTGACTAATATTCAAGGCCGTTGAGCAATAAATAAAGTAGTAGAAGTAGAGTAAATAAACAGCTGATCAAAAATACCATTACATTATATTATATAATAACTGGTCTGCATTTACATGGCATCTCTCTAGTCTTAATGACCACTCAAAGTGTTGCCGTTCGCCCATTTACATCCATTATTTGCATTTAACACTTTTTCCGTACATACACATCAATTAAACCCCTTCACATGCTGCCAACATAGCCATCGGGAGTAAGTTGGGGTTACATTTTTGGCCCAGGGACACATCGGCATGTAAACAAGCAGAGGGTGGAATTGAGCCACAAGCTTAGGGTTGTAAGGCTGATTCATAGCCATCTAATACAGTTTAACTTGTATATTGAGTTTCGGTGAGACCACAATAGAAACAGAGTAAATTGATTGACTTACTGATTATGAGTTGAGATCGGCAAAGTTTCAACATACTGACTCTATACTGAATATAGAGTTGAAAATGTCTAAATGGCAGCTAAGAGGTAATGATAGTTTATAACAGTTTTTCCCTGTCTGTAATGATGGAACAAGTGGCCTAATTTTATTGAATGTTATAATGATTGCTCAATTAATCTTTAAATCGTCACAAACCTATACCCATTAAAAGTGGCACTCATTTAATTACGATATAAATTTTACCCTTTCATTTATTAAAATAGTGGCCATTATTCTTTCTCTATTTTTTTTTTTTTACAACAGCACATGTACGAAGATGAGCCATACATGAAATATATATAATCATCACACCTGGACTCCATCAGGCCATGTCAACTTGCATTGTCAGTCTTAATACTGAAAATCTTTTAGCAGTACACATTCTATTTACATGCTCATTTATGATCTGCCACCATGAGTTTTACTCAGTGTATAGTTCCTTCTCCTTGAAACAGCATCTTTTAGCTTTCAACTCAACTGGTACTTCTGTTACTTAATAGCAAATGGTGTGTGTAAGCCTTTATTATTTCAACACTTAATAACAGACAACCCTAATAGATCCCTGGTGAATTCTGTGGCTGTGTGTGTGCATTTGTGCAAGCGAGTGGGCGGGGATATGGAACGAGTATCTGACAACAGTAAAATGGGGGAAAAAATGAAAAGGGGTTAATTTGGTTTGGCTCAGGTGAGGTAATTATTCCTTTCCCCCACTTCGCTGCACACCAATAATAATCATTAACAAGCTTAAAGTACTTGAGGAGCAGTGGGAGCTGGTCGCTAACAACACAAGGCCCAGGAAAGGACGGAGGGAGAGAGGGATGGATGGTGGCATGAAGGGAGAGAAAGGGGAGGATGGGATATCATTATGCTAATGAGGCTGGCCTTAATCGCACAATGCCCATGATAATCTGCTGGGAGGAACCCAGGTTACTTGGGTCACTGGTTTGTTCCATGGCAGGCATTCATTTTGTTTTTGTTTTTTTCCACTTATTTCTCACTCCCATTTCACATTTCGACTGCAATGAAATTTTACAACAGTTTCCTCTGTCCCCTCTCCTTAGATTTGGCTTATGTTTTAGACTCATGTGCATATATATTTAAAATATGTGTATAATGGAACATTTAGCCACTTCTTTTCAGGATCATAGCATGCAAATTAATAACCATGGACCTTTGTTGCATAGTTAATGTTTGTTGGTTAATTACAAACAAAACAACTGCAGCAAACAGAATCCTGAGTAAATCCCACGAAACACTTCTACTAATATGGCCCTGCCTTGTGGTGTACTGAGGCAAAGGTGAGGATATTTAATGCACAAAATGCACAGAGGTTAAATACAGAAAAATAAAGTCCTACAGGTGAACAAATGCTGTAACCAAACAAAATCTAAATAAGTAAACACTGCAGTGGCAGAGACATGATCCCTCACTAGCTTCCCACTTGAGTCATCTTCTTGAGTCATATCAATAAAAAAATAAATAAATAAATATATAAAATTGGTACTGGTCACATTTGTGCCAAGCTTCATGATCCTTGATTTACTGACTCCATTAAAGTTGCACTCACTTTAATGGAGTGCAACTTAAAAAAAGCAACTAATTTTTGTTATTTCAGACTCTGTATTGGAACAAAATAATAATAATCCCAAATATTGTAGAAACACAAAAAACATAAGCTTTAGCAGCACAGGTTTTCAAATCTCTGAGTGGAATCCCACATTTCCAGACGGCAGCAGCAGATCCTATGGTTCACCTAATCTGCCTCCATGTGCTTCCCCTCTTTTTTCCTTCCTCTCTTTCTCTCATTCCCTTTCTCTCACTGGGCTGGTATTTCTTGGACATCTGTTCTTGGCAAACACAGCAGCAGCTACAGTTCTGCACCCGCTCCCCGGAGGACAAGGAGGGATGTAAGGATGGAGGTTAGAGAGGAGGGAGGGAGGGAGGGAGGGAAGAAAAGAGCATGTTGAAGAAGGAGTGTGAAAGGGGAGAATAAGAGGAGCAACAAAAACTCACACAAACCCACACAGCAGTGAAAACTGTGAAAGACAGCAATATGGAAGCAGTGAGGCAAGTTTTGAGTGAGTCTGTTAGCAGTAATTGGGAGAAGGGGGACCACCACTTGGGACCAGCCCTCTGGGTCACACAACAGCACTGAGCAGCCTGTTGGGGCCCAACACTGGAGTTACAAGGATTTGGGTGATTGAGATTACTACTGCAGGTTTCCAGGAAAAAAAAAAAAAGTATTTGGTTTAAGGTTGAAGAGGAAAGTGACATTTAAACTAGCAAAAAAAAAAAATGTAACTCAAGTATATATTTGGCTAAACAATAAATTCTTAAAATGGAAACGTGTTTGTATCAACTTGGAGTTGAACACGATTTAAGATTTTATTTTTGAGGCTATTATCTTGGTGTCTTTGGTATTTTTAGATGAACAAAAAGAATTGTCCTCATGCATATCCTTGAAAGCCAGCAGTCAAGAATGTTGAATGGGAAAGGTTAAAAAAGTAACATTTTAAACAATTACAGATGACAGTTTGCAACAGAAAAAAGATGGAGTGAGAGGTTGCTGAATTGTCTGGACATGTAATTGACAGGGAAATCAGCAAAGGGAGGGAGACAGAGTGAGCAGTATCTTGACAGGCTTCAGGTTAAAATGATTAATTACCTCCAAGGCTTCTGTGGGTCTGGCAACTTCCTCTGGTTGCCGCTGCGATGTGTGTTGCAGGGGCCCAAGGCCCAGGGCCTGAGGTGATGCTGTCACAGTTGCATCTTTTTCCAATCACACTGAAAAATCTGTCTGTATTTGCTTTTTCTCCTTTTCTTCCTGTCTCTCTCCCACTCTGTCTCACTCTGCATTCTATTTCTGTTTTACCACAGCACATGGGTTAATCATTATTTCAATAGAGTCATCACCATCAAGCACTGAAAACCATAAACTGATACCATAAACATCAGGTTGTACTAAATGAAGAGCTATCATGATGTCTCTTTTCCTGGCTTTTTTCCGTTCAGTAAGTCTTACATTTGCACAGGGCTGGAATTTGTTTCAAGCAGTGGAGCTGTAATTAAGCTTATCTTTATTATGAACCACCACCAGGTTCTTTTATAGCAACCAACGAACAACTTTTGTGTCCCTGGAGATTCCAGTTTTGTGATTGTAGTAAATATGCAGCAGTAGCAAGATGCCAATAATGACACACAGGTACTTCCTCTCAGAGCAGAGGGTGTGTTGCATTATAATAAAAACCCTTGCATGAAAAACATGACAGATACTGTAGGAACACTATTCTCTTCATTGTTTTGGGTACAGAATTACCCATCGCCTGAGAGCAAGGCTCATAGGGGATCAATGTAAATATAGATGGTGATCAACATTTCACTGTGCAATCAGTTTTAAAATCATAATGCCAGGTTTAGGCTAAATAGTTGACTATTTTATCTTCAAACAAGTGACTTACCCTTTTTAAAAGCCACTATACTTGTGTATAGAATCAATCCTGAAGGTAAACTGTAATTATGGCACAATGACTACAACTAATTTAGTCATTAGCATGTATCATCCAGGTCTCTCAATGGCCAGAAAGGAATAGAAAGATGACCCATCGGCACCATCGTCTTTGTACAATAATTCCTTATATTAAGTAATTTTAGTAAAAGTAAAATTGTTGTAAATGTTGTAAATTAATGCCACAGTACTGCCAATGACTACACACAGTACAAAAGAGATCTCAGCCTTCTCAAGCCTGGTCAATGTAGTGGCAACATAATCACTCCTTGGACTGTGTTGATAGAGACAACATGAATGCACTTCAGTTAAGATTATGAAAACACTGTGTTTTCAGTTAAATACAGAAGCAAATGTGTTGTGTCTGACATTATTGTGGGCCTCTTCCTTCTGAAACCAGGATATTTCCCAATGAGTTCTGCTCATGAAAAAATACTGTGAATCTACAGTCACTACATGTGGACAGGTTTCACATGTATTATTGTTTGGTCAGAGTGGTTCTGCCACTGCAGTATCATGACAGGTACGAACAGTTTTTTTTTTTTTTTTTTTCTGATAAGAAGCAGCCTTGCATGAAAAACAACCTGTCACCATCCACAAATGCCAGCGTATCAGTGGACAGTATTTTTTGCAATAGAAATACAGTAGCATGAATTTCCTTATTTCCTTGATTTGGTCAAAGAGCAGGGGGAAGTTCTTGACAGAAGCAAAAAAGAAAACTGATGCTCAAATAAACTGAGGAGCTGTCCACACAAAAACAAGTGTAGGTGAATCCACTGAAGTATTTTAACGTATTGGCATTTTATCCACACTGAGAGCACTGGAATGCTGGTCCCACAGTGGGAAAATCTCAAAAGGCTACCCCTACCTTTTAGTGTAGAAAACCAAATGGCTACTTTGGAAAAATGATGATGTCATAATCCTACCTCTCTTGCATTGGCATTTGCTGTCACTTATCTTTGTTGTTGTCACGTTGCTCTTCTAGTGTTTGAAAATTGTTTGGTTTATTCATTTCCTTTCCTTAGTACCACTGGCTTTCTTCATTCAGTCTATGTTTCTGCAATTGTATACATTCTAATGTATACGTATTTGAATAAAGCTTTATTTTAAAAATAAAATACTTTTCGTTCAGTTTTCTAATGGATAGGGCAATGGTGAAATACATTACTTCAACATTTTGGACACATTTTTCTTTCATATTGGTCTTTGTCTTTATTCATTTTCATTTATTTAACAATGTTTCAATACCAGGGTCTTACCACCCCTCTTTTTTTAATCTTTTGCCATCTCCCTCTCTTTTATCACTCTCTTCGCTCATTTCTCCGACTCTACTGCTCTCCCTGTGTACCTTCCTACCCCCCCCTCCGATATTTTTCCCCACAAGAATTTTAGGCTTGTAATTTATTATTTGCAAGAGAAACTGTTATCAGAGTCAGTTTGCTATCGTGAGCCACTTCATTAATCACCTAGCCCACTCTTCATTTGTTCCCAGATAGGCTCTGGTTCGCTGGGTTCCAGGCACTGATATAAATATGGAGGTAAGAACACTCCCCTCTTCTGTTTATCACCAAATAGAAAGACAAAGAAAAAAAAACCCCACAAAAAAGTTCAGAAGAAAATTACCTTTTCCTTTTTTAAATCTACTTCTGTCCATCCACACTTAGCTAAGTGTTGTTCATTTATGTACTTTCACCTCTGATGATAAATTAAACTTGTTTTTTTGACTGCTTTGTTAACAGAAAACGGACGACAGTGGGAGCATGGCATCTTGAGGTGCGACCCCCAACATATGGGACTGATCAGGATTATATGGGGAGTTCACAAAGAAGCAGACCAAACACACTGTGTATGCCTTTTCACATTCGACTTTTTGAGTGATGCGATGATTAGATGTGTGATATATTTATTTCAGTGGAGATTGTGGAGAACCACACTCTCTCCTATATGTTTTCATTATTCATCAACTGCTAAATGTTTTTTTTTTAATACTGATTTTGGATCTTCTAAGAAATCAAAATGCCAGTAAAGGTTCCTCTCCAATCTGAGTCCATGTTTCTGTGTATTCGTTGACCCATAAAGGATTGTTGGAGAATGAGTTAAGGTGGCCTTGAACTATAAGAAGATAATCCTATTTTCACACACACACACAGAAAGTAAACCCCACTTTACCATCCCAACAATTAGCTTTGCTGTTTAGTTCGGTTTGGTGAATTGGAATTGTGTAGTCTTTGTTTCTCAGTTTGTGAGAGTCTCTTTTGTCTCTTCTGTTTTTTAACTCCTTGTTTCTATCCATCTAATGCCTGAGAGGGGTTGATGAGTAACATGTTACTTAGCAACTGTAAACCAACTGCAAGATTTGGTTTCCAAATTAATGCTGGTCCAATTTCTAATGAACTTAAAAATTGGAGGAATAAAATGTTCACCAGTTTGGTATACTCAAAAGGAAAGACACACAAATGAATTGTGATGCCCGTATGCATGTGCACCTCATAGATTTGGAAGGCAAGCAACATTTACAGTAAAGTCATATAGCTTTGGTCACTCTGTACAATGATGCACCTTAAACGTCCTCGCAAAATTGTCTGCAGTATGAGTCTGCAAGAAGCTACATACCTGTTCTTGTCACATCTACATGCTCATACTTAAATTAGGGTGCACCGTGGCCACCAATGTGCAGCTTCGCTGGAAAGCATGTTCAGTTGATGCGTATGGTCTGTGACATCAAACATTTTTGGGCTGCATGCAAATATCTGCACAAGGAGCCATGTATTCTGTCGCAGACATGGGTGGATGATGACTTTTATATCACACGTACTATAGCAAATCACAACAGAATGATGTGAAAATTATGAATTTCCCTTAAAAAAGAAACAACAGTAGGGTGAGAATAATAACAAACCAACTGTCTCATCTGTGATACCTACACTGGAAGAACCCTACACCCTTACACCCTTAACCATGCCAGAATATACTACTAGGGTCACTGTTACATGTATTTTCTTCTTAAACTTTGACTGACAGGTCTGAAGGCTCAGCTTGTTTACATGAAGAGCTTTCGACCTTAGCGCATTCACAATATGGCAATTTTACTTTGAATTCAGTATTTTGAAAATGCCTAATAACAATGGGAACTGCCTCTGTCTTTTTTTCTGCCGGACAAATAGTCTAAAGTGTTCAACCATCTGACCTACTTAAAGGATACAAACCCTTAACAAAACTATAATCCCATTGATGCAAGTAACTCAACTGTGGGTTAAAAAGATATACCAAAAATAAGAATAATAATTAAAAAAATAAAATAAAATCTGCACACACACACACACACACACATAGTGTTATCACTATTTAAAGCCACTCAAAATACGGCATATCAGCAGTAATTCAAAAATGAATTTATTCTCCAGCTGTATCATCTATAAAGAGTTTCCTGTGGGTATCTGATCTTGAAGTAAACTGTGCTGTTTTTTCCTGCACATCTGTATCTAACTGTACAAATTTACTTAGCATTAACATTGGCTGGAGCAGGAACTTTGTTGTAGTGGAGTGGAGAAAGGGGAGACCAGGGGAGGGAATTCCCAGATGTAAGTTCAAACAAATATTAATACTTGATCCCTTTGGGATACTTTTGTGTATGAGAGTGTGTGTTGTGTGTGTGAGGAAAGGAGACATCGAGAATGTTGGGGGTAGAAATCAGAAATGGTGACCAGACTGACAGTCTTAGAGGTAGAAAATGAAAAACCAAATAAACAAGGCATTAAGGAGGAAGCGGTAGCTAATTAGTTAACTGTACGAGGTAATATTTTATTAAGTCACTAACAAGACATGACAGGTTCATAAAACCTGCCACTTGTTGTCGAAGGGTTTTGTAAACTGACTCCAGCTGAGTAATGAGAGGTATGTTCAACTTGAAGGGACCACTCCAAGAACAGCAATTACTGTGCCATGAATTTAAATAAAACTTTTTTCCCCCTGGCTGAGCCAATTTGTATGCTTTGTTGTGTACTCATTAAAAAAAGGGGTGATTTGGAGTAGCAGAAAAGAGGGATGGTCATAGTAGTTGTTTGGAAGAGAGGTCGAGAAGGGGGTAGAGGTATCATTATGATTCCCGGGGCACTTGGTGGCAACGATAATATGTTGGTAAAATAAAATCTCGGCTTTGAGAATCTAATGAGGCTTGACCCCCCCCCCCCCCCCAGTGTTCACTGGCATTCAGCTCTTCACTCCACAACAGGTTCCCTGAGGAGAAACGCACAGGATAGGAGACGTGGTTAGGCCTTTCTACACAAGCTCTGTTGATGGATAGATAGAGGCACAAATGGGTGGAGGGTGTGAGAGTGGAAGGCAAGGTATAGGAGGTGAGCGGAGAGAAGGGACGATGGGAAGAATGGGCACATTTGGAGGGGGGTGGGTGCAGGAGCCTCGCTGACAAAAGTGTGGCTAACCCGTTTTCACAGCAAGAATGGAATGGATGCAGAGGGAGGCTTGTGAATCTGCATGGTTTTTGTGGTTGGGCAGCTGTGAAGAAACAAGCAGGTAAAGGAAGTGGAAGGAAGGGCAGAACTAAACAGTTATATGTAAACAGTCACAGTGATTCTGACGAATATGCACGGCATGAAAATACACTCCTTTCCTGTTTTTACACTGGTCAGGTTCCTCATAATCATATGGAAATGTGTGGTATATTTCCACCAAAACACAACAACTTTGGGGAATCGACATCAGCAATGAATGTTTATTGTGTACAATACATCACAATAATGTATTGTTTTTTATAAAGGAAATAATATAAATGTTCTGACTTGTAACTCAAGCAAACTCAACCAAGTATCTCCAAGAGTGTCACACTTTATGAGTTGACTTCAAGATTGGAAATCAAATGAGGATACTGCGCTGTGTGCTAAACAGGTGTGGTATTTAGTGAGACATTTAATCCAGAATTTGTCCTTCACCGCTGTGAGGTGGGATTTACTGTCACCACATTTTCCACTATTTGTGAATTATAACAGTATCTGTAATATCTTGGGTCACACCAGTGACTATTCAGTAACCAAAGCATTATAATAGTGTACATTCTAACAGATTTTTCCTACTTTTGTATTGTGTCTTTCAAACACAGTGGCTTTGTCTCTCTTGTTGTTTGATCTCTTAAAATAGTGTTTGAATCCCAGTGCAGCAAACCTACATCCAACAATTACAGTAGATACTTTGCGGGAGATTATCAAATTAACAGATTAATGCACAAGTCGGGCCTCTGATAGGCTCTGGCTAGCCATGCCCACCTTGACCTTTTTAATGAAAATAAATGACAAAAAATTAAAATAAAATGCTGTAAAACCTGATAGTATATACTGTAGGTCTGAGGATATTATGTTGGAAAATTATGTTAGATTCCATTACTGTGACTTAACTGATCACAATCATCTAATAAAAAGCTGGGCTATCACCAGAACTAAAGCCTTTAACTGCACCACCCTTTAAACATGCTCTTTTTCCCTGCTCCCTTTTAAACCCTGTTGATCATGTTAGACTCTGACTTTATCTGGAAAATTAGCCTGATGAAAAGATCCAAGACAGACTATCCCTGTCTCTGACCTTGTGTTGCCAGGCCAGTATGACTCTTCATCCCTTTTTTCTCCCCCCACCACCTGCCTTTACTTTGACTTTTAAAGTCAGAGGTACACTCTTGCTTTCAGGCTGCCTTAATGAGGCCCAGTGCAGTTCACCGGCGATAGGACTGTTAATGAGAGACTCATCTGAAAGAAAGGAGACATTGGGTGGTGGTAGTGGAATGAGGGAGGGATGGTTGTCGAGAGGGGATGAGATGAGAGGGGAGGAGGGAAAAAAATAAAGTGTTAAAGGCTGTACCAGGTAAGCACGGACACAGCTTTAGATCTCAAGTATAATGTCAGTAAAGATTTTAAGATAAATTGTTTATGTAGGTGTGTATTGTGTACGCGCGAGGCATTGGGCCCTTTTAAGAGTCTTTTGCTGGCATTCTTGTTGAGGATTGATTATCTTTGTTGTGGTAATCTGAAATTAATTTGCACTTGAACCCATCTTTCTTCTGGGCTCAATTTTAAAACGCTGTTATAATTACGTGCCCCCCACATGAAAACCAAGAACTAAGGCACTGATGTGATGATCCGGAATATTTTAATTCCCCAGGTACTTAAGAGCCCCTTTCCCTTTTTTTTCTCCTTCTGTCTTCACTCAAGACTTATCTTGCAAGGTAATAAAACAAAATGTTCCCATGCGTGGGGCTTAAGCAAAAGGTATTTGCCTGAGGGGGAACAGTAATAAGAGCTGTATTGCTACACATTTACTCATGTACTTTCTTAGTAGGTCATCCAGTGGTCTCAAATGATGTTTAACTTTGGTTAATGCAAGCTGATGCCCAGCTGAGTGCCGTCAATGACAAGCTGCTCTATGGCGATGAGCACAGCGGAACATACTCTCGATATATAACAATACACATGTACAAACACAAGGACATTTTACACAGTTGGTGAACCAATAACAACTTTTCAACTTAAAAAGGTATGCTATCATGTTTCACCCAATTTCCCATTGGGGACTCAGATACATGCAAGCACACATATTGGGGTTGTTAACAAGATTTGTGAAGCATTAGTCAGTTCTGACAGGGGGTGTTTGTAATATAAAACTATTTAAGACTACCTGCTAACATCTGCTATTGATCTTAGCTGTGTGCTTCCCCCTTTGTTCCCAGCATGAGCTGCTAATAACCTTATCAGTCATCTTTTAGTTTTAGTTCAGTCTTCTGTTTGTTGTTAGGGCTTTTTTTTTTTTTTAATGGAAGAGGGAGTATTACCTGACTAAAAGCTGCAGGAACCATCTTCTGTGATTTCCTGTGGTGTTACTTTTGTGTTAAAAGGGCCTCAAAGGTCACTGGCCCAGGGCAGAAATTCTTTCAGTGTGACACCTCATGTGAGACTCAGAGAGATAAGCAAACATAGACCTAGACCTACTGCTGAATACAATTAGTAAGAACAAACATTTCACATATCACTATAGCATGTCTTTAACCTATAATTAAGCTAAAACTTTAAACATGTACATATTGTTATTTAGCACTATTTCACTGTAACACAGAGGTAAAAAAAAAAAAGAATAGTGTTTATTTTTTTTGACAGATGTGTAATGACACTGCTCGTCTGTTCGCTTTACTTATTTTTTGATTGCTTCAGTCAAACCTTATTATTGTTAAGCAAAAAAAAAAAAAAGCATGTAGTCAGTCTCAGCTGTCTTCTCTGTCTTTTTACTGTAAAAGATCTAATGAAGCATAATAGCCATGCAGAATATGGAAAACTCTAATTGTCTCTCTTCCCATTGATTGAGGGCTAAGTGTGTGTGTGTGTGTGTGTGTGTGTGTGCGTGTGCATGTGTGGAGTGTCCCCGACAGCGAACACTGCTGTCTGCTGACAGACAAGGCCTGCTGCTAAAGCCATTGCAATAATCATAAAGATTAGGAAAACAGTGGGAAGACAAGTGTTCACAGTGGGCTCCTATTTTTACACTGGTACTCACAAAAAAATAACTTTTACTGTAAAAGATCTAATGAAGCATAATAGCCATGCAGAATATGGAAAACTCGAATTGTCTCTCTTCCCATTGATTGAGGGCTAAGTGTGTGTGTGTGTGTGTGTGTGTGCGTGTGCATGTGTGGAGTGTCCCCGACAGCGAACACTGCTGTCTGCTGACAGACAAGGCCTGCTGCTAAAGCCATTGCAATAATCATAAAGATTAGGAAAACAGTGGGAAGACAAGTGTTCACAGTGGGCTCCTATTTTTACACTGGTACTCACAAAAAAATAACAACTGGCAAACGTAGGCTTGTGTGCTGTTTTAGACATAACAGCACGTGTGTGTGTGTGTAATTACATGAGCAACTGTGGCCTATACAGCTGACAATTCATATCATGACCATGTGTGTGTTATGCACGTAATGTTTAAGTAAAAAACACTGCGTTCGTGTATCATATGCTTGCATGTGTTGTGTTTCTATACTGAGTTTTAATGCTTATATGGAGCATGCAGTGCGTTTTTAAATGAGTTATCAACTGTATGGAGAGATCAAACACAAATGATCAAATGATTAAAATGAAAATAATAAGAAAAACATAACCACACTAATAGAACATAAGTACTGTATGTAACTGATATGTACATCGAAAATTCACATATACAGTGAGTTGCAGAAAATAGGGCAGAGAACCACATCATAGTGTTGTAGCAAACTGCTTTCAAAGTACAACAGTGAGAAACTTGTCATGCAAATGTGTGTGACAGATCTCCTCACAGAGAGAGAACAACTAAGTAACAATCAAAACAATGCTTACAGCAGCTAAACTTGTGAAGATGAAATCCTGTCACTAATTGAATCGGATGGCAAGAGAGGAATAGAGAAATATTGTTCATTTGTTATACAAAAACAAATTTTATTATACATAATTCACTTTACGCACATTTTGTTATTGCGATTCACGCGGCATCATGCTCTGAATTATCATTCTGAATATGCAACAGTTTTAATAATTTAGCATGTCAGTGTTTATTTTCAACATGCCGCACTTGGAATGAATTTGTTTGAATTTAGTCTCAGTTTTGTTTATTTCTCCTTTTGATATTGCTTGTTTTCTGCTCTCACTAGAAAGTGTGTCATTGGAAGAGGCACTTTTTCCTGTCCTCAAATAGACCTGGGTCTCATCAAGTTAGACTCACAAATGTTAAGCATCCCTCTTCATTATGAGCAAACACATTCCGTTGCCTTCAAAGCTGAGCTACAAAATATTTGCTGAATCCCTCTGAATGTAGCTACACAGTCTTAGATCTAAAGACTCACAAGTATCGCTTCAATCACCCCCACATTTTTATCGAAACGTTATCTCTTGACCACTGCCAGTTATGTGCTTTAGTTCCACCATGTGGCCAGCCGCTTTTGACTGTTACATATCTGACATAAACCTCAGCAAATCACCCCCCCCACAAAAAAAACAGAAGTCGTATTATTCTTCCACTTTACACTGCCTGCTTTTTTGTGATAACATCTTGCACTCATTGCGTCTGACTTGTACGTTACTGACACTAACCTCAAAAGGGCCTCGCCACAGTATACACACATACATACATTCCGCAGTGTCTCCTTTCTATCATTATCTGTTTCATTCATATGAAAAAGCAGATGCACACTTGATAGCATCTACTGGCCACAGCTGGGCTTTGCTCATGTGAGCAAAAGACCACATTTGTTTCCTGAAATGTCTGAAACAGAGAGCAGGGCATACCACTATACTCATACCGTGTGAGTATGTCTGTGAGTGTATATACAACTCTGTGTGTCTGTTTGCATGGAATTACTGTTTTTCTGAAAACAAAACAACCAAAAAAAAAAAATTAGAACAAAAACAAAGCAAATACAATGTGCGTAAATCTTGTCTCTTATCTCTGTTCATGAGGCCTTGCAGGAAATTTTCCATTCCAACTATTGATTGTTATCAGCAACTAACCCTACATAATGGATGATTTCCCCAAAACAAATCCTACTTGTATCCCCTCACAGCATTTACAATAAAACACAAAGATATGGAAAGGCACAGAGCAAATATATCCATATTAAAAAAAAAACAAAAAAAAAAAGGTAGATTTAAAGCCAAATCGTTTCAGATTAGAACATGGAAATGCAACTGAATCAACTGTCCTGCTCAGTGTTCATTATTTGTCATGACAGACATGTGTAAGGATATTATTACCTAATGACTCTTGTGATGAAGGGTTAAAATTTGATCTGGTCATAGGCATATGAATAGAAACAAATATAAAATTACCCCCCCCAATAATGAACCCACCTTTAAAAAGGGAGAAAAGAAAAAAAAAAAAAAAGAGATGTGCCCTTTTTTTATTCAATCTGCATCATATCCTTTTGACTTAATTCAATATGGGGTATAGAGATGGCTGTAAAAAGATAATTCTAAAAAAAACAAACAAAATCAAAACAAGGTAATAATCTTTAATCACAAAATGCACAGTTATTACTGTATAATTCATAAATAGTAATTAAATGCTTCTACATAGACTGCAACTGGCATATAGTGATGCTCTAAGACTTAAGCTAAAAAGACCCAGATGGACTAGTGCCAGTTTGTGACTGCTCAAGTCAACACTTTAAGTAAGTAAAAAAAAAAAAAATAATAACCTGTTAGGGTCTTCATACAGAACGATGCAGAGCTTCATGACAGCTAGATACTCAGAGTGTATAATACAGCTGAGGACAGACACTCTGCTCTTTTACACCTGCTGCGATGTTGGAGGCCATTGAACTACAGCGTCGCAAAATGGTCATGATGTTAGATTGTGAGAGTTAGTATGGATTTGCTGTCAGTTGGCCGAGCACTTCTCCTGTCTGTGACTGACTGATGGGTTGAGGCCTCGGGTCGGGAGCAGGAAGGCAGACTGGAGTAAAGCACTGTTTTGTGTGGCTGCCGGGTACAGTCTCTCTCGCTCTGTTTGAGTGTCTTTTATGTCTGGCTATCTCTCCCTCTCTTTTTCCACATACACGTGCACTCCCACTAACAACCACCCCACTGTGTACTCATGGATGGCTGGACACATAAGTAGCTGTGCACATGCGCACATGAGAAGATATGCAAAAAAAAGAAAAGAAAAAAAACAGTCATGCCTCAGACTTAAGTGAAAACATACACTGACACACACACACACACACCAGAAGGGGCTGATGACATGATGGATAGCTTATGTCAATGTCGGGACAGCCAGAATCAGCCTGTTGCTGATAAGGAGCACTAGAGCAGACCTACCCTATACCCACAACCATCACAGTCCTTTTCACCGTGCACACAACCTGTGTGTCAAAATGTCTGTGTTTTAGCTGAGAGGGCTCACACGAGCTTTAGGAATGGTTTTGAAACAAAGTTGTGGGTCTGTGTGTTTGGATCTCTCTTGAAGAGTGTGCGGAGCAAATTAGTTTGCACATTTGTGTTGTGCACATGTACTTTTTTTTCGTGTGTGCATGTGTGTGTGTCTGTGTGCGCACGTTGCTGCATGTAAAGTAAATACAAATGTGCGTATGCATGTGTGTGCCGATGCCTCATTGAGGTCTGGCTCGACAGCAGGCAGAATTGAGTACCTGCAGCAGCTTGCCACCTGTCATTTGTTATCCATCACACGACGCGACACCCCGGCTTCAGTTATTGATGGCGTGTATGGTAATTCCACTTCTATCACTGCAGTGATGGGAAGTTGATACTACGGATGAGAAAATATGGATGGCGTCAAAACTACTCAATTACTTTTATGAATCGTTTCTTCAAACTATCCTGAACTGGCCATTTATCTCTCCTGATGGGGTTTGACAAAGTATGTCAGCAATATATGCACTTACATAAACAATATATACAGCTCTCACACAACATGGAGTAAATGTGTATTAAATTCATTATGGTGTAGTTTAATGTGTGCATAAGCAGCGTTACCTTTTACTTTGCCAGGCCGCAGTTAGTAAATAAAATTTGGGCTACGTGAGTTCAAACGAGGACACATCCAAGTACAACCTAAGTGAGCTTGTTTGGCATTGTGTTCTCATTTGCCCAATTAGACCAGCGACACTGTGCTCTCCCTAGGTGCTAACTCGCTAAATGGGAAATTACACCATAAAGATAAGGAAGTGTCAGAGAATGTTTAGGGTCTAAGCATAGTGCTTTCATCACGGCTGCTCAACACAGCCGGAGAAAAAATTAATGAACCCACTGTGGCGGGTTTCTGCTGCATTTTTAAACAGCCCTTTTTCATTACTGCAATGACATTTTGATTGCATTTGTCTCGGCAATAACTGTATGTGAGCGAGAAGCGAGAGAGAGAGAGAGTCCCCTAAAAATAATCACTGTTATGCCAAAGTGATTCTGACATGAGTTGTACACACTGAGATGACATTTAATATGAGGACAGAAATAATGACTTTTACGGCAAACTGTAACGCGATAGCAACTGATCCTTAATCCTGTGTGTGCGGCTTCGTAAAATTCTAAGAGAAGGTGCACATTGTGGCTTCTGACTAAGACAAAAATCAGGAAATCTATTAATCCAGTGGTCTAGTCTAATATCTAATAAAAATATCTATAAAAATGAAACTGTTGTGTGACAGAGTGCATGTCTGTTGACTACAATTGAAAAGCAGGAAAACTGAGCAGTTTACCAACTTGTACAATTAGCGGCAGTTGTTAAAAATATATTTCCTGAATAATAGTGGAACTTACTTTTAAATTTCAATAGATTAATACCCTGAGAGAGAGAGAGAGAGAGAGAGATGGAGGCGAAAGAAGGGGGGTAAAAAGCTCGGGTCACTGATATTGCAAGACACCACAGGATAATAAGCACCACAATCTCTGGTTACACATTGTTTTTAAATTCTTTTAATTGCATCTTCCCAGCTCTCATCGGGGTGGCGACCCTAGAAGTGGGGTATGAGGTCATTCTCTAGCAGGAGCCTTTGAAGCCCAAGTGCCTACCTCGCTCCCGCTCTCCCTCTCTCCCCACCACTTTGTGTGGCCTTGAATTGCAAATTGTTTTAAAATACGCATAATGAGCATGGTGGCAAAATGTTGAGATTCTTTGTCTTTGCCTCACTCAGCCTTTAGCACAACTAAGTGAGTTAAGATGGCTCTATTGAATTACAAACGATTATTTTACTTACTCCTACCCAGCGCATGCATAATGAAAGAGAAAAATGGAGTATAAGCTCCAGTGATTGTGACTGTGTGGATTGTCAAGCAGAGGATATTATTTCTACATAGAGAAGCTAAACTTAATGATGCTACCCGTGATTATTATTAAGTAAATTGTCAAGAAATGTGTGCAATTATACATAGTAGTAAAGTTTTCATATTGACAGATTTTATAATGCATGTTCTTAAAATACAACCAGGCAGACTGGCTTTCTTGGGAAATTTGACACGCTGACTAACAAAGTAAGTACTATTATGTCCTGCTGCCAGTGTTGGCCAGGAGCCTTATTTAAAAGACATTTTTAATCTCAGTGAGGTGTTCCTGGTGAAAGGTTATTAACAAATAAATAAATGTTTTACAAAAATATTGAAACATGCTGACTAAAAACAGGATATCTGATCATAATGCCCAATCATCATTCCCAACAGGTTCTGCACTAAACTACACTGTGCTAATGGTGGTAAGCATGATACCTTGTTTCATATATATATATATATATATATATATATATATATCTGTTGCAGGTATATGTATAGCATTGGCATTGTTTGTAATTTATGTGGTCACCAACCATTTGTGGTTCAGCACCTCTGAATACATTTGTGTAAAACAGCAGCTGCTCTGATTTTTGTTTTTTGTTTAATCGTGTTTGCTCTCATTTATTAGAACCATTGACTGCATATATATAAAAAAGAAAATATGGATGTAGTCTTCTGGTTTCCTCCCGGACACCAAACTGGAAAGCAAAGTATAAAGAATAGTCATCAGAGGGCGACTCTGCTGGTTGGAGAAGTCTATAAGAATACGAGTCTACTTCCCGCTTGATTTATAACATCAGTAAAGCACATTAGGTTGACTATATAAACTGTGTCCCTGTTTAGAGGAAAGCAGACGATAAAGCATGGTGCATATGAGTAGACAACAATGTGACCGGCAGCAGGTATCATCCAGTTGGTGCCTAGTTGTAGGTGATATCTGTGTAATTTCATTTGCAAAATGTCAACTCTGCTAGCTGATTCGCATATCTTAAGGTTTCAGAATGGAAGTTCATAGCCAGTTGCCACTTGAGCAGAACATGCTGGAAGGGTTCCACAATAGGAAAATGAAACAATTTAGTGATTCCCTGGTGGACAAATGAAGAGATTATGAAACTGAAAGTAGCCATCTAAAGTCAAGCAGGTGCTTGCGGCATCCATAACTGCTGTAACGCAAGTTTGTAATGTTATTTAAAAAGTCATTTACCAAGTTGTGATTTATAAAAGTTAATTTATAATGTGACATAGTCATTGTAATCAGTCATGTAGTGTAATCACTAAATCTTTTTTGTTAAAATGAGACAGTTGCAAACACTCATGAAACATGGGATGCACTGCCCTGGATGTACTGTATGTCATACCATAATCCCTTTATCAGGGTATCAGGAAAATGTGAACACCAGCTGTCCTGCTGTGCAGTATGAAAATCCAATAACAGATGCCTTCAGTGCTAAACCAAACAAATCAATTCACCCAAACAAATCACCCAGGTAAAAGCCCTCATTTACGAAGCTTGCAGATTTATCAGTAACAGTTTAACACAGCAACACAAGCCAAGAGGGTCAAACCTCTGTCACTGCAAGCTTATTGTCTCCTCTTCAATTTTCTAAATCTCCAGTCATATTGTCCCGCCGCCATTACTAACTGACTCAACACTCCTTTTGACTCCAACACAGTGGACAAGATGGCTACACGTCATTCTAAGAAGCGATTAAGCTCGTCTTTGGGAGAGCCACGGTGGCTTCACCGGTGGTTCAAAAGCTGCCTCTAAACTCAAAAAGAGCATTAGAATGCATTTCATACTTGGCTTACAGAAAAGTGCAGAGCTGAAATTTACACCTTATTTGATGTCCGTCTCCCTGCTGTTAATTGGTAAAAGGATCCCTGACCCTTTTGATCTCCTCCACAATCCCCTAAATGCCCAAGTCTGCTAAACTGTTCGGCAGGAGATATACCCTGCAGTTGCCCAGTAATGTTAAGACTCTCTCTCTCTCTCTCTCTGTCCCCACTTGCTTTTTTTTTTTCCTCACTCCATCCTATTCGGCTTTCTTGCCTTTGGTTTATGTCCACGCTGTGGAGAAATAAGAGGTGACAGTTGTTACAGATATGCCGGTTTAATTACTTGTCAGCTTATAGCTCATATCTCTGCTGCCCAACGCTGAAGCTTAACTTTTTCTAGTAGCTTAAAGCATGACCAGCCTCCAGTACTTTAGTATTTAGCCATAAAACCCAGGAAATCTGAAAGATAAAAAAAACACGAACAGCTTTTCTAATTTTATGGGGAAGAGTGGGCAGTTTTCTGTCGCTGTTGGAATTGGCTTTCTTTCTCTGTTCCCCTCTGCGCAATAGTGAGAGAAGAAGGGACAGAAAGAAAGAATCTTGTAGAGAATGAAATTACATCACATGAAGGGGTGCACTGGTGTAGGATAAGCAGAACATTTCTCGTGGCTTGTGTGCCACTGTTGACACTTTTAAGTCTGTTTGCAAATTGAGAGATGTATTCAAGGATTTTATTTATTTATTTTTTATTTTATTTTTTTTAACTCTAGGAGGAGGCCCATCTCAGATTACCACTATCCATTTGCAAGATACTCCACTTGGACAATAGGTGCTGCTGTGCAAGTGTATCTAATGTATACAGTAACCTCTGCATTTGCCCATCTTTATTACAACACCTGTATTCAATATGGGCACAGGGGCCTCTCAGCCCCAACTTGTCCGTGGTTTTAAACAGGCAACCCTCTATTTATAAGCCCATGTCCATTCGTCTTGGCCACAGGCTGCCAATTAGTGGGAAACAAGTGTGCATACCATACCTATGTATTTTATCCTGGCAGAGATTATACTGTATATGAAAGGATACAATGTTCTTATGGACATAATCATGTCCAACCTGCAATGACTGAACCATTGATTCAATTATAATACTTGTGTTAGGACAGAAAGCCAATTGATTGTTCTAGGAGTGGAATAAACAGCTCCAGTGAAATAAACAATCACAAAATACACTCATAATACCTCAATATCTCATTGGCTAATCTTTTTAATGGATCTTCTTTTTTTCTACATTGTTTTCATCTTAATGTACTCTACCATACCATTTTGAAAACTAAATAAATACACAATAAATCCATGCTAAAACCAATGTATGCATAGAGAGTTATGCAATGTGGGCAGTCACACATTATATTCCATATAGGCTAATGATGTTGGGACAAGAATGATTTTCATTACTTTGAATGTCTTTTTATTTAAAGGTATGGTCCATTTATGGGTGATTTTTATTTAGAAATTAAAAAAATTATTTCACAGAACCACACAGGAACAGGGATGGATGCAATGAGCAAAAAGAGCAGCAGAGTTTTGGACACACGCCTGCTTAGTGCCCATTGTTCAGGGTTTGCATGGTGTTTATCCCTGGCTTTGTCTCCCACCGCGATACATACTTTTCATTGAAGCAAAACAGCTTATTTGTTACCATAGTTTCACCATTGCTCAGTTTTACAGCAAAGCATAATAGGTTTATGGTGGGGAAAATAAAACTGTCTTTTTGTATAGGAAAACCAAAATAGATTTCCTTTTCTTTTCATCAGTGATGATCACATTGTCATTGTCTGGCAGAAGCTTTGTGTTTACATTGTTGATTTCTCAGGAATCTAAACACTTTCTTCCCTTATGATTTCTCATATGCCACACTGCAAACTGTGGCAGGGAAATGCTGCAATAAACTTATAGAAGACAGAGAGGATTACATTTCTCATTGGATAATGTTTCCTAATCAGAATCTACAAAGCACATTTCCTTGCTCTGTCTGACAAACTACTCTGCCATGCTGTATATATTACATTTTCATATAAAGGTGTATTGTCATATTAACCTCATGCCTCATTCTGCCTTCACTGTGCTGGAGCTGCTTCAGTATTAGTCTACAAATCGTGCTGATGATCATCCTGCATCACTGAGCAGTAAGGTTTTATACATAGTAGTAATGGCATTATTTTATGGCCATCATTTCAATGGGCTTTAGAATGGATCATAAAGCATAGCAGTTTGCAGTTCTCTCACAGACCCTCCACCTAATAATGAAAAGCCAAGATCAGCTGACTGCTAAGTCTATTTACAAGCTCACATAATTCCATTGTGGCAGCACTATCAGAGTAAATACGCTTAGCCCAGTGATGCATACCCCGTAGAAAATAAAAGCAAGATGAGATAGAGGTCACATGACTGCAGAAACACCTTTTAAAACACTTAATGTGCCTTAGCTGATGTCCGAAGCATGTTCATTATTACCGCAGTTGTGTGAAAGCTAATTAATGGATAATTTGAATCATATCTGAGATGCCTCAGATGCACAGTCGGAGGTGCTGACCTTCCCGGACCTGATCATTTCTCACCCAGGTCTCTTTTAAAATAATGTTTTTGCAAAGGGAGGCCGTTCTCTGGATGATGTCTGCTTATTTTGCTTGATCAGACTTAAGTTATACTATTATAAGGGGAAAATCACCTGTGAAGATTGGTAAACTATAAATCTCCTGATACAGTTTAATGTTAAGGCATTATAATTTTGCCCAATATTAAGATGGAGATGTCCAAAAGATTAATAAAAAAGAAGTTCTCTTATGTGTTAACCATTACCCCAAAAAACTGACAACTGCATTAATTTAATCATGCACTTGTACAGTAATGCTTTGAAAAACATAAACCATTGTTAATTTGCATCGAGCAAGCATCAGCCCGAAAAGAAACAATCTCCAACATGTGCTAATAAAACTGATGTAGCTATAAGGAACAAACTGTGCCCAGTGAACAAAAACTGGAGCACACATGTGAGCGATATTCTTCCTCTTTCCAATGACTGAGTATGTGAGGGGACCAGCCAGAGAAAATCTTTTAATATTGCTTGAAGCAAAGATATCCCATTTAGACATCGTTCAAACAGTTATTAACAATATTGATTTATGTTTGAGTGATTGGAAGTCAGGGGAGGGAGATGAAGTCAACCGTCATGACCTCTCGCCTGAGGACGGAAACTGCCTGACACAGATCACAGCTGTCTCACATGTGAAACTGCTCTTGCCTGTAACATGTCAGATCACTGGATATGGGCTACAGTGTGATAACACTCACTGTATGATATTGAACTACGGTCTTTGCATCGCCTTCTCTCAAAATACATTGCTCTTTGTTGAAATAAATCTGCTGTCAAATGCATCCATGCTGGCATTATCAGGCAAAGAAGGTGGGTGCTTGTGCTTTTGTGGTGCTTTTTTGGTTGCCCGGTGTAACACAATGTTTACATTACTGGATAACAGTTTTTGGTGTGACAGTATTTCAAATAAGTAGCTTTAAATCACAGTCTATGATATTTAAAGTCTCTCCTGTAATGTTCATATAGTGGTGACAACATTTCTAAGCATCTGTAAGCAGTTACAATGTGAAGAATTAACAGGACATCAGCATTTTCTCCGTGGGTAGTGCTGTTTAATGTGTGGGCTTATTAAACAGCAGATTCACTATCATTTCGGCATTTTACCCATCTGTTCTTTTTGGTCAATATCCTACTCATTCCACTGGAGGAGCTTAGCATACCAAATCTGCTCTTAATTATTTCTTATACATTCTCAGAACCTCCCTCGGACTCGTAGTTTTGCCCACCCAAAATACGTGTGGAGTTGGCTGGAAACAGCACAATAGAGGATCATCTATTTCAAAGGCAGAACTGAGCTGTTAAACATCATAAAACATTATTGCAGCATGTCATTAGGTTATTAAAGGCTTACCCGGTAATTACATTAAGTACATTATGCCATGCCATGCAGCTATTTAAAGCGAAAAGCTGTTTCCAGAAATAGGATTTTTTTTTTAATGGTTTGCACTGAGCAACCAGCTACACAACAAAAGCCAATTAAGTGACTGCTTAAGTAAATGGAGCATAGGACCATATATATACGTATACTGTAAAATGTGTGCACTCACATATTTATTTTACTTATTTCTTTTTTATATTGTTTTTGCATTTAATTTTATCAATGATTTAAAAACTACTACTACTTTGTTCATTGTTTTCCATTGCACTAAATATTTTCTTTCCAGCAACTACCACATGACACTATTGCATCACTTTACTAGAGTTGGAAGAACAGTAAAAGTTAGCAGATTCAGTTTACATCTGTTAAAGAAGCGTGCATGCTGTGGAACTAATTGACAGTTGTTGATTTTGACTGAAATAGCTTGTACCTTTTCGGTCTCCAAACAAGTGACATTTCAGGCAGCAGTCTGCACCCTCCATGACATATTGAGCTTTACTGATTAAAAGAAAAAGAAAAAAAAAACAAAAAACAGCCTTTCTTTCTTTTAAGAAATCAAATCCAGCAGTGGAATTCTCCACGGTCATAAGGTTAAGCTTTTGATCCAAGCACAGAGATGCTTTGAGGGGGGGGAAAAAATAAATATTGTGAAATGAATGCATGTTTGCATTCAACCTTACCTTTCTGCCGAGCACATACCCTTTTGAAGTCCTGTTTATTCGGAAACACTCCCATCTCTGTGAGTCCAGGAAATTCCCCACTGTATACTAGTGCCTAGATTAGGGTAGTAATCCAAACTAACCCCAGAAATTCAAAGAACAGGCTCAAAACTAATATTTGATCTCATGTCTCACAAGTGGGCCTTTTGTTCATTGGTGACTCATAAAATGTGCTGTCATTTTAAATCTTCTTATAATAGATGGAGCGATTTAAACATCACTGATCCTGGCAAAGTTTTCCGGGAAGAATTCTCATATAATGCTCAACATAACTGTGGCTGTGTGTTTTGGCTACCCAGTGCATATTTATATAATGTCCTCGTTGATATATGAAAGCGTAAATGAACAATTGACACATATTTAGTACATGTACTTATAGACCACACAGTTCTCCCCGTGAGTGTGTCTGTGTCAAAAGGTTCAGCCTCAGTTTAAGAGTCAGAGAGCGAAACAGAGAGGGAGCTTACATTTGCAAAAGCGCACAGAAGATGATTCCAGATGATTCCTCAGCCTGCCGCTGTCACGGGAGGCAATGATGAATGAAAGGGCTCCAGTGGGCCTCACTGTTTATTTAGACCTCTTGTTTCTGACACAGTTCCCGCAAAAAGAAGCAGTGCTGAAGAGTCTTGGTATTAAAACACATCCCTACCAGACAACAATCAGCCACCATGCAGGGGCTTTCACCCCCTTTTTTTTCCCCTAATCCAACAGAAAAGCCTGATTGTTCTCCATTGTGGAACTTGGGACTGAGACCTGTTCAGGACCAGCAGTGAGGGGCAGTCGACTGTGCAAGGATTTCCAGTACATTAGGAGTATATGAAAGAGCAACTGACCAGGCTTAGATTGATATGGCTGTGTCTACACAGGACAACATATGGGAAAGCAGTAATCCTCTCTGTGTGTTGGAACTGTGGATATTTTTCTTGGGGATTTGAGCATAGGGGAGACAAATATGGATGGCCCTGTGGTCCTGGAAAATGGTGCAGGCAGCAGCTGGCACTTTGCGGATGTGAATCCTGATATGTGCTGTATTTGTTTCTTGTCTGTCATAACCTCTCTCACACATACTTGCCGGCTGAGAACTGTGTGAAAAATGATGCCTTTGAAATGCTCGTGCAAATGTAAAGTAGTACCACTTTTGCTTTGTACTGTATGTAAAACATTGCTTAGGTATAATATATTGCTGTTTTCCTCTTTGTAATCAGCATGGACATTTCTAGTCCTTTTTCATGTGCATCGTTTTAAATTCATCTCTGTCATGGTTCCTTCCAAGCATATGTTGAACCTTGAATGTTTTTGTCTGCTAAGATCATGACAAATCAACATTTTGAAGTGGCAATGGCCACGCACACAAAGTAAACATGTGTATCCAAGATCAGCACCGTGGTAAAACAGACTTAATGTGAGATGCACATACTGTGCTTAAAGATACTGAGTTTGTGCTTTGTTTTCACCCCAAAAAAAATCACAAATGTGATGCAGCAAGAAGGGCTGACTGCCAATTGCTAATGCGAGAAAACAGCTGTGATGCAACACTGCATGTTCTAAATGCTTCAGAGATGCCTTCCATTGAAAAACGAAGGTTTTGTTGACAGGCTCCATTCCCTTGCAGGGTAAATGATGAGGAGTAGAGCAGAGCCAAAAATATGATCACCTATGAATATGCATATTCAAATAGCAAGCACTGACTCCAAATCTCTTTTCATGGAGGAGAATGTGATTTTTTTTCTACCATTTATTAATTCTAAATCCCATCCATGGCAAAAGAGTGGAGGCGAGTATAATTGTGTATTTTGTCAAATGTGATCAAATTATACTGGAAGCAGACAGAATTTTGTCTACTTGTATGCTAGTTTTTCCAGAAGTGTTGTCCTGGTTTTAAATCCCCAAGTTTCAAGTGGGCACATCACATAACCAACACATTTTGGCAGCAGGCTGGCAGTCTTTGCTCATATGAGGCCCAGGATTTAATGAGCATGAATAATGAATACTACTCAACATGCTGGTGACTGAGTAGGCTGCCAGTTATTAGGTCAATGAAGACCTTGTTTAGAAGGGAACACTCACTGTCTCACTGAATGATGGACTCCCACTATCCAGATTCTACACACTGGAAATAACTTTTCTAATGTGGCACATTAGCAGATGCCGGCAGACACATTGCACCAAATTTCAGCTGAATCCTGTCCATGATTCCCGTAAGTACATCATGGGGCTAATGGTATGCCTTAAAAATACTGTTAAACTCAAAATATTGTTGCATTTTATGCAATAAACTAAATTACTTGGGGAAATTATACAATATTCTTATTAGTGAACTTTTTCAACTCTGTAGTATATGTTATTGTCTTAATTTAAAATTAGTTTGAGACAATAAACTAGAATTAAATGGTATAACTTATTTTGTCAAATATATCTGTCCCTTCTCCCATTTAAAAATGAATAAATACATTATTTCATTTGAATGAATGAATGAATGAATTAATTAATTAAATGAATAAAGGGCAGTCTACTCTCTATTATTGGAGCATTTTAGGACTTGTGAACTGTGCACAATAACTAGAACAACCCGATAAATACAGATTCTAGAGAGGTGTCATCTTTGCCCTGCAGGTATAAGTCCACGCAAAAGAAGCTGTGCTACTTGCAGAGGATTTAAAGGACAAAAAGTGTCGGTGGAGAGCAAGAGAGAAATACTGTCAAGAGAGAATCCGGCAGTAGCAGAGTGGCAGAACCATGGCACGTGGAAAAAAAATGCTCCAAATCTGTCAGTCAAAACAGCTGTCATTTCAACAACCTCAGCATCGAACAACCTGATGATTAATTATTGACAATCTCCGTCTTTGTTGCTTTCATAGACCTTCTCTCTCTGTGTCTATTTTGGTGCTTCTACCTTCCCCTCACTCTCTTTCTTTCCCAAAGATTAGACACAGACTCCAACATGAAAGCTGCCGACCTGTGTTTGGGTCTGTCACAAGTGATTTCGCTGCTGGTGCCATGCCCCTACCCCTCCCCTTTAACGGGATATCCTCTTTCACTCTCTGACTCTCTCTCTCTCTCTGTTTGTCCTCCCTATCTCCCCATCCTCAGTTGCTATGGCACCTGCCAGGTCGCCACAGGGACCCTCACATCTCCACTCATCCGCCTGCTCAACCCTGGTGTCAATTCCATCCAGCCCAGCTTCATGTCAGAGAATAGCAGGAGTAAGACCCCTCACTGTTTAACACTCCAAAAGTTAACTGGGGTCTCTCTCCCTTCTCTCACTTCATCTTCCACCTCCAATAGAGAGACACACCATATTTTCTCCAGTGGATAGAATAAGAAATACATTCATACACTAAAGACTAGATTTTTAGTATTTTAAGATATAATGGAAAATGTAAATTGTGTGTGTATAGGAGGTAATTTTAATATTTTGTATAGAAAAAGTATAAATATTAAATATGCCATATTGTTGGGCCTCAGAAGCCTGATTTGGACCTTTTATGAAAGTCTGAGCACAAAGAAAAGGCAGCAAAACTAAACAAAGGGAGTCCTCCATAGACTCAGACCATAGAAAGTTAAACATCCAGTTCTTATTGGACACAACCTCCTCCCAGTCATTAGGTCCCCATAGACTTAAATACAAGCCCCACTTGCAAGGTCAGTGCTTCCTCGCCTAACTCCTGAGGGTAATGGAGGTGCTGCAATGCACGTCAATCCTCACTAGTCTCGTTATCGCTGGACCAGACAGAGACTTGCCTTTCTAGTGTCCTAGCTAAACACAGTGATTTGGGATGCATCCTGGGGAACCACTACACACGCTACCTGCATCCCTGCAGAGGTGAAGAAAGCACCACGTCTTCAATTTGTGTCAGGCAGTCCTGATGAAAATTTGTAGTAAATTTCTTTGACTGGTACTTGTGTTTGACGTAATCCTGCCTGTGGGCTACATCCACCATCTAGCTCCTCCTTTTCCTCTTTCTTCCTGTCTCCTCCCATTTCAAAACACCAGACAAATTCTAGTGTTTCATTCTTCCAGGCTATGTGTGCTGATTTATTCTTTTTTAATGTATTTTTTATTAACTTTAATATGTTGTTTCCCAACATTGCCACAGACCTCAATTTCACTTTCAATTTCAAATTATAATTTTATTGACATTAAAAAAAATATAACATTATGTTAAGTAATTACAGAATAAACCGTTAACCATTATACAAAATAATTAAAATTCACTTCAGTGTATTTGTGTATTTGTCTCTCACACATGCAGCAACACTTTAGTAGTAACACTAGTGCCACTGAAAGGATTGTGGGAGAAAGAAAGAAAGAAAGAAAGAAAGAAAGAAAGAAAGAAAGAAAGAAAGAAAGAAAGAAAGAAAGAAAGAAAATACAAATAAAAGAAAAAAATGTCATCTGCATAACGGTGGCTGCCATGATTTTGTTTGTCAGATGACATCCTGTCACAAACACAATGCTGTGGGCCTTGGAACCACATCCCATCCAAGTATCAGCCCCTTTTTCTGTCTCAGGCCATATGTTTCTGCTATTTCTGTGAGTAAAATCACATCAACAACACCCACTGCTGGTTGTTTACAGAAGTTTAATCTCCTCTGATACAGTCCTCCTAACGTTTGCATGCTTTTAGCCCCATAGATAATACATGAGTTTACTTGCTCTTTTTTTGTTTTTTTTTTTAACGAAGGGAAGATGCTGCCATATGCATGGAAGAATAAACGAAGACCTAAACTGACAGCACCATCTGCCAAACACCGTTGACGTCAAGAGAATGGCCCCCGCTCAACACTTTGCCCGACTCTCAGGAGGATGCCACATTGTCATCAGTGCTAATACTAAATATTAATAATTTGTTGACCCCAAAGTGTTTAGAAATCACTGATGCAGACACATATTGCCCGTCTGAATGGCATATGCAGATGTCAGGTGAGCACCGCCGGACTGCACTGCTCTGTTTGTGTGTATGCATGTTTTCCAGGAGCTTAGAGAAGACAACTTCCACCAGGACGTTCATGAATATTGCATTGTTTTGCATACCCATAGCTCCTCCTTTGTCTAGCCTTCTTTTTCTCGTTCTCTCCTCCTCTCTCTCACACACACACATTCATTCAAAAGACAGGCTTCAGGTGTCACAATAAACCATTTTATGCCGCCTAATATTTGTTCACATTATATTTTGAAGATTAAAATGAAAATAATTATAGAAATAATTTGTGTACAATTCAAACTGAAAAAACTGATTTTAGGGCCAATTAAGTAAGAAATTTGGCAGTAATATTAAATTAAGTATTTAAAGTAGGATTAGATTGCTCTATTGTCTTGGCTTGCATTGTAAATGACAGTGCAATATGTGTTTAGATAGACAGATAGATAAATAGACTTGCAGTCTTAGGTCCATAATATACAAAGAAAAAAAAAAAAAGATTAAAAGAATGTTTGTGTATTTTAGAGATCCTCCAACTGCTCTCAAAAATGTACTGTACTGTGGCATGTTTTTCTTCACTCTGCAATTATATTTATTCATTTATTGATTTCATATTTATGTTACATCCACCTGAATGATGTATTAAGATTAATCCTGATTATATACGTAAAAATGTCTCTAGGCTGTAATAGCTCCAGATTTGAAAAGCAGTGACAGTGGTAATTGTTCCTGATGGACCTCTCAGGGCTGACATATCTCTCTAGACACTAGATGTATTTCACCTTGGCATCTGCTGTGATCGCTTCTGTTTTCCTCCCATACGTCTTTATTAGTTTGTAACTGATGGGGACACGGCAGGATGTCACTTGATGAGAGGCACCATGTCGGTGAGACTGATTTATTCCCAGCATTTGCTCTGCAGTGGTGCCAACTGACCCAGTCCAATCCGCTTCCCACGCCAACCATCCACACATACAGACCCTAACATCTTGGAGGCCTCTCAGAATAGGACTTGTCCCACCAAGGTACTGTAACTTTATACAAAAGCATCCCCTGAGTCATTTCACAGACATCCGATTGAATTTCGCTTGAGATGGGAGTTGATGATGCAGTGAGTGTTTTCACATGCCGTCAGCACAAGATGGTTTCTGCTGACGTTTTGACCATGAGTTATAGCAGCACGAACAACCAGACACTTTTGCATTAATCCTCAGATCACAAGTCGGTCCTGTATGGACAGCGAGTCTCAGATATTTGACACAATATAGTGGATAGCAAGGCTACCATTTCAGGGATAACATGGAGCGGACGGCTAGTATTAGGCTAAGATCACATTGCTCAAACATTTAGTAGACACTGAACACGAAATCAAATCTTAATTTAAATTAACTAGGGATACAAGGATAAAGGATCCTTCTTTTTATTTTATTAACATTCAGTCATCTCTTTCACATCCTCTGAAGGTCACCAAAACCCCCAATTTATATTATCTTTCAAAATATTTCACTATTTAAACATGAGATATTCTGCATATTTTTACTGCCATTTGTTCAACTTATACAATAATAATGAGGAGTGTCTTAAAATGTTCAGCTTTGACTATCTAAGTTTTTATTCCACATCGTCACCTGCTACTGACCTTTATAACCTGTAGCACCACAGGTTAACATATAACTTCTACCGCAGTTAGGTCTTAAATCTTAAAACAAAACAAACACTACTCATACTTTTCACTCAAGATTCATTTCAAAGAGAATATCAGTGCCGTGGAAATCTTAGCAGCTGAGTTGAGCTTGGCAGGAAACCTTGGCTGTCACTGTTCAGGAAGCAACAGCTCTATTACCCAGCTAACATAAGCTTTCTGGGCATTTATACAGTCGCCCCATTGACTGCAGAGACTCACTGGGCTGAAATGCATTTGTTGGCAGGCAGCAGTGTTAGACACAAAAGCATGGTTGGGTGTCAGCTTTTAATTGTAACTGTCTTGCAGAATGGGTGTTGTTTTAATATCCTGTATAGATTTTTATGTAATACACTTACTTGTGCAAGGCAGCCCCGAGCAAGAATCAATTCAGCCCAAAGGATCCCGTCCTCCTCCCCTTTTGTTTAAAGCCAATCTTGTTTTAATGATGCATGAAGAAATATTCAAGCATTGACATTTCACTGTCAGGTTTCTTTAGAAAAATCAATTAAGATAATACAGCTTTGACCCAGTTATCCAGTTAATGCTTATTAGGGATGTAATATGATTTACTGTCAGCATTTATAATTCTTTGCATCTCATCCCATTAGCCCTGTGACTGTTTCATAGAGTGCTGTACAATGGTCACTTGTCGGAAACTGCAGCTCCAACAGCTGATAAAATGGAGAGGGAAGGAGTAATGACATTGATTGGGATTGGTGGGTAGGTTAAATGTGCAGCCCTGAGGCATCCACTTGCTGCCTGTGTCTATTTCTACCTTTCACTCTCTTTTTCAACCTTTACATGACCAGGTGCTAAACAATGCCTAACTTTATATTTACAAATTTTTCACTATCAATACCACCCAGAGTATTTATTGCTATGGAAAGAAAGTGACCTATGTTGTTATCTGGCTACCTTTCTTGGGAAGGGAGTTTATAAGATTCAGTATTTATTTCCACTCTGTCCCTTACTGTAACATGCCAGTCAGTCAATAACAAAAATCACAATCATCAAATATTTCAATGTTTTTTTTCTTACCTCACATTTATTTTTACATGGATACATTATTGGCTAATACTAAATCCCCCAAAAGTGATTATTCACTGTACATTAGATATTAAAATGAATAAAAATGTCAAACTGAAACACTACAACAAGATACCTGTGAATAATTTAATCTGCTAAATAAAAGAAGAAGAAGAGGGGAGGTTTCAGTCAAACATGAAAGTTAAAAAGGGAAATAAAAAAAAAAAAAAGATGCTGCTAAATTAGTATTGCTATGCACAACAGGAAAAGAAAGTTCTGTTTCCTGAGGGGGTACTGTCAAAGATCACTAATGTCTCAATAGCAGAAAATGTTAAACCTGTTTTCCATGAGTAAAAGCCTTTTTTTTTCCTAACCACTTGAAGAGCCATCATTCTGTGTTGTAAGGACTAATTGCTGTGTTGGAAGAAGGAAGTCAGACTTTAAGTCACTGTTTCTGAACCTTGTTCAACTTTGTGGCATTTTAAAAGTGACAACAGTGAACCGAGAGAGCTGCAACGTCACTACACTCAACATTAGAAGGATGACATTTTCCTGACATCTGGGGCTGCCAGAACAAGAAATATTTGGAGTGTACAGGATTCTGTTCACAGGTTTCCTCATTGCTGCTTGGTATTATACATTCCCATTAGCTCCTTGATATAATATATATATATTTTTCTTCCCCAATATGCTTGCACAACCAAACATACAGGCTAAACATATATTTACTGTCGCCTGTAGTATCCAGAGTGTATTGTTTGTGCTTTTCAATTCATTGCTGTAAATGCCTTTGAAAGAAAAAATTACTTAGACTCTGCCCTCCAAAATATTTTGAGAAAAGCAGGAAAGATTAAATGAGGCCATATTTTTGTTAATTAAAATATGACTGGAATAAGAGATAAAATAGTGTACAATAAAAAGAGATAAACATATTGTGAGAGTGTGTGTTTTTAAACCGTAACATTGATTTTCTAAATAGAAAGGATACATATGCAGCTGAGAATACCACAAAGCCCTAAATGCAGTGTTTTAGAAACAAAAAGAAGCTGCGGCAAAGTGTACAAAACATACCAGTTGTTTTCATTTAAAATAAACAAAATCAATTACAATGCTTACAAGCAAGGAATATGAAACTTGCATATTTCAACCAACCTGTGTGAGTGAATCCCTAACCACACTCTGCTTTAAACTGACTCCTGTTTCACTGCTGCTTTGTCTTTTCCTTTACTTCTGCAGTTATAAGCCAAAAAAAAAAGCCCACATCCGTCCCTACCTACATAAATGCATATCGGCAATCCACTGACACAAAGCCATCATCTGCCTGTGTGTACAAAGCAGCAGCAGCCACTTTGGATCCTGAATCTCAATGGGCTCATAGTGCCTCTAACGCCCATCTGTTCCAAGCCAGCCAGTGAACCACTAAGCAGCAAACTTTGATCCCCATGTAGATTTTCTCCAAACCCATCCGGATTTGCCTGCCCCTAAAGAGCCACTGTGAGTCTGCCCTGGAGTACAATTTCTAGATTCATTATGAGTGTGGGCGGCAACCTTTGTATTCCCCAAAGCACAGTTGTGTGCAGACAACATATTGCTATTTGGTAGCATAAAAGCCTAAGTCATTGTTCATTGTTGGTTCATATATCACACGCAGCTCTGTAATGCAGCGAGCATTTGCCATGAAATATTTGTTTTTTTAACATAAACTATAAAAGGGGCATTTGCTTCAGCGTTATTCATCGTTGACCTTAACACCTATTTGTTTAATCTTTTCATGTTGGTTTATTGGAGAAAGGTTCAGTTAGCCTGTTATCCACAGATGACTACATGCTGGCAGTAAATTATAGGTTTGATCATGGCTGCCTTAAAATATTATTTATTATACATGCTATTATTTTCCTTCTTATCTTCAACAACTGCTAAAAGATTATTTGTGTTATACATATGTAATATCGATGATTCCACAACACACAGGAAGTGTGTATTAAAAATCAATTAACACAAGGGTACTTGCATTTGGTTACTTAAGCAGGAAGGTTTTTTTGTTTGTTTGTTTGTTTGTTTGTTTTAATAAATAAAAAAAAATTACCTTTATTGTTCCTGTTTTTGCTTGTGTTTGTTTGCGTATGTGTTGGGGGGTCACCTCATTTTACAAAAAAAAAAAAAAAAAATAGAAAAATAAAACAATAATTTATAGAAGATGTGCATGGTCAGTTGGTGACAGGCGAGCATTAATTTTAAAAATCACAATTATGTAGAAAAATATTGACTGATAAAAAAAAGAGAAGAAAATAACTTGCACAATGACACCTCCACATTTTTTTCTTTTTTTTTTTTTTCCTCGTTTTTAGAGACATGGCAGCGACATTAGCATTGGTCATTAGTGGCAGACACATCCGTGGAGTGTCGAATACAGAGGCTCATATGCAGGCCCTATTTGGTTACCTGTGTGACAGGCTTGTTCGGGACACCAGAAACAGCTGTCCTGGCCTGTGTGAGCCGAAATAATTAGGCCTGTCATCTCAGTGCTCTGATTTCCCCTTCAGCCCGCTCCACAAAATGCTAATATTTTGCTTTCATTGTCACATTCACCTTGACACGGATATTGCCTTGGCGCATAACTGGATGAGATGACTCTAAATTTGCATTGTTCGTTCTAATAAATTTGCCTCTTCTGTACCTCATGGCAGGACCCATCAGATAAAGTCTCCCGGAGTGTCATCAATCATGGCCCAGGCTGACAGACGGCTTTGGCCTTCATTTGTTACATAGAGGAACATGCTTAATTATTTGTACTGTAATTAGTTGGGAAAATGTCAGGAAATGTCAACTCTCTGTTCGCTGTGGAAGGGCTCTGCTTGAAAGCCACAATGACTGAAGTGTCATTAATGCCACGTAACAAGACGAGGATCAGCTGGGGGGGGGGGAGGCGTAAGAGCGGCGGGGGTGGTGGGGGGTAAGAGCGGCGGTGGTGGTGGGGGGGGGGCGTCTTAGAATGTAATCATGGAGTTAGAGGGAGACACAAATCAGCAGTGCTAGCTAGCATGATGGGCATCTTATTAGCTGAGCAGCCAGCCTGCTGCATTTTTCAACCACATCTTGTTCCCCTCCGCTTTTCTCACACTGGCACGAAATAAAGGCAGCAAGTGGGAAAAAGAAATGAAGTCAAGTAAACAATTCCGGCTTCCCACTCGCTGTCAAACCAGCCATACTTTGCTATGTTATATTGCCTGTCATAAACAGGCATTATGCCAAATACAAAAAAAAAAAAAAAAACAATGGAGAGGCTTCTCACTTGAGCCCTCCTTGCTAAAGTAGAACTTTTACAGTGCAATTAATAGCAAGTCAAACTGTTCCCGCAGATATGTTATCATTTGAGCACTTAACAGGGTCATTATCTGTCAGCACATTAACAACTTAACGGCCATTTTCCCCTGAAGCCAAGCCCATAATTTCATCACATTCTCTTCCTTTAATTAAACAAAAACTATTATTTATTGCAAAATTAGAGGACAAAGTCATTAAATAACCTTCACAGCACATTATATCACTGCTAATTATTGCATTTAGCTGCTAGCATCTGTGAAACACATATTTTAGTGCCTATTTGTTTCAGTGACAATTGGCTAATGTGTGAGGACAGGCCACTTGAAGAAATAACCAAAAGGAAAGGTAATTTACACTTGTTTGAAAAAGGGAGGGGGGGAGACATAAGCTAAAGGGAGGAAAAAAGAATCCCATAAGGGACATCTTTTGTTTTGGAGGAAAATATGTAGCATTATGAGGTCCCATGGGGGTTTCAATGGCCATTCGTCTTTTCAAGGCTTCGCAGTGGGAGTGTGGCAGAGCAAGGCTCAGCCCACTACCTTGCCCACCGACAGGCACTGATGGTCATCCAAGAAGCTCCTTAATTAGCCTGCAATCTGGCAACGACCCGTGTTCCTGAGATGTGGCAGCCCTGTTTAAATATGATGCCAGATGCAGTCCCACCTTCAGCATGTCATCTCATTGTCCTCGGAAGCCAGGGGGAGAAAGAGAGGAAAGGCAAACGAGAGAGCACAACATCCCACAACACAGCATGTGTTGAGAGATGTTGTGCTTATTGCCTTGTGCTTATTCTCCTTTTCCCTTGTTTCTATTTTGCTTTCTGTTTTTCAGTAAGCAGCTTTGTTCTTGCTGTGGCACACCCAGCTGAGAGGGAGAGACTTCCCCTGGAGACCTGAGATGACCTAGACTTTGAGAAGTGATGCAATTTCCGTTTAAAACATTTACCCAATTATTTCACTATCCTAAAGGAGCAAATTGCTGGGCAATGGATGTAGACATGCATTCAAAAAGAAACAGTAATAATAAGGTTAACATTGAAAAGATACATGCGTGCAAACGTGGATCTATATTGTTGTGAAAGTAAATTTGCGCCAAAGCTTCTGTAATATTACTTTTTTTTTTTTGATACTCAAGATTCACATGAAAATGGTTTATGTACCACTGGATTTAATCGTATAGCTTAGACACGTTTCTGAGGTTCGGATCACTTTGTATTAGGCTGGTGCCATGTGAGAAAAGTAAAAAAAAAAAAAAAGAATTCTAGAAAACTAGTGTGTGAAAACCCATTAAATCTCCTTGTGTTTGACCTCCTTTTTTAAGACGCACAGTCCAGTTGTTGATATTAGACTAATCTGTGATTCAATATGTAGAGCAAGCGTAGGCATTATCTGAAATAGTGTAAACATGTCCCAGAGCCATCTAAGATTCCCTTCTTATAATAGTTTTATTTCAGGATATATAAATACTGGATATGCTGTAATTCTAACAGCAGCCTATGTTCAGCTTCTTTGCTCATGTGCTTCCTCCAGGATTTAAGCCGTCACAGCACACAACTTTGTGTTGCTCTGCTCATAGGATATGTGGATAAGCTCAGAGGACTGACTTTTCAGGGACAAGTCAGTAGAACTCTTTGATGCAAAAAAATCTAAAGCTTTTCCATGTCCACCAAAGCTGCAACTCCCTTTCAAACACGAGCCTTTAATTTAACATGCAGTTAATTTTCAAGATTAATTGACAAGGCAGTTATAGAACCCTAAATTTGTCACTTTGCCGATATAGTGCATATTTTGAATAATGTTTGGGTAATTCATCGACTGTGCACAGACATGCGTTTCAGTGTAGGACCAAGGAAGCCAACAGCTTGGATTGGGAGTTTTTAGTTTGTTTGTTTGTTTGTTTTTGAAAGTAGTTCTCATTTCAAAATATGTTGTGTGTTGTTAAAGTTTGTCGTACAAAAACAAATGCGTTAAAAAAAAAAAGTAATTGAGATGCTTATGTGGTATTTCTTCACCGTATTGTGTGCTGAATAGCACAATTCATTGGATTTGGAAACCTGTGTAAATTTTGGATAGATCATCCATGTGTCAGAGATTTATCCACAGGGACAAATGACATAAGCTTGAAGTTTGCATGTGGAAATCTCATTCATTTGTTGCTGCCTGTATGGAGAGGGGAGATAATCTAATCAATTTTCAGAGGAAGAAAATAAAGATTCAAAAACAAAAGGAAGAGGTGGGGGATCGAATATACTGCGAAGGAACACTGAGAAATATCCAATTGTCTCAGGAAATGTAAAGTGCCAAAGCCTCTTAGAACATTGTAGGTCTTTATTCAGTAATACATTATCATGCATATTTCAAACAGGAAGATTACTAAAATGGAATTGTGTGTCTTTCTGTTGTACGTCTTTATAATTACACCTTGAAGCCAGAACTGAGTTTCCCCCCCTCTCTTTTTCCTCCATATTCATGAAAAGCAGACTTGTAATTTGATAAAGAGAAGCTTGTGTTCTCAACTTCATTCAAACAGCATCATGGCGCTGTATTAAAGTGGGCATCTGTGTTCTCGCGGCATTAATCTCTTCAAGCACATTCCAGCTGCTGTGATGTGTGAGAGGGAGATAAGTCTTAAACAGTCTAATGCTAAGCAAACCAGACAACTCTATTATTGGCCTCATAATTGCTTAATTAAACTTTTGTCACTAATCATTATGAGGGCAATAGAGCTGTTATACAGGCTTTCTGTCGAGCAGGGGGAAAAAAATCAATAAACTGTGTTGGGGAGCTGATCCCCCATCTCTCTCTCTCTCTCTCTCTCTCTTTCTCTCTTTCTCTCTCTCTCTCTCCCTCCCTCTTTTTGTCCTCCACAAATGAAATTCATTGCTGCCGGTTAGTGATCTGTCGGTCTGGAGCTCGACTGATATGAGCTGCCATCACCATTTGAATTGAGGGGTATTCAGTAGCACATGAATATGAACAAATGGCAAACATAAATCTCTTGCATGAAGTACACCTTCTATCCCTTTATTATGGAACAATTGACCCATCTAAAATGAATTCTAATGCCAGGGAAAGCATTTAGATTTAAATTACACCATGGGTCTCCTGGACCTGAGAGATGACGGCATAAAAAAGATTAATATGCTAATTATTTTTTCCTCCCCTCTCTTTATTCCTCTTTTCGACATTTGCGTAGGGTTATTTTGAGCCTTGTAAATAAGATGACTGTTTTGTCAAGGAATGACTGTGAGCCCCTTTTTCGTAAAGTATGCGTTAGATCACTGACTTGCATCTAGCTACGGCATTATCTTTATTGTTTGGTTTTTACTAGCCAGTGGATTTATTTTTTTTTTTACCTTCTTGAAACGCCTCATAAAATGTGTGTTTAGACGAGTGTGTTCAATATACAAATAATTATCTTCTCACTGCTGACCCAGAAAGTCCGTCAGGTGCAAAAAGATCATGATGCAGATGTAAATTACAGGTTCCTCACTCTCTCTTTCGCTTCCTGTATTTGAAATGTTTAGCGTCCCACCAGAGCAGTAAGAAGCTCCTTTGGATGGCCCATTACAGGGGGCACTGTTCACTGCAAGGTTCTGCCAAATGATCACAGTTTAAATTATGTTGTTTTTCATTTCCTTTAATAGGCCTGGCTTTGAAAATCCAACTTTTAGCTTTGAATGTGTTGCCATAGGCAGCCAACTGGCAAGAGCGCAATGGGGGCAAAAGCCTCATTTCATAATTTGTAGGCACTTTAAAGTTGGCTAAGCCAGCACAGTAAATTGAATAGTGTCCAAACTGTAAGACAGGAAAAGGGCTTTTTGACTGTGTATCACCATGAGTATACCTGATGATGTCGTGCAAGATGCACTTTATCTTGCAAGTGTTGCACACATTACATACATATTAGGGAATGCCAACTGATTTATAAGCCTCTACCATGCTGGATTGGCTCAAGATGCAAGTTCAAAGTTATTTCAAAGTTGCAAAAGTCATTTATTATTGGTTATGCAAACACCACAACACACACACTCTGACTTAAACAAAGGCTATTGTCCTAGACTGGTCATATAGGCTAAAAGAGCCTCAGTGACCATAGTGAAGGTTGCTTCATGTCAAATATCAGATATGAGGCAGAACCTGGCAAATGAGTTGTCATCTAGAGTGTAGACTTTGATGGGTTAAAATTCCACACTGTTGATCCACCCCCAAAATATAATATATGAAAAATCCTGCAAACTATTTTCATCAATGTATAATTTTATTACATCAATAGTTCACCAAGCTAAGCTCTTACGTCCTCAAAAATGAATGAGTATTCTGGTAATATGTACAAAAATAATTCTTTCTACTAAACAAATGGGCATCATATGATTGGTTTGGAAAAGCATCACAAGCCAATATGACAAAAATATCCCACAGCTTTTACTGCTTTTACTCTGGAACACCAATTATTGTATTGCAAAATTTGTAATGGGAATTATTAATTATAACAAACGGAGAAAGTTATACTATAGTTAGTCTTCAAAACTGAAAAAAAAACATAATAATAATAATAATAATAATAAATTAACTTCCATCATGTAATGAATAGCATTACTTTCTGCATTTGAGCTAAGAGACTGTTAATGAATTGCTTCCAAAGCATCTGAAGACCGACTTAATTACAGAGCCCACAGTTCTTGCATTATTATGCCATATATCCCCAGCTGAATACAATTCAGCAGCTAGATAAACAAATTTCATGGCAGCCTTTATGGCACTACTTTCTGGCCAACCATTGATACCAGTGTTTACTTGTGGGGCTTCACGAAGCGTGGAAGGCATGAAAATGTGGCATTAAAAGTGAAAACCTTCATTTTCATCTCATTAAAAAAACTATGGGTAGAACAAAAAAGTAAAATGCAAATAGAAACCATGTAAAAATTCTTACAAGTCTTCAATATTCCTCGAAATGGCTCATTATGTTGTTAAGTGAACGACTGAGGTAAGATAGACGTGGTGTGACTGACGGAACATGGTGACTGATTTAAAAGTGGTGGTTTCTGGAGTCACTGGACTGGAAAATACCTAGTTACCAAATGATGTTTTGACACAACTGTGGATAACACTGCACCATAAGGCCTCGGTTGCATCACTCTAACCCTCTGTTTGAAGTGAATTACTTTAAGGCATATTTTAGTTCTTGTTTCTTCTTAATCAAACCAAAGCATGGTGTGTCATGTACAGTATGCGCATGTGGGCTTGTTTGCAGCTGCAATCCTTCAATCCTACCTGATACATCCTATCCACCAAAACACACATACAGCAAGACACTTCCTCTCCATTTGGTGTGTTTGTGTGTGTTAATGAATGTGCACCCTGGGTAATACTGAGTACACTGGCAACAATGCCCACGCCCTGAGGCCCCGCCATGTCTTCTTACACCTCTCATTTTCAGTCTGGGGACCTAAACCTTTTTGCAAATATCTGTTTTTGACTCAAATAATACAAGTCTGCAGACAGCTGTATTTTACACAAATCCTATAAAATTATAGGGGGGGAGATGAAAGTCCAGAGAAAAGACGGAAGTCTGTGTTTTCTTTTTTTTTTTTTAAGTTACGGTCCTCAAACACAGTTCTCCTTATATTATTTTCTGTTTAATATGTTAATATGTTCATATATTTAAAAAGATTTGATTATTTTGGGTGACAGACATTGTATCAATGTCCAAAAATAACTGTACAAGGTCATACAATAAGGCAATTATTTAGCATGTAGCAATTTTATTTTATTGTCACATTTAATTCACAACACACTTTTCTTCCTATTACAGACATTTATCTCTTGTCAAACAGTGCTGTTGCTTTAAAATGTAAAGGAAGGGACTAAAGTGCCTCTAAAGTACAATACACAGAGGTGGAAATCATTTAATAGCACGTTTGTTTCTCCTCTAATCCTTTGGCATTCTTTAAAAAATGCTCACTCTAGAGTGAAACATATAATTGGTAGCTTGTCAGCTCACAAAGGTATACCCAGGTTTTTGGTTTGATAGAAGTAGCCCGGTCAATTAAAATAATTATAGTATTTCTGTGATAACTGCAAGGTCTGGGTATTTTAGAACATTTAGGGATTTGCAGCTGCACATAATTGGAACTGTGAAGTCCAACTCCTCCTTCTATTTTTTTTTTTTTTTTTTTTTTTTTTTAAAGCACCTGATTATATGGAAGAGCACACAGTCATTAGGTGAGGGTTACCTTCATGTAGTCCTCCACAGGTCAGGACCAAACATGGATCACAGACCTGCATGTGTATGTCTTTCAGCATGACACATTTTTCTTATTTACCTGAATTAATGTCAAAATATCCTGATATTTAGTCTGAAATTACACAAACTACATGCCATAATTTGATGTAATTGCTATGTTCTTTGTTTTTTTTCATAATCATAACTGTACACTTTCAATTGCCCGTAGGTGTGAATATGAACGTGAATGGTCGCCTGTCTCTATGTGGCCCTGCGATTGACTGGCGACCTGTCCAAGGGTGCACCCCCCCCCCTTTCGCCCTATGTCAGCTGGAATTAGGCACCAGCGACCCTCATGAAGATGAGTGAGTGAGTGAGTGAATAATCGTGACTGTCTTATTTATAATTCTCAAACAAGCCTTCATAAAGCCAGTCAGTTAAGCTGCTGTGAGCTCCTAAATGTTTTATTACCATCACCATTTAAGCCATTAAGCACCACTGTGATCCCCATCAGTCATCATCTTGCTCACGTAAATGATCACCAACCGAAGCAACTTGTTCTGCTTTAGCTGTTTTTGAATTCGCATTCCTCGACAACCAAAGTAAGCCTATGGCAGTCCCATCACAACCCGCCTGGTCCAAGGCCTGGCTCATGGTTCAGCTGTTAGCGCCAATGGCAAGCCAGCCATAACACTAGCCACATTTGGAGCGATAGCCCCATTTCATCATGGGGTCAGCGACACAGCCATATTGTTAAGATGATCATTCTGCCAGCCTTCTGTCATGGCTGATGTGGCTGGGGCGCTTGGCTTGATAGTGGCTGCCTGGCTTCTCGCTGCCTGGAAAGCGGCTTTGCTGTAGGCAGCACCAAGGCTTTAAAACCCTTATTGTCTGCTTTTTTTCCCCCGGCTAGCCCTTTTCTCCCTCTGTTCCCTCTGTAGGATGGTCTGGATTCGGAGGGGAAAAGAGAGAGGGAGGCAGAGAGGGAAAGAAGGTGGGAAGAGCCAAGCGCATTCAAGAGCCTGGTCCAATGTATCATGATCAGTATAGAGTTTTCACGGCAGCTATTGCCTCCATCCCACAGCATTGTTCAGCTCGCTCCTTTCTTGCTGGCAGCACTTTTATGTGAACAGAATTTTGACACTGCAGTAGGGAATTCTGCAGATTAAAGAAGACATATTTGGTACACTTCCTTCTTGGCATTTTGTAGTGTTGGGTTGGGGGGAGCTGCAAATTTTAAACCAAGACATTAAGTGCTGTAATTTTCTTTATTCAAAATACAACATATTATATATCCACCAATCAGTCCATTTATCAGTGCATTACTCTTTATAGTAATACCAGAACATGAGCACCAAAGCTAAAAAAAAAAAAAAAAAAATCAGAGTGCGTGTGTATGAGCATGATGGAGCTATAGTGATTGAACTTATTGTGCAGATATGATAATAAAGGAGAGAATGGCACCATTAGCCGAGCTACAGCAAGACTGTGTGAGCAGCGCGTTTCATCAACATGTCTATGTGCTTGCTATGAAAACACACCTTACTCTCTATCAGAGCAGGTGTAGTTAACCCTTCCACATGCCTCAAAGACTCAGAACCCTATTGATGCCTCATCTTTGTGCAGCCAACCACAGCAACTAGGCTCTAAACGTTTTTGATTGCCCAAATATTTGCGTAGCAGTGTGCATGTGAGTGCACAAATGCTGGGATTCTTGGAGAGAGTCATTTCATTTTATGGGCCCCCCTCTCCTCTTCTCAGCTGCTCCCTGCCTTCCCCAGTAATTAGCCTAGTGTGGCAGCCACCTCTCGCTGCTCAGTCTGGGAGAGACACTTGACACAGCAGACATCAGAGAGATTTTTCAGGAGGCTCTCCCGGCGCCCCAACAGCTCTTAATTAACCACTTAGGTATCCCCACTCGTTCTCCCGGCCGGCACTTTCCAAATGGTAAGGAGGTTCTGTGCCACGGATCTAAACACCGGGGGAAGCGTGCTATCAAAAGATCTGGGTAAATGAAGGCTTGTGTAAATTATTTTTAATGATTCCCTCCTGGCACATCATTATGTTTGTAGTTACACACAGGCACTTCTGAGACGGCTCATCCTCGCTAAGGTCATCAGCAGGACCAACTGTAACTAGCTGCTAGTCTGTAAATGGCTTATTAATTAGTGCTGTGGTTTTACATAGCTGTGAGCTCTGATATATAGTGCAGGGATCGTAATTGTGCGGAATCGAAAATGATGATGATGATGACGACGATAACCCATCTCCAGGCTATTTATGCAAATTGCCTTCTCATATTAGAAAATCATTACCTATCCAAACACTGCAACACTCAGCCTGTGTGAATTACAATGATGGATTTTATGATAATTGCGATTTAATTTTCTCCCGCTCCCTCTTTCTCTTTTGTCTGTCTGGAGTTTGAAAATAATTTGGCCATTGTGAGAGCTATTAATTCTGTATTAGTTAAAGCTGAATGGATGGGTTTATTTAATTACCACTGAATTTGGATTAGTAAATGATCATCTTTTTTTGTGAAACAGGAGATACATAGTTACATTTCCTTTTTTTCCCCTCTTTTATTTTGTCTGTTTATTTTGTGAAATACTTAGTTCAACCATTTGGCTATTTTAATACTCAGGTTTTGCCTGCCAGTTTAAAACATTATTATTAAAAGCACCACACCTCAGAGAAACATAATGAAGGTAGTAATCAAGTTCTGGATGCCAGCTATTAATTTTCAGGAAATTTCAGTTTCCCTGTCCAGGAATGAGATACTTTGAGGGTTAAATTTAATTATCTGCCAAGCTTTGCTCTAACAAGTGCTTTGTAGTTGAGCATTCAAATCTCACTGGAAGTCTTCAGAGAGGCAAAGCCAACTTTGTATGCATGAGGGGAGCAAATACTACAGCAGCCCTCCATAACCTTGATGAAATGTGCATTTCACCTGAGGCTATGAGAGGAGGACATAAAAATCCTGAACCATTGAAACAGGTTTCCTCCCTGACAACTTTGAAACAGTGCCATGGCAGATCAAAAAAACAGTTGATGCTTTCGTTTTTTTAAATCTTCCTTTCTTTCTTTCTTTCTTTCTTTCTTTTTTCTTTTTTCCCCGGGAAGTTTGAGGTATACATGGACAGGTCGGTCAGCGCTAGGCAAGAAGCACCATGGGACAAAGTGAAGAACATAGTTTATAAAACATAAACCATCTGTGGTTGTGTTTTTACACATGCCATGAGCAGGGGGTCTCTACAGCTCCATGTCTCAGTTCACATAGTCCAGCTTAGCAGCCGTCCGATGTCTCTCCGAGAGCTTGTTGGTATGCTGACTGTATCGAGGCCGCAATCAACATCTGCTAATTTCTGTCTATTAACCGTATTGTCGTAACACACGGTCATGATGTTTTGTTTGTATGGCTGAACTGAGACTTATGACCCTAATCCATCATCTGCTTGTCATATTTTTATGTGTTGCCTGTGCAGTTCCCTGCAGTCCAACACAGTCATATTACAAGACCCAGTTTAAGTTATTGACCAGCTGCTAGAGCCGTGCCCAGCTGAAGAGGTCATTGTGTTTCTCTCTCTTTTTCCCCCTCTCCACTTTCCTCTCAGAATATCACACTGTAGCACAGTCAGTGCCAAGCATAATACAAATTGTACGTCCTGAGAAGCTATCATTTGCCTGAATACTTTAGCAGGCCCCTACATCTTCCTCACACACACTCTCACAAAAGTGGACACAATGAGAATGTGTAACTTTTGTTCTCTGTAATAATACTGTAACACAGTTATTTAAATATACTGTACTTACTGGAGAAGAATGGCATATTTACGCATAATCGCTGACTATGTTTGAAAAGTATGAAATGTGTATTCCAACATTTCCTTTTAACACAAGTGGAAACAAAGATGGCAAATGTTCATATCTATAATTTTAGATTTATGTTATGCAGCTGCTTGAATTTCAATGGCATACTAAATGTGCAATGGTTTCACAATAAACAGCTTTATTAGAATCCAATGTTCTGCTTGTCATGATTCAATGTCACGCACACACACTCTATGGTAAGAGCAAGAAAACAACTGCTAATATATGAACAGTGATTGTCTATGATTTAATACTGAATCATACAAGGAGTGACTTCAGTTAACCTTATGACTGAAATGGATTGTACATGAATGAAATAGAAATGTTATCCTTTCTGCAGTTGTCATCCAGCAGTTGTCAAATACCTAATAGTTCCAATGACTTAATTTTATTCTGTCTTCATGTATCAGCATTATTTATTATTATTTTATTTTTTTAGCAATAATGTTAATGTACACCTGTCATTTTCCCAATTATTATTATTTATTATATTATCCATTGTATCTTTGAACTAAATCCATAAGAAAAATGCCTATGTACCATTTATGATAAATGTTCTTGAAGAGTTTCTGCCCACTGTGAGATGAACAGGCTTGGAGCCTTTCTCCATTATGAAATGAATAGGTTTAGAGTAAAAGTCCTGTTGAGGACAGTCAGTGCATATCACAACAGACTGGAGAGTCTTTCCTTTTTCCCTGCTTGACATTGTGTTGACAGACATGGGCAGTATTTTTTCTTGTTAAGAAAGGGCCTTGTTTATTCTTCAGGTAACGATCCAAATCCAGCAGACATTTGCCCCACAGGAAGGAGTGCGCTCACTCAAGTTTGTCGTTTCATTTCTACTGTAAAATCCATTAAGTCCGCACACTTAAGGGTCTCTTTTTTCATGCTTGTATTTTTATTTTTTATTTTTTTTATTTTTTTGTTAGGGGGTGGGGTGTTTGTGAGATCTTCTCTCAACAACCAAACTTTTATAACTTCTTAATGAGATAATTTAATTCTCACAAGTAAATTTTACAGCCCTAGGGAGCAAAAAATACATATATTCAGAAGTATTTCTTTCAAGAGTATTTAGTTCTTTAGGAAAGGGAGCTAAATTTTCCACACATTTGCTCCCATTTGGAGTGATGTGTTTTGTGTGTGTTTATTTTCTGTCTGTTTCCCATTTCTGGCAGATTTCTGTTCAGCCATGTGAAATTAATCTGAGAGAAAATAAACAGAGGAGCCCAACAACTAATACAGTTAATTGTCTTAGTGCTTTTCTGGCTTGCCGCTCACTAACAGCTGGTCGTACCGGCTTATGGCAGCACTTCAGCCTTTGAGATAATAACTTTTGCATCTGCCAAAGAAGTGGCTGTTACTGCCCACAAAATTTACAACTCACAAGTGGAAACACAGACTCCGACAGAATTTTCTATGCACGGGTCTTTGAATTTTATTAATGTAATGCAAACACAGTCCTTCCAACGCATTAAATTGTTGATGTTATGCGAATACACTCCGGAATTGCAGATCCTCATTAACATTATTTGCATGTTAATCTGCATCTTTTTAATTAGTGATATTATTTATGCACATAATTTTCACCCGGTGATGCCAAGTCTCAGGCACATTAATTAATCTACAGAGATGCCAAACTGTTTTTCCTCCACTTTTATTTGTTTACACTGTGTTCTGGATTCAGGGGGAAGTTGGAAGTGGAAAAAGGAGAAAAAATTGCCTAAAGATAAATTAAAGTACAAATACAAGATTAATAACTAAAAGTCCTTTTTGTTTTCATAATTCAAATTGTAATATTAGCCAAACATCCCATGTGTATTTTTTTTCTCCTCTCTTCCTCTCCATTTCCCTCTGAGATCGTTATTCAGTTACTCTACCTTGATGTATTATTAAAATCCATAATGGACTCCTGAGGCTTCCCTTGCTTTTCTTCTTCATTTACAGAATACAGTCAGTGTTATTCTAATCTTCCTACAACACTGTCATGCATAGGCAATGAGCCCCTAGCCCAACCCCACCACCTACCCAGCAGCCCCCGTGAGATCATGCACCTCTACACACAGCCACCAGATAAACACTTCAGCACCGCGCGCAAAAGTCGTAAGACGAGACCTCAGTGATGATACCTTATGCAAAGCAGAGAGAGTCGCTGTTGTTACTGCAGCGTTGCCACAGCCTGGCTTATCAGTGAACCAAAATTAGCTTGAGAAATGCAAAGTAACTATGCAGAACAAACAGGGAACATAAATGTGCCATATTTAAAATATACATAAATGTTGCTCAGTCGTTGGCTGTTCTTGTTTGAACATGTTTGCTGAGATGGGTGACTTTGTGTTTGATGAGATTGCTGACTTGTAAACATTGCACTTCACCGTTTGTTTGAGACAACTCTGTGTTGTGTTAATTGTTCTGTTTGCTGAACTAGGTTATTTTGAGCTACGGCATCTGCAAGTGGCTTGGATCTATAGTGGAACTGTTAGAACACAAACACAAGCCAAATGTTGAAAAAGAGTCACACAGTGAGTTGCAAACAGTAAATTCTGTGGTGGCATTCACTAAAGCTGAATACAAAAGACACAAATATAGAGCAACATTTTAAAATGCAGCTCACCTTACTAACCACATTACGCAATTTACTAAACATCTGCTCATATAGTTGTGTCCACTTAATGATGTCCACATTGTGATGACAGGTATTTATGATATACTAAACCATTTAAAAATGTCCAAGCATACTTTTGCATTGGATGTCATTGGAAATGATTTAGTCCAAGCCTGACATCTCAATAAAGTGAGTTGATAAATTGAAAGTTTCTGCAAAAAAAAAAAAAAAAAGTTGGTATAATCATAATAATCATGCTCTAAACTATTTTCTGGTATATACTGTATATGTCATGAAATGTCAATGATAAACTATGTCTTTGTGTATTTATTTCACATCCAACTTTTGTCTTTTGCCACGTACACACACGCACATCTCAGCCCATTTAAGTTATGACTTTTATGTGTTAGCTGTAATCATAATTGTATTTAGTTTCTCAGTATGACAGGAATAATTTGAGGCCATGACCCTGCAATCATTCATAGAATTTAAATGTACACATTTACAAATAAAAACATTGAATGTTACTTGTCAGAATGATGTTAATGTAGTGTAATATATACATAATGTTATGATTACCCATTTGAAATGCATCACTATGGTATTCATATTGACCTATGCCCATTTCTTATAAAATACAGACTAATTAAGACTTAATTTATGAAAGTGTTTCAGTATGGGACTTGTATTAAGCAGCTTTGTATACTGATATTGTAAAGGATATTAGCTACATCCATTGCTGAACATAAAAGCTGAATAGTAACACTGGGGTGCAATTACATAATGTAGACCCCCAGTCTTGCTGCTTTGTTAGCATGTTGTTGGAGACTATCCAAAAAAAGAAACAATCCATCCAACCCTAATAAACTGAAAGCATGTGATTAATGAGACATCCAACGGAGGCAATTCCTTCAGGAGAACAAAGTGTTATCACCATTAAGCACAGAGGTTTAGATGAAGTACATACAGTACTTAAACTTTACTACAATGATAAACCGAAGCAAATACTTGGGTTTAACTAGGGACACACATTGTCAATTCATAGTTTCAACATGTTTATACTGCAGTTCAAGTTTCACCAGACCAAACCAGTCTAGAAGAATCCAATCCCATGTTTCCAAGTTTCTACAGTTTTTTTATTTGTTTTTTTTTTGTGTCACTGCAACAAAACTGATTACTTTTATTTTTGTTGAAAGGATAAATGTGCAGCTTGGTAGCAAAGATGTTCTAAATAATGCATCCTCTACACAGTGGCTTCATCTGAAGTGGGTTACACTGGTACAGTAGCCTGGCTTTTAATGTATGATGGCCTGGAACAATGATTCATAGGTTGAATAACATCTGTGAGCCCATATAGTGTTGCAGAGAATGTCACAACATGATATCCACAGATAGACCCATTTCATAATGAGGTTATAAGCTTCATTGCTTTAACATGAAAATATATGGTTATGTTTTATATCTGAGTTGTGTGCAATGTTAACAGGCTACTGTAGCATGCGTTTGGTAAAGGGAATATGAAAATGTTACCCACTGAATGAGACCAATAAAATGACAAGTTTGGGTCTGAAACATGAATAATTACCCTGATCAAATGTCATCTAAGGCCCTCAATTCGTAACACCTCCTCATCTTGCTATTGCACATAGTGATTCTGTTATGATAATACCAGTCCAAAGCTCTCAACTTCAAGAAGGCGTCTCTTTTGTCCTACCACTTTCCAAAGACAATGACGTTAGTGACAACAGTGAAGCAAATCCCTCAAAGAGGGTTGTGTGGAATTTACAAGCTTACAATACATTGCCAGTGGCACAACTGATACCACAGGTAATTTGGCATATCATGTCCAGCAACCAGATCTGTTCGAGGGAATGATGAACAAATTAAAAATAGAAAAAAAAGACAGAGCAAAAGAAAGAAATCTGGTGGGAAAAAGCCAGACAAAAATCTTGGCATTCCAGCGGCCATTCACATGAAACTGATAAGTCTGAAAAGCCAAAAGACTCCTATTTTTCTTCCCCTTGTCCCCACCTCTGAGAGGCTGATGAAAGTGTCTTTTGTTTCTGAAATGCTGTCTGTTGTGCTTAATTGTGGAATAATTGATATGTGGTGGGGATGTCTCATACTTAAAAAGACCTGCACAAAGATCAAACATCAACACAAAATGTATGTGAGAGCTTTTGAAAGTCACTGTTTAGTCAAACTAACATTTATGGCATATACTGTATGTAGCATTCCTGCAGGGTTTACACATATCATTATAAAGGCCTAAAATAGATTTTTTTTAAAAAAAATATACCTGTTTGAAAAGTGCCACTGATGAAATGGCATTCAACAGATGTCAGTGTGTCGTGTCAACTCAAAAAACAATTTGTAATTATTGGAGACAATTATGTGAGGAAGTGATATATCCCCCTATGAGAAAAGCAGTGGTTTAAAATTTCTATGCCCAATCTTGTTGCAGTCATTATGGCACTGCACATCAAGATGTCTCCTTGACCCCATTGACAGACTGAACACTGGCCCCACGTTATAATCTACAGGCTTGATTTCCCATGTCAGTGAATGACCTAAATGGATTTTTAATCCTAAACTAACCATGCTTCACATTGCATATAGTGTTCAGGTGAAAAGTTCTCTCCACCACCCTATTATACTGGGGAAAGTTGGGTCTGTAACCTGAATCATTGGAAAAATAATGTGCTAAGCCCCCAGTACTGTATAGGCGTTACACCACAACAATGTGTTTCTTTCTTTCTGTTGATTCCACGGACTCCTCTTTGATGCGGCTCTGAAATGACTGAGCACCATAGGCTATTTTCTCCCTGTTCAAGCAACTCAATAGCCAGTCTGTCTGGTCTGTTTGTTTTCAGCTAATTGCCTCAAGATCTAATAAGTTAGTGATGATGTACGTCAAGTCACCCGTGACCCCTGCCAAAAGAAATATTATGTCTCACTAAAACTCACCCAGGGAAGGAGCAGGGTCCCTCTTTATCACTCTAAATACTTTTAGCTTCCCAAGCTCCTGGTTTCAAATGTTTGGGTCAGTATGTGTTAAAGTAAGGTCACAAGAGCCCTGTAATTATGGTATCATGCAAGGCATTTAGGACAAGAATAGGGGAACTCAAGACCTGCCTAAAAGGACAGCGACAGAGATGCAGAGCAGATGGCAGTTCAGGTAATATTGTTTTAGAAAGTAGAAAAAAAGAGAAAGTCAGTGGGGAATTGTTGAAAATAACATGTGTTTCTCTTTTTGCTTGAAGTCATTTGGCTTACACCTGAAATGTGTCTATTACTACTAAGGCATTTTTTAACAATGCTTCCTGTCTCTCTTTATTTGTTGTTGTTTTCATAGCCTTAGAATATGCCTTTTATATGTCAAGGGCCTTGCTTTGCTGAGGCTGCCATCTTGCGCCGCCAAGTTTTTACAACAGCCCAACAAAACAAACCATTAATGACGTGCCGTTCTCGTTTTGAAGTACAAGCGTACTGCTCAAATGAATAAGAACGGGAATTCTTTGTAATGTGACGGCTACAATGGTTCCCCTGATGTACTAAGGGCAGGGAGGAAGTGGAGGAGTCCTCCTTTTGTTATAGTCTCACAATTAAATATCACTTATTTTGTTACACACTGGAACTTGAACAATAACCACTAAAATATACAGTATTCACATTATTAAATGAATCCATAAATTAGGACAATATTTCTGTATGCAGCCTGATCAGTGCAGACCTTCTGTCAGTTAAACCGAGCAAAACTCACCAACATCACCAGTGTGCAGCTTTTTGTTTGCTGGCTGCAGTTAAACTGTTACTGTGGTGTTTAAATCAAATCTAGTGCCCCCACACCACACCGAAATACATTAAAATGTGCAGAAGATGAGTTTGAAAGTAAATCTAAGCTTAAACTTAAAAAGTTTAAATATATTTACTGGCTGTTGTTTATGAAGAGAAATAATACAAATATGAATGCCAATACCATTGTGGTTTCTGCACTGACCATGTGTGGCTCATGCATTTTGATTGCATATATCTGTTGGGGTATTTATTTTTCCCCGGTGAAGTATCTATGATACCCCACCTCCTCCTCTTTTATTTTCTGAACGACAGACAGCAGTCCAAGCCAAAAAGCCATTTCACCTGCATTAATACATAATGAATAATTTATAAATCCCAATTATTTCGTATCATTTATGCAAAGAGTGTCACACAAGGCATACATAAAGCATTAAGGATGGTTAACCCATAAAGGAATGGGAAACGAGGAGGCGACTGGAAGGTCACACCTGAAAGTCAGGTTGTTGTTTTCTTTTTTTTTTTCCTCAATCTACAGTATCTCACTCACTGTCTTCTGTTCCTGTTATGTCACACTGGGAAAACTGACTCACTGACCTGCACATTAATGCCCACAACACATAATATACATATAATATCAGCAAAACACCAGAGTTAATCCAATTTCACGTGATGTGACTGAGTCAGTGTTTCCTATGAAACAGGTAATGCATTCAAAGGGAATAATTACACATAATTTTATATGGTTAAAGGAAACAACAGCTGAGCTTGGGTGGGGACAAATGGTACAATAAGATCTCAAGCATTTTGTTTATGGACAGCAGCTCTCTAGATAGTGTGTCCCCATGAATTCAACATCACATTGCATTGTTGGGCTAACATAATACTCAGTTTTGCTATGATCTCCTTATCTAAATAAATGCAATTATGGTTGAGTTTGCAGCAGTGCTTCCCAGGAGATGGACCCCCCCACCACCACCACCACCCCTTTGTCACTGACTATCCCCCCCACTAATCCTGTCTTAGAAGGGTCTCTGTTAACAGGGATAAGGCATTGGCCTAGTATCCTAGACTAGTAAGCTAAAGCTTATGTACAAAATGCTATTCAAGTGGCACTGCCTGCAGCTATTGGAACTACGTAGATGTCCATATCATTCAGCCAGACTAAATATGGAGGAATTTAGCCATGGCTAAATCTCGGAGACTGATGTGGACATGTTCGCTGATAAGGAACAGAGGCCAAGGCAGGGGTCTTACTTGGAATCAAACGGATGCATTATATAGTCTAGAAAAAGATCTGGTCTTTTCTAATGACAAATTCATTCACTCTCCATAAAACTACTGTTGAAATCCCATCTGCCTTGCCTATGCTCTACTGTGCAACCAATCTTAATGCTCAAGCCACTAAAGGAAATTATTTCGATATAATTTTGTGTCCTATGACCACAAGGCCCTTGTTTCAGTTTTAGCTGCAAAGGAACTAATAACTGTCAGTCATGTATAGTGATTGAATGTTTACAGCATCATGGGGTTATGTCAGCTACCCCATACAGCAGTTTATACTGTATGCGTGCCTCTCATAAACAGTTAGCTGAAAGTTAAATCATTATTAGGGGTTGTGTTATTGACCCCAACCTCTTCTGGAAAGGCAAAGTGCTTGACACTGAGCCCCAGACAATTTTCTCCCTCTGGTGTGAACAAAATATTTCTCAGTTTCACACATTTGGATGGATTAAGCTTTTAACACTTGGTGAAATCCAGCACTTATCCTACAAACACTTGTGAAGTGTTGGTGAGCATGGATCTATATTAAGTGTGACTGGCCAAGATCCACAAGACCGGAAAAGGCATCACATCTGTTCCAGGGCATGGTGACTTTGAACAATACTCACACTGGTTTACAATGACAAATGGCCAGTAAATGGTTGGTTTCAGATTTTGGGAATCATTTCCTGCAAGAATCCCAAAAGACATTCACACATTTGTAGTAAAGCTGTAAATTAACTTATTACTGAAATCTGAGTTATGAGAATTTATCTCAAAAGGCAGACCCAGATACTACTTATTTGTTCACATTCCCATATAAGTGTTATTCTAAGCTCACTCACAGTGTTTAAAGGGTTTCAAATGTACCACAAACATCAGGGGTAGCTTTGTATGCTTGTCACTCACATTCCTATATACTTTATCACATGCTCTGAGCCACATTAATACCACTTTGATGAGGGATGATGCACAATCATTAGTGATGTGGAGAGATAAAGTGCACAGGACAAGCTGGCTGCACTTAGATATGTGACCATCATTTGCAGTTTCAGAGGAATGGTGAATACTAACGAGAGTTAATGATTTTCATATGGTATTCAGTCTCACTGTTGCAGTCACATGATGCAACAGTACATGCAGTCTTGTCATCCAGGAAATGAGAGAAGTCTGTCAATCACCCAGAGCATCTTGCAGTACAATATGTCTACATGACACATATATACAGTACACATACATCCAAATATACAGCTTTCACCCACCATACCAGGGGATGTTTCTTGATTGACTGACTCATGTGATTGAGCTCAATTCTCTGGAAAGGACCACATCTAAATATGTATCCCTTGCTAACTAATTTCATCAGCGGTTCGCATTTATTATGGTATAGGACAAGAGGCCATATAATAAAAAAGAAAAATAGACCTACTCTTTCTATTGGAAAACTAGCCCACTTCTCATTTGATTTATAAGGTGAGTAAACATTTTCCTGAGGAGTTAATGGTCTCAATGGCTAGTTCCAGGTCTTCTTCAATGGCATATGATGTCAATTTTTGTAATTATGTAACCATTTAGAGAAGCAAAGATGATATCATATGGCTCATATGAGTGGACACCCGTTTGATTGACAGCTTTTGTCCAGTAGGGGACTAGTTGCAAGTAACAGCTCTGATTTTTCCAGTTTCAGAATGTCAACATGGCACTGACCTAATTGCAGTTTTGGAGGCTTCAAAATGGGAGTTCTAATAGGAGATGTTGTGAAAGGGTTACTGATGGGCATAGTTTCAGTCCTGTTGAGTATTTTCACTTCCTGGAATGAGGTAGAATCATGTCTCACACCCTTGCCATACCATGCTCTTGTCCTGGCTGCTGCTTATGTCATTTCTGGACTAACATTTACTTCCATGCAGTGTGGTCATGTAGGATAATTAAGACCTACTACAATGATGAAAATAGACTACTTGCCAAAGTCACCAGGCATTATAATTGTGACCATTTTAAGATGTTTAAGATTTTAAGACACAGTTACAGTCTATGTAAATGAGCCAAAATAACATGTGTTTTAAAGTTTCAACAAAAAAGTTGAAGACAGGTATAAAATTGTGTCTATCTATTCATCTGTTTATGAGGCTCAGAGAATTCAGACATTGTCAGCATGAAGACATATCTGTTCATATCTGTTCAGCTTCAAGGTTCTCTTCAAAAAACAGAATAGGTTTTTGCAAACTTGCCAAGATCTATTAGAAGCCAAATCACCAATCCATATTTTCAAGCATAATGGCCACCAAACCACCCACATAATCTCAATCTCATATGTTTCATAAAGTTCACCAATCAAATATAGGACACATTATTTTAAAGAAAGACAGAGGATCAGGAAGACATCCACTGCAAGCAACTTGATTAACAGCGTCACTGAGGTCCACACTTTGTCTTATATTAGTTAATCTGTCCAGATTCCTGTGCCAAGCTTTGATGCTTTAGCCTTTGTATGGCCTCATCTCATCTCTCTCTCTCTCTCAATCTCTTGCTGTTTCTCCCCAGTGAGTCATAAGTGTATTCCACATCAGACTGAGTTATTGCCTAGTTGTTAGTCTTCTGGCTGCCGTTCCTATTTGTGCTACAAAAAGACATGAGATTTGCATTACACTCATTTCAGTCGCTTGCCAAAATATCTCACATTAGTTTCAGCTGGATGTGTGAATTATTGTTCAAATTTGATGAGCTTATAATGCAAATAAAGGTCACATCAGAATTTCCAGATGTGCTCGTGTCAATGGACGTGAGCACATTTGGAAAGCAAGGATACAATTCAAACGGCAATGTGTTATGTTTCTGTCACACTAAACTCATCCATCAAAGTGCATGTTTTCAAATAACCAGTGAGAGAGAGAGAGCAGGATTCAAATTGGAAGAGCCTCTGTCAAAACATAGTTTATCCCTTGTCTTTACAACCCACAGAAAAAGGTCATTGACATAAAAAAGCAAAACACTTGAACCTGCTCAGAGCGGGGCCTTTTCTTTATCTCAACCCAGCATCCCAGCAGCGCTTGAGGGAGGTAGCAGGCAGCAAACAAGCAAGCAAGAAAGAAAGGAAGGCATGGAGGAGGCAGGCATAAAATCTGCATGCTGGAAGAAACAAGATGGACATAAAAGATGGACTAAATTGCAGAGAGGATTTTTCTTGTCAAACGCTAATGGAAACATTTCCCCACAACACAGAGAGGGGAATGGATGCTCCATTATCACAGCTGAGCAGACGGAGCTGGCAGCTATTCCAGAGAAGCACTGAGATGTGCACACTGGCCCGGCTTAGCGCCCTCAGCCAGGCCCTCAGGCCTCCACCTGAGTAATCTGTGTCAACAGGTTCCAAAATGCCCAGAAGAATCAAATAAACAGAGGCAGAGGGAAACTCTTACAAAACAATTGTTCCTATGTTTGTTTTCATCTGCTCTCTCCCAATTTTTGTCTTCACTTGAACCTTTTAATTAAGTCACTGCAGCCCCTAACCCCATGGATTTCTGTTGTACCTTGAGCACTGGACTTGTGTGTTGTTTGCTGGAGGAATCTGTCGTAAATTCCTTTTGTGAAATCACTCCTTTTTGCCTCGTCGCATCACCTAAGAGGCAAAGAAATAATAAAGTTAGGTCCTACCTACATGCAGTGACAATAGCCAATACACACTTATACTATATATATAGTTATATATATATATATATATACACATACAGGTGGACTATGGAATCAAATCAATCTCTCATGAGATTGATTTGATTTGGTGGTGGTTGCACCCTAGTTACTGACAAGTCCTTAAGGCATTTTTGAGGCATTTGCATGCTCCCTGACACCCTACATGCCCCAAGGACAGTACCAAGCCTTGCAGTCTGTTCGAGCCAAATCTGGATTTGTCAGTTACTGATAAGTAAACAGGAAAAATATGTGGAGATAAAAACAGATGATGAAGGACAGGATGACTTTTTCAGATCTCTAGCTGTTATTTCACCATGTCAGGAATCACCACGTTGCTTTCACTAACTGAACTCGATGCCGCCTATCTAATAAGACAAAAAAAAAACAAACTACTGAATATATAGGACTACATAATCACAAAAACAATCTGCATGCACAACGGTAAACAACCAAGTTGAATAAGAGAGATGGAGAAGAAGCCAATCTGATGGCTTGTTCATCTCATCTGCCTGTCTTCCACTGGAAGTCATCCATTTATAATAAGGCGAGCTGATAAATGTTTTAATAAACTTATTGCATAATTCATTTTTGGCAGGCCTAGTTTTAATTGACTTATTGCAGAATTGTACTGAAGATCAAAAGTCTGATTAAAGCAATGTACAGTATATATCAGTGCCCCATGGTTTTCCCCCTACACCATGTTTCAGAAAACATCAGAAAAACGTGTGTTGTGAAATGTCATCAATTATTCACCCAGATAATTAACTAAGTGATTGACTAGCGGATTACTTTTGACAACGTTGATGTCAGAAATGTTTTATGTTGAATGATGATACAAAGAAGTGTAGAATACCTCAAGTGGGGCAGTGATACAATACAAGGCTGGATTCAACAGAACCATCTAGCTTTCCCACAGTCTGTAGCAAACAGCTTTAGTTTGGTCTTTAGCTGCAATAACAGAACTGGATTCTGAATGATGGTCTCCCCAAAATGTAATTCACTAATTATTTTGAGGAGCAGCAAAACTGACAGATAAGACAGCATTCACACATTGTGGTTATTTGACACCTAATTTCACAGCTCTTAATAAGGGGTTCTCTGTGTGTGTGCCCTGAGTTCACACTGTCTCACAGCTATAATTATCTTGTCTCACTATCTGACACTGTATTGTTTAACCTCAACACAATGGGGATTCCACACGACCTCCGACAGCCAACTGGTAGCTGTGTTTTTTGTTTTTTTTTAATATATATATATATATATATATATATAATTCATCCTACCAAAAAGATATATGACCTGACGTAAGTGCATGTTTACCGGGTTTTGTTTTGTCTTACAAGTTCCTATGTCCTAAACCCTTTTGAAATTGATCAAATGTGTTTGTGTGTGAGTGCTCCAAAGTGCTTTCAGGACATTGGGTGAGCTTGTTTGCTTTTGTACTACAAGTTGAAGGATTTATTTTTGTTTTTCAGTGAAGAGATTGGTCTGGAAGATGTCTGCACTGCTTTGGTACTGGACGTGGGGATGCAATGAAAATGTTAATAAATCTTATTCAAAGCAAATAAAAAACTGGTAATTTTCAGAATTCTAATATTAGTATAACAAGTGCAAATATACAATGTACAAGTCTCACTGACAGAAGAGTGGACAGTATTATTATACGATAATTACTGATGTATTGTTGTGTGCATCACTGCTGGGTTGTAAAATTTTTATGACCAATGCCACTGTCAATCTGTGCTTGAATTGTGCATTAAAAGGTGCTGTGTTTTCATGTTTCTAGCCTTTGCCTTTACATGAAGCTTTCCTACTACACAGCTGAACACAACATACACATTGCGACACATCAAAGAGTGGGTTGCACCATCAAAGAGCAGCGAGAGTGCCACTTCTCCATGTCACTGTTCAAGCACATATTATTTGACTTTTATCATTGTTTGTCATTGAGATATAGCATTAATGTAAAACATAATAACAAGTGTATCAGATCTGAGCCCTAACTCCTGTCTTATCCTGACACTCCCTGCTTATCTTTAATAAATATAAGCGAGAGGTCATTTCTGGGCCATTATACTACAACTCACAGCTCACTGGCTGAGCTTGAATATTTAAAAAAAAAATGTTTTATGCAGCTTTCCACGACTGCAAGACCTGCACGGCACTTTTTTTTTTTTTTTTTTTTAAAACAACTGTTATTTTCAATTTTCAAATGGCCGTCCTTCCATCAAAGAGATTAGGGACTTTTCCTTTAACTGACAATAAGGAAAAACAAACTGCCTTTCCCCTTTTTAGCAGCCACCTGTGTTGAAATGTTTGCCTTTCAGGTTACAGCAAAATAGAAAAATAAATCATTCCGAAACTAAGCGGTGAACATTCTTGGAAGTGCAGGCTCTCCCATGTTGCTTGCATTAAACAACAGTGCCGTTCCTGCCAGTAATGTCAGCGTTTGGTCTAAGTTTGGCTGCTGCTCAAGTGTCACACAGCTTGTTTGAATTGAAATACTGGTTTGACCTTCCTTCAACAAAAGACACAAATATTTGCTGACAAGTGGATCGCCAAAGAATGAGGAGAAAGTGAAATTTCCTGTTTTGTCACTTGCAGCTAAAATAATTGCTACACAATGAAATTAATGTTCAAGAGAATTGTCATGATCATGGTCCCTCTTTTCATTATTTCAGTTTCCTCTTCTTCTGGTTTATTCTCCTTGTCCTTGTGAATTTTATTTTAACATTCTTTTATTTTTCTGATGCACAAACGAGGCTATACGGGGATCATGTATCTCCTTTCATTAGGTCTTTGTTTTGTTTTTAACCCAATCTTGCATTTTGTCCCCAGTCTCTCTGATATTAGTAGTACTAACATGGAAATAAATACCCACCCACAAATTCATATATCACATACTAATACTGCATACTCAATATGTTAATGAAAGAGATAAAACCTGTCACTTCAATGTACAAAACATTTTTTACCTTTAACCGAGTTACAGCAGATGAAAGAAGAAACATCTAAATAACCAAAAAGGTGTAACCTTTGTGCAAGATTTTATCCATAATTCATTTGCATCTGTTTTCCTCTGTCCAATTCTCTTTCCCCCCCCCCCACTCCCTCTCACCTTCCCCACTGTGTTCCGAGTTCCTTTCTCTTTCCAACAACTTCTCCTCTGAGGTAAAATGAGAGTGTCAGCTTTAAGTTATAACCATACACCCACCAGTGCCAAGTAAATTGAGGGGAGCAAACACACCAACAACCAAATATGAGTCAGCCCGTACTCGGTGGGTTCAAAAACAGAGACCCACCAACACATGCTCATACACATAGACTCAGTAAACTCAAAATTATAACAATAAAAATAATAATATAAATTATTATTATTGTTATTTTTATTTGAGGCTCCCTCCAATATACCAAAGGATACTGTACAGAAAAGGCATTAAAACTATCACCTGCTTGCTTATTTTATACTCATGACTCATGAATTAGAAGATAAGTGGTTATTATTGTTTTAAATATTTAAGCAATTGTATGCAGTTAAGAAAAGCTTTCTGCATTGCAACAGTCCATGTAATCTTCTCCTTCACTCTCACTTTCTCACTCTCTCACACACACGCATATGTTCTGATGTGTAGGCCATACTTTTTATACTACAACTGGCCTTTCTATCTGGGAAAGGAAAAAAAAAAAAACTATGTCCTAGATTGTTCAGGCTACAACCAGCACAACACATAAACACACACATTTGCACACACTCTCCAATACTTGTACTGATATTTATAAACACACTCTTTGAGCGCAAACACACACCAACACTGACTAAAAGGCTACTGCTGGGAGCAAGAGGTCGCTAGGGGTGAAATCGATGGCTGTAAAACCAAAGGTGATAAATTACTGGGTCTGGAACCTAAAGACAAATTGCAAGACAGGAAAAAAAAAAAAAAAAAAGAGGAAAACTGTTTTATTCCAGCTCCTGCTCGATTCTTTTGTTTTCTTATCATAAATCTTAATACAGTTTCATTTGTGCGAGCAGGAAATGGAGTTACTATAAGATACCAAAGCGTCTGTTAAGTGGAGTGGCAAATTCCATCTAAACTTTAATGGCTGTGCTTCTTTGTTTTCTTCCCCCTCTGGGATGAGAATACAATAGACTTGAATAAATTGTTTGCACTGTGTGCTTTTATTCCAGGTGTTATTAATTGATTGCAATTAAGATGGGCATTACAGATCCGTTTGTGACACTTAAAAAGATGTAATGTCTAACTGACATTTGAGAAAACTGTTTCTACTTGTATGTATGTTCTTGTATATCTGGCTTTGTGAGGACCAAAAACCGTATAACCCAAACAGAGTGAGGACATTTTGGGAAAGTAGGTACATTTTGGCTGGTCCTCACATTTTTAAGGGCTTTTTGAGGGTTAAAAGCTGGTTTTAGGGTTAGGGTTAAAATTGGGTTTAGGTTAATGGAAAAGGCTTGGGTAAGGTGCTTGGCTGTGATGGTAAAGGAGCAAGGATAAGGCATTATGTCTAAGAGGGTCCTCACTATAAATGAAGCACAAACCTGTGTGTGTGTGTGTGTGCGCGCACCTGTGCGTAAACAATTGTGAACTTAGTTGTGGTCAGTGAGTGATCTCATAATCAAGACTGGCTTGTGTCAAAACCACAGACCTACACATCTCTATATCTGTGTGTATCGCTCTTTCGCTGGACTGCAGCCATGTCTATGTGGTTTCCACAGCTGATAAGTAACTGCGTTCCTCACCCAAACAAACTGCTTGATAATGGAATAATCTCTATTCAATTAGTGGTGAAACAGTCTCCTGTCTGGGCAGTCCAAAACACACATTAAGCACATGTGCACATTCCAAAGCCTTTTCTTTCTCCCAGCTTTAATGCAGCCACTCACCACTAATGTTGATGACAGTATACTGATTGCTCCTCTTTCTCTCCCTGTTATTCTCTTTCTGCCATTAATCAGAGGTGAAGAAGAGAGAGAGAGAGAGCGAGAGCATGAGAGCTGCAGAGTTTGGTCAGTCAGCCGCACCACAGTGAGTAATTAACTGGCATTAACTCATTAAACTGTCCCAGATGTGGCTATGAATATCTGAGTGGTGGTGAGACAGGAGAAAATGTGTGAGAGAAAAAGATAAATTGAGAATCCAGGCCTACCTGTATCCTCCTGACAGCAAAAGATTGGAAAAATAATATGTGGTAGTGGAGGAGGTCTGTGTGTTTCTATGTATACTGTATAAGTATTTCAGGGCTATTAACGACATCTGTGTGTGTGTTCTCCATAGGAAGCCCAGGCCTCACAGTGTGACTGATTTCCACTTACAGTATAGGTGATTCATACACTTTTTCGAGTTGATGAAGACTCATTGTGAACATGCTCGGTGCTAATGAAAACAAAATACTGCCATACATTTAATAGCATCTGTTGCTCCAATGTAGTGCTCGCATGGAATGTTGTCGTTTATGTCATCTGTACTTTTAATGGTCTTAGTCAACTCACCTCATAACACATGTAGTCCTACATGTAAGCACCTTGTTGCTTTGATTCAAGAAGTGAAACAAATTAAATAATATTAATAATAATAATAAAAAAAAATAGCTGTTATGGTTTTTGTCTCCTCACAGAAAACTGCCAAGGAATTCACACTCCAGGACTACACAAATGCTTGCCTTTACTGGCAGCTGAGCCTTGGTGTTCCAACTGAAAGAAGGCGAGTCCATTATCTCTGTGTCTCCCTGCTGACATGAAAAAAAAAAGACTAGTCTGATTGCAACAGCTCATTACTCACCCATTGTGTCAAACAGAAGTTTGGATTTTGGGAATGGTTATTTGCATTTCTGATTTGTTTGAAGCTTTGGGCTGACTCAGACCTCAAAAGACAAGCCTTTATACCAAAATCGAATCACTTCATCATGATTAAATTGTGGGTTCAAGTTTAACTTTGATTGCTCACCGATTTGATGGTAGTGCAGATGTCAGCTGCGGGGAAGAAATTTCTTACATCATATCACTAACCTGATATTTTCCTTAGTATGTGTGTTTTTTTTAGTCATTAGCAAGTTTTCATTGGACCTGCTGTGGTCTGTCTATCCCTGCGGGGTAAATATTTGAACTTCTTGAGGCTGAATTGATTTAACTTGCTGCAGTCTTACTGAAGCATAGAAAGTGGACCAACAGCATGCATGATAAGATAAGTTCTTGGATTTTTGCATTCGATACATGTTATTGTACTTCTTGGCTCAGGTGATGTGTTACTAAGTTTCCTTCCTTCTTAAAGACAAGATGTGCTATTCACTGCTGCACACAACAAAGACAGCACTTATTTTGAACCACATGCCTCTTTGGCACTGTCAACTATGCTATGTGTAAAAGTGATTGAATTGAAATGACACATTAACATTACAAATCTAACAACTGGTTGTTAGGCAAGGTAAAATATGTAAAACATGTGCTGGTGTAGGCGAAGGAACACTTTTGAAGTCTGAGCTTGATAAATCGTCTTTCACAGTAATTGCTTGGTGGATGTTTTGTTCTTTTGTTTTCTGAGGTTGAAATTACTGGATGTTGATGTGTGCATTTAAACATGGGCCTATATTACTTTTAAGAATTAGATCACGTCTTCACAATTGTTTCGGAGTGACTTTACTTCTTGCTCTGAGGCCACAGCCAGCATCAATTGGTCGGCTAAATTTAACTTATTGGAGGTACTTGTGCGGCCGACCTTTGCTCTTTGATAAGGAAAAAGAGGTCAAGTAGCTCAAGCAACAACTGCTTATTTAGTCAAGTCTGTCATTGGACATGAAAAATGAAGCTGCCTTCCAAACTTAGTTGAAAGACTCCAGTGCAGAAAATTTAAAAGGAAAAGAAAGAAACATTTTTCATTTTGGTGCATGAGGTCAGATTCACAACAATTTAATTTGCATTTATCCACTGTCAAGCAGGGAGAGAGCGCGAGAATAGCATTCACCTGAAATGATGCATTGCTGACACGCAGAGTGATAAAAGTAATCAGTCTAGATGCCATCTTTTGAGTGTTTGTGTGTGTGTGTGTGTTAAGTGCATAAGACTTTTTCTGCTAGTTTGCTGATTTCTGTTGTGTTCATGCCTAACTGATTGTTTTTGTGTGTCTGTGTGTGTAATATAGCTACTAGTAAGCATACATGAGCATGTACCTACATGTGTGCCTGCACCTTTTGTGTGTTTGACGGCATCTTATTAAAGTGTCACTTAGACCGACACTTCTCAGAGTCTGGCCCCAGGCTGCCTGATAGATTGTAATCTTGAACAAAATTACTACTTTCTCAAGCTGTAATCACAAGCTCTGTGTATGTGTTTGTGTGTGTGTGTGAGAGAGAGAAACAGAAAACCTCATCATTGTTTGGCATGTGTCTATTATGATTCAAGTGAATGTAACAATCTGCCTGACTGATTTACCACTCACTTTGTAACTCATCTGTGCCCCGAGGCAGCCTTCACTTTCACAGGATCAGTCTTTACATTTTAAATAAGCCTTTCAGCTTATTAACAGGTATGTATATGTTGGAAGGTATTTAAGTTATAGCTTTTATTTTTATGTATATATTTTTGTAAGAAAGTAAATTATTTTCTCAATAAGTTGCATTACTTATTACTTACAATGTGCATTACTTTTTCAAAGACCAGACCCCAGAGAACGCTTAAAGAATACAAAAAAAAAAAAAAAGTCTTCTGTGGCTATAGGTTTGCACTGATGTGTATAATTCTTCTGGTTCTCATGGGGTTTATCGTTCATGATTTGTCAAAGAGAAACTCCATTCCTTTGATGTGACAGTGATGACGGCACTGTCTGGCGACACTCGCCCTTGTTGAACTGTGACTCCATGCTGCTCAAGGTTTCTATCTCTGTCGAGCTTCCATCACTTGACTATTTTGAGATACCAAGAAGGAATGAGAGCATGCACAAATACACACACACACACACACAAAATGATTTTGGACAAGGACACAGGCTCGTCGGACGGGCACATGTACTGAGCTTCCACACATCTCCTGCCCTTTAGCAAAGCATACGATGACAAGAACTATCTTTCTTTTTGACCTTCTTGCCCCACCCTTATGGTGTTATCACTTCCCTCTCAGACTTCACCCAGATTATGTCTCTTCACAGTTTGGCCACTCGGCATACGAATGTCAGCCAAAGGAAAGAAACCAAGAGTAGACGTCATGTTGTATTTCTGAGTCGCGATTCATAGCAATTAAGACCAGAGTCTTGAGTGATGAGTTGTCCATAAAAATGTCACAGATGCCTGCTATTAGTCATTTGATAGTTGTGTATTATGCTTAACATTTTAATTTATTATTCTTTCTTATAATGCAGCCCGTTGTTGACTTGTAGTGCTTTAAGATGACACATTGCTTTTTTTTTAACCATTGCTGATGAGCCAGCACATTAAGAGATTCTGTGCTCTCAACTCAGTATTTAATTTACTCTGGCCTTGTTGGTTTGGGCAGCGAGGTGGTAATTTGATTGGTCAGCCGTGTGCCTTTTCCTGTCTTATGATTGGATTTGGTTCTCATGTGTCCGGAGCAAACCCCCAGCACTCTGGGATGGAATGGATTAATTTCGATTTTTTTTTTTTTTTTGTTTCTTTTTATGCTCTCTGTTTCTCTCTCTGTCTTTGGAACTGTTATTGGAAGAAAGTGATAATTCCCCTGCACTTCAAACACAGCCTCCTAACTAAGACTCCATCTAAGTCTCCTCCAAGCAAAAGCTGCCTGCCTGCACACAGATGTCTCTGATTAAATTGTATCTCAGAGAGAGGAAAAAAGAGAGTCCTCCTTACAGCTTTCCCCTCTTTTTCATGCTCTCTCTCTCTCAACCCCCCCCCCCCCCCCCCCCCCCCCCCCCCCCCCCCCCATGTCTCTCTATCTGTCTCTCTGTTAGCTTGCTCAACTGGCTGTTGCCAAAAGAGCCTTGGGCGACGAATAAATTGCTTTGGTTTCAGCAGACAGAGAAGTTGGCCGAGACAAGCTGAATCAGTGCATTAGATGCGAAGGCCCCCCTCACAGACTGGAAGTTAGCCTTTAGCGCAGTCATTGACCGTGAGTGATGATTATGTCTAATTGAAGGAGACTTTCGCTACCTGTAACACAGCTGGAGGGCCTTGAGCATATTGGACACGGAAAAAAGAATGGGGTGTATGTGTGTGCAGGAGATGGTGGTGAGTTGTTACAGAGGGATGGAGGAAAATAGGTGTGGATAGGAGAGGAATAAAAGAAAAGTGGATAGATGTAGAGATAACGATACATGGAAATTTCAGATCAAGAGTAGTTCCAATAAATTAGAAAGATACTTTTAATAGTGGGGGTTGTTTGTGTTCTAATAAAGACATGTTGGACTCCTACTTTTCCCATATAGGGCCTTTGAATTTTAATCTTTGTCTTTCAATATGTGCCTTCATTTACCACCCTGGGTTCTAAATATGCATCTGCTTAAAATCTGCTTTTAACAAGGAAAATGCTTGCAGAAATTAGTGATAACAAATACAATTCCAGCCCATCTACCAGCCTCTCATATCATTCCCAATACCCATAAAAGCAGTGCACTTCAGTGTGGACTGGACTAGAGCTCCATGTACGACACGCAAAAGCTTCCAAGCAATTTAGAGGGAAAGAAAATCAATATGTTCATTGTGCATCACTGAGAAAAAGCATGCATTCTCTCCAAATTTGAACTCTGGAAATAATAGGATATCATGTAATTTTCTTCAGGCTTCATTACAGCTTGTGTGCTGATGTTTGAATCAGTTTGTATGTGGACGACAGCTAGTGCACATAAAGTTGCCCCCTTTTGTTTGTGTGCATGATACATGCGTGTAGATGAGTGTGGATACACGAGTCCCCATGTGTGTGCAGGAATTAACGCTCGGGCTGAGCCGACTGGTGCTAAAGACAAAAACAGCCACCCCCCCGTGCAACCCCGTCGCCCATACTCATTTCCACATGGCACTGGGCTCCCTGGCAGGAACGGTGACCACGGGAGTCGCTTCAGATCATCTAGGATTGTATTGGATAGCCGTGGCTGCCTTTTGCAATAACCTGGCAAGGTCCAAATTCATTAGGGTAAAATTTGGCCCTGGCTGCAGCACTGTAGTGCCCACAGCATTTGGCCCTGCTGCTCTATGCTGCACTCGGCTGAGCTGTGGAGCGTTTTTGCTGGATCCAGAGAGAGCCATTAGCGGCTGCTTGCGATGACGATTAAGCTCCCCAGTGTCAAACAGAGATAGTTGCCTTTGAATGATTTGAAACTAGCCTTTCCACACAAGCTGTGGAATAATGGGTTAGGTGGGGAGTAGAAAGAAAAGCGAAGCACGCACGGGCACACACACACACACAAAACAGAAAATAGGGTCATGGTTCAATGAGAGAAGCTAGGAAGGAAGGTTAAGATTAAAACTGTTAAAGTTGCTTTAATTCCTTCATTTAACTCTAGGCTACAGTACATGTAACAAGACATAACGTAAAAGTGATTCAGAGATGATCAATCAAAGCTCAATGTCAATAAGAATTTTCCTGTCTGACACTTTTTGCCAAGCACTGACTACACTCAGTGTGCTTGTGTCTGATGACCAATAAAATGCCAATGGGCCTGGTTTCTTCAGAGGTAAGCTGAATCATTACTTTGCCAAAGAAAGCAAATAGACTGAGATGTTGACAAGAATCTGCCCTCTGATCAGTGTTCCTACTGTGCAGGTTTTGTGGTTCTTTCAAATTTTGCTCCTCTGGGGTTGCATGTTCATTTGAAGCCAACATTGATGTGATCTGAAACCTACTGGCTGTGCTTTCATCTTTCTGTCTGCCTTACAATGTGAAATGCAGTTTTAGTTTGTAATTGTTGTTTTGGGGTTTTTTGTTGACTTTGTTTGTCTCTAATAGTTTTACAAACACATTTGTGTACGTATGTTGTTCACAGCAACCGGAAACAAATATTTACCCACTGTTTTGTACCTTCAACGTCGGAATCACTCTGCGGAATGGTAGAGAAGTTTTTGTTCCAACATCTAATTATGCTGTTGAAAGTATAAAGTCCCCTCCACGGAGGTGTCCGATATGCATAATTAGTTGAATACCTGTGAGCCAGCTAATTAAATGCATTTAGGCAATTTAAATTTAGCTGAAAACTTAACTTGTAAATTCCTTTTTGTTGAATCATAATTAGCTTTTTAGAATTTGAATGCATTGACAATTAAGGTCAAATTACAACTCTGACTCTAATTACTTTCCCAGACATTACATGTAATACTATATAATACGAAACTACTTGATTCAGCAGGTAGTACTGAAAAGTCTGCCATTTACATGCTGTACTTTTGCCACTCCAAAATGAGGAGGAAACCTCATCAACCTAAGTTGAGGAGTGTTATACTGCTGTATGCACTACATGTTACAGTTTCACACAATTGTTCTGTACTTTCTTAAAAAGTCATCCCCAATGTTCATTTAAGTTTTACATGTATTTTATTTTACATTTATATGGGAACTGTGTGTTTGTTCATGTGTCCATGTGTCTGTGAACACTGTATAAGGCATGGTACCAAGACAGTAAGGTGAAATTATACTGTATACACTGGTAGGCACACGCACAAAAACACAAAGCTGCAAATGACTATTATATGTGCCTTTGCACAGAATGCCAACAAACACATGCCAGTCTCCCATCACATACACTTTGAGTTGTCAGACAAACAGCTGGCGCAGAGCTCCAGATGGACAACAGCTCACAGTGCTAAGTGAATTATAGATTTGATAACACGGGATGCCTGCAGAGCTGCACTGGAGTGAGATGAGCTGATCAAGCTAAGCATGCAGAACAGTACATTTGAGTACATGCCAGGCACATAGTGTATATGTCCTGAGTGTCTCCATAGGCTTATGTTAGAGAAGTATGTGTAATTCACATTCATCTGCAGTGCGTACTTGTATTCACGGAAGGATGCTAACACAATCCCATTCTGTCATGAGGTGGAGCAGTGCCATAAACAAGGGGCACCTCTCCTATTTGATAACAGATAGGCTCCCGCAGGATCAGCCATTATTTCTCTGCATTTTGTGCAGCAAATGAACTTGACAGATGGCTGTGTCACCCAAACCCTTGACTACCATCCTGATTATGCAGAAAACAATACAATAGAATAGAGTGGGGTATCATTACCAGAGGGAGGGATAGTGAGTTTGCGAGCACACCCCAACACCCCACCCACAGTGGAGGACAATGCAGCACCGCCCGACAAAAATACACTTGTGAAATTGAACAGCAAGAATGAGTTTAACATAAAATGGGTTACGGTCAGGCAATCTGTCATCGGGCTAAAGCTATTGTGTAGGCTTGCATGCATGGCACATTAACTCATCTGTCTTCTCCAGCTCTGTTAATGGCTCCAGCTCGAGTTTTAAACTGTAGAGGTTTACTAGCCAGTGCAAGCTTTATGAGGAATGTGTATGTGCACAGGGAAGTCAGTTGGTGATACTACAGTTTATTGAAGTCTTTGCTAGATGCAGTAAATGTGTGATGTCTTTTGTCTAGTTAAAAATAATAAACAACCCTCTTTAACCTGACCATCATAACCTTCTCAATGAACTCCAAGGGTCATAGAGTCATGTAAGGAAGGGCATGACCAAAATATCTACTTATTACCATGAGAAAGAAAAAAACTTACAGAAGTAAATTGGATCATATTATCACACTCAAAGAATTATTCATTATCAACTCATGTGATGGAGATTTTTCCTGCTATCATTTACTGTATGTTCACAAATCTCTCTCATCACCTTCATGCTGTCCTCCCATAGACTGGCTGATGTAAAAGACAGTAAAGTTTTCCCTGTAAACTTTTTCAGAGTGTGTGGATATGGTTCTGTATAGCTTGTGGAAATCACATACTCAACATCTGGTCCCGGAATAGTTCCCCACACGCCTCTGTCTTTTCAACATGCCAACTAATGCAGAGGGATTTGTGTCATCTAGAGGAAAAGTGAGTCTCAGCTGAGCTACTATGTGCTGTACATTGACAGGTGGCAACAAATAAACTCATCCCTATGTATGCACAAGAAGGTACCAACAGGAAGCACAACTTTGCTGTCATGGTTACAGGTACTAATGTAATGTACTTTTGCAATTATAAGACCACAAGGCCATATTAGCACTGCATATATCCCCTGTCTACTGTTGTTTCTACAACAGCATCTGTTCTCCAGTCTGTATCCATTTATACTAGTTACAGTTACATATTATATATATATATATATATATTTTTTTTTTTTTTGTCTTGGTATTATCATGAAAACATTTATGATACAGTACAAAGTTAATTTATTGTGAGTTTTAGGGACATCCCGGGGCTACTTCTGCAGGTGCTCAGCCCACAACTGAAGACTTGTCTCTAAAATTACAGCAGTGGTTGCACTTGCGACCCAAGCATTGTTAGATGTTGTACATTTTTAGTGAACTATACATTAACATTTTGACCGGGATCAGTAAAGTATTATTTTCTTTCATTATATGCACTGTATTGAAAGCTTATTTTATATTGTTTATTATAAAATACTAGGATTTATTTCATTCTAAATATTTTGGTTTGGTCCATAAAATAAGTAATGTGTTCTTCAACATCCATAAAATGTAAAAAATGCTACAAACCCACAGTAATGTTGGAAATATTTTTGACCTCATCTCCAACACAGGGCCCAAACAAGTCTATCCCAATTTTTTTGGTGTGTGAGGTTTCATTAAGCAGTGTTTAAATAGTCAAAATAGACCTTCTGTATCAAAACATTATGCTTTTAAGAGACCAAGGAGAGTTGAATGTGGCTCTTCTTTCTCACTGTAATGTGAACTTTGTCAGTGTAGTGGCAAGAGTGTGCTTTACTACTTCAACCTCATTACCTGAAGTTGACAGTTTGGTCTAAGTATTTGTGAAGTGTAAACAAAGCTGAATAGGCTCCGAGTGCCATTAATAAAAAGCCTCAAGTTGGTGTTAGAAAGTATGTTCAACCTTTACTGTTCCTCCTCCTTTCAGCGCATGTGTTTCCCTCCCTCCTAATGCTGTTGACACTGTGTCACGCTGCGTTGCAAACTCTCAAAGCAAACCAACAGTGGCCTTGCATCAGTTTAGCACCGAGTGTTAGATATGTACACACAGTGTGTCAAATCAAAGAGCATGTTTGTGCATCTGCACACTGTAGGTTTTGAGTGGGGGGGGGGGTAAACGTTGACTAGGAAATCTCACACTGTCATGTAAGTAGGCTCAAGGAGGCACAGCCTGAGAGGAGGTGGACGAGTAAGGAGTGGAGAAAGGAAAAAAGAAACAGTCTTTAAATGACTTCGATCTCTGGTGTGATGAATCACAGTGTTGCAAATCCCTTTTTAGCTAATTGCTACCAGCATGTGAGATTTCCTCCCTACTCCTCCTCCATGTTCAATATCAATTTTCGGGGGCCAGCAGAGAGAGATAGCCCTGGTCTGTTCCCCTGAGTCTCGGCAGTGGCCTCACTGATAAAAACTGCACCAACAGCACTTAGCCATTTTAGAGACTGGGGAAACAGACACACACACACATGCATACACACACAGACTCTTATTCACAGCTGTGTGCGGTAATGAAGGAGAAAAGATGGGCCAATCGAAGTGAAACAGGGAACAGGCTGGTGTCATCTGCTCTGTGACCTTCTGAGAGGGCTGTGTGTGCGTGCGTGCGTGTGTATGTGTGTGTGCCCTCCTCAAGAAGTCTGGAGGTCAGACCTGTGCTCACTGAAGGGAATTAACATTTGTCTGCTTCGCTAAGGACAGGCTGTCCTCCATGGAGACTGCAGGGATTGTGTGCATATTGGTGAGCTTAAGCTTTTTTTTTTTTTTTTAATGATCATGCAGTACTATTTTATGCTATGCTCGGCTATTCATTTTAAAATATTGTAAATAACAATGTTGTCCAAACAGAAGCAACGTACATGGATACGAGATTCTTAGGGTCATGGTTGTTTATTCATTGTAAGAAAATGAAAGGCTAAAGGGTAAGAAATGGTGGAAAAACAGATTAAATGCCACACAAAATATATGACACCCTATGTCATCCTTCTCAAAATTACTTAAAATAGATTAAAACATATATTTTAAAGGTAGTAATATACATAGGTGTGTGAGTGTGTGTGTGTGCGTGTGTGAGTGTGTGTGTGGCCCTCGGCCATACTCAAGAGGCAATATGGCAGAACTCCCCTGACACTTTCTGCTCCACTCAGGCAGCTGACTTCACAATTAAAGGATCACCTCCACCCCAGAATCCATCATGGAAAAGTGTGAACTCAACATAACACAGTCAATAAGAATAGCCATGCACTTCGCAGGAGCATATCTATCTCTATTTATGCCTGTGAGTAAGTGAGAGCAAGTCTGTAAAGTAGTAGCTTTTAAAACTGTCAAAGCATTGCATTGGTGCCCTGCAGTTGCCAATGAATAAAACAATAGTAGGAAAAAGACATTAAAGCATTGTTTATTTGAAGCAACAAACAGACTAAAAACTGCTTTAGTACCCGAACCTGTGAAGCTGTTTGAAGCGAACCATGTCTTTTGATAACCTGTCCCCTCTAAAGTGCAGCTCACACCAGGAGGTGACACACATTGGTTCATCTGCACGTCCTTGCAAAGGGTGGTAGTAGAAGCTAGTGCTAGAGAAATTATTACTTTTCTGACTGGTGAAGAAGTGATGCCCCATGACGATTAAATTATCATACAACTAATAGACAGTGCTCAAGTTCAGATTGATGCATCTGATGAATGACCGGTTTTGCATATACTATTCATGAACTCTTCATCCTACCAAAGACTCTGTGATTCACACATTATCAAAGCACGATTAGCTGCAAGCTATAATCAACAACAACCTTATTGTTTCACTCTTTCAACACCTTTAAGTTGTTTCATTTTTGGAAACATACAGTTTTGTTTTGGGGGTGACGTCACCTACTTGCTTTCATGATTATGCCAAATGCTTTTAAAAGGTGGAGGAAGGTTTGAAAGATCAGGGACCTTTGCACCCTGTTCCATCACGCCCTCTCCTCTCTACTTTAATCTGATTACTAGCTGGCATCTTTGATCTCAGCCTGGGCCAGAGGAAAACAAGCCGCTGGGCCCTTGCCTATACACATGCAGCGAGTATGGAGATTAGCAGCCTTCCCTTACAGCTTTAGTGGCTAATACCTGATTAGGGCCCAAAGTCAGCCAATTGTCTCACTGCTGGTTATCGATGCTAGCATTGGCTCTAAAGGGAGAGTGGGGGTGGAGGCAAATGGAGGAAGAAGAGATGAAGTAGTGGTGGTAATATGGGGAGAGAGCATTGGGTTGGAGGTTGATTCCGTAATGGATACTCATTTTATCCTACCCCACTAAGAAGATTAGGCTTTGGTGTGTCATATTAGCTCTGCTCTCTGGGCCTTTGGTGGTCCATACAGTTTTCTAATGGCATGTCCATGTCTCGTCTCGTCTCGTCTCTTCTCTTCTCTTCTCTTCTCTTCTCTTCTCTTCTCTTCTCTTCTCTTCTCTTCTCTTCTCTTCTCTTCTCTTCTCTTCTGACATTATTTGTCCTACTGGTCCAAAAACATTCCAAGTGTGACATAATTTCTTTATAGAAGAGGCACAGTACGATAAGCTCAAATGTTTACCATCTGTTTCAAGTTAGAAAGGAATAATCTAATCTTTAAAGAAAAATGCTGTACCATGCATACGTTTAAAATAAGACATTCAGTCATTTGATGTATGAGGTGCGATGCATCACAGCTGCTGACTTCTTGCTGTGATGGTGCTTCCCAATTAATTATTTTCCAGATTCCACTTTTCTTCTCATTAGAAAACTATATTTAGGGAGTGCTGTGACGTTATTAATTAAGTACAAATTACTAGTTCAAGTCTAATTCGAGTGTCGAATTATACCTTGACAAAGGGGCCAATGGGGAGGCCATGGGAAAAAAAGTGTTTCGATAGACTACAGACATCTCATTCCAGCCAAGGGTTGTTGCTCACTCTCCATCTTACTCTGTCCGACTCTCTATCTCTTTAAATCTGACAGTTTAACAAAGAGAGAGCAAACCTCTGAGAGCGACAAGTTTTGCCAATTACAGCACTTGAGACAGGCAAATGCCTCTCTCCTTAAAACGATTACGCTGCAACTGGTGCAAATAATTGGTCATTAACGCAATGGACAACTCAGAGCAGAGTTTGTAAGAATGTAAGCAAATATGAGAATTTGTCTATTTGAAGTTCGATTTATTCTCTACATTTGGAGTTAAGGACTTTAAGTGTCAATTAGCAATATGTCAAGTTCAGCTGTTCGAGCAACTCCAGTCAGTATTCAAATGCTGATTTTTACTCCACAATGAAAATAAACTCTCTTTGCTTCTCATTTATACAAAGAGACAGTAGATTCATTTACATTATTGTAAACACTGGTTAAACTCTAATATTGATACACTAAATATCTCCTTATCTCATGACATGATAGTGTATCTCTTCTTTTAAACACTATTGAAAAAAATCACAACTTGCTTTTAGTATCCCAGTATATCACAATATGACATATTGAATTTGTCAGATTCTTGCACATAAGCCTCAGTACGCACATATTCATGCAATTACAGAAGTTTAATTTGAGTATTATTTATTTGCTTTCAGCAATAAACTGTACAAGGGGAGGGATCAGGGTGAAGGGAACAGACCAGTATGGACTTCTGTGTAAATGTGACTGTGGGCTTCGCTATTTACTTTGCCAAAAACAGGAGATGATGTTGGGGCTTCAGTTCAACTTTCTTTGTGTACGTGAGCAGCATGTACTTGATCTTGAGGCCAAGAAATGTTGAACAACAGTTGCTTTTACTAAAAGCGTTGCAAGCTAGAAACAGGATAGAGTATGGGGTGCATTTTCTGTAATCGTCCAGACACAGAGTGATGAGAAGAAACCAGCAAATTAGTGTTGGTTTGTTCGCGAATGATTTGAATTGTTGAGGTGAACGAACTGAACTGAATCACTTGCTGAAACGATTCGTTCATCTCAAAGTTCAGCTGAGCTCTGCAGTGACTCGAGTGAGACAGCAGCCAGTGGCAGCAGGCAGGGCAAAAGTGATTTGTTCACTCACTGCAGAGTCATAGACACATATTGACCGAATGACTCACTCAGTGAGGGAGTGTCCGTGTGTCCCAGCTAATACAGTCAACGTAAGACGTTTACAGTACACTCAAAGTGAGAACTTAAGGACACACCGTCTAGTTCACCGTTGTTTTAACAGACTTTCTCAGTAAACGTTAGGCTGGTCTGTAATGAGAGGACACTGTACGTTACTTAAATATTTTAATTTAATATCGCTCAGAAAATTCCGAATAGATAATAGATATAATAAAACATAATAATGATTAATTCACTTACTGAAAGAGTCAGCAGCGCATGCCACGTACCAGTTTAGTGACTTAACGATATAGAAAGATTCAGTACACCTAAAAGAACTGTTGGTCCCATCACTAAAGAAAATGAATGAAGCACAGTTGTTGTGGCCTTCATTGTAACAACCTGCCATTACATTTCTAGCGTGGTGCACACCAGGCTACAGTGCAGTCTATGGTGTAGGATATGAAGCTCTGCCCTACCAATGTAATACATTCAGCAGAGAGGTTAAGGTAGAGGAAGCTCATTGAATAAAGTCCCAGCAGCCTCATTATCCTAAGAGCTGTATCTTCTTATGAGTTTACTCTTTATCTACTTACAGTCAGTTCCCCTTTGTTCAGCAGTCCATGGCTCATAACACCTTATAAGCTCTGTGTGTGAAAGGAGGGGGCCAGGATTCATGCTTGAATAGGTGTGTGAGTATGCCTGATTAGTGCGGTGCTAAATCTCTGGATGGGAAATTAATAAATTAAAAGGAGTAGATTAGCTCCATGGGTACACTATTTTGTTTTTAGGTAAATCAGGCCTTATAGACTTAACTGATGCAGATGATATCTCATTATTTCAACCCTTTATCTCAATCTGCTAGTCAAATGAGCCTTTTTGTCTATGAATATTTCCCAGTTGCTTTAATGAAAATATGAATGAGTTTATTTAATTAAAGAGGAATTTTGTTTCCTGAACCATGTTGTTTTACAGGTACAGTAATGTTTGGTTTATTTATAATTGATGCCTGTGTGGACAATTGTGGGTTGAATGTACAGTATGTTACACGGCATATCAATGGCTTTAGTTTCATGTATCACCAACTTGTCTGCCTGGAAAATCCACCCAGACAGTTTGGCAGAGAAAACAAAGTTAGCTAATCTCACCACCACCATTAACACCTTAGACTCATTCAGTCCAAAAGAAGAAGCCAAGTTAACATGTTCTCTCCACTACGGTCCTGTCACACATGATGTCCATGATGTCAACTGTTCAATTATCCCATCAAATAATCTCACTACATCCCAAAGTGCAGGCTTTTTCGATCTATGCATTGATATATTCTACATGGCTTTAGTTTTTCATTCATAAAATGTGGGCATCAACACAAATTCATTTGGACTGACTAATGTAACAAACAAGCCAGGAAGGTAAAATATCAGTTTTTGTAAAAGAGTTTGCTGCTGGTGAAAGTGTTTCAGTTCCCTGTCTGAAAAGCCTGTCTGACATTTTCAAACCATTCTGAATACAGCATTCACTTAAATTGGCATGGACTTTTAATGTGACTTAAATTATGTTCTGCAGAGATCCCGTCAACCTTCTATGCAGGCAATCCTCCCACTACCATCAGAAAAAAAGCAAATATTATTAAAAAAAAAAAAAATCCAAAAAATCCACTACCAATGAAACCAAAACTCAACCCTCCTACTGTGTCTTTTCATAGGTGTGGCACCCTATGGGTCTTACCCTGCTGTTGTCCCTGTGGCTCTACCTGGCCCTGGTGAGCTGTACCTGTCTCAAGTTAATAAATCATTTTGGCATTGTAAAATATTCAAAGGACGGGGGCTCAGGCAAGGCCAGGTTGAAGAATTTCTTAAATTTTCATGGCATGGCAGCCTGTTACACATTGCACTTCTCCTCCGCCCTTTCAGCTGTGTTTGTGTGTGTGTGTGTGTGTGTGTGGCTGGGGTTGGGAAGATCTCCTGTGTCACTCTAATAGTCTAGAATTACACTTGTATCAGTGTCACTAGCATATGGGGTCTATGTATACCCTTAGGCCCATAACACTCCCTTCCACCCTCCACTGTCATGGCATTTAAAATGATACCATTTGGGCAAAGCTGGTTTTGACAGAAAAAGTGAAAATCTGTGTGTTTCTCTCCTTAGCCTGACGACAGAGCTGCAACCACCAGCGGCTCCTGCCACTGAGCAGCCAATCAAATTATATTTTATAGGATAATGATGGAAGTAGGTTTCCCTCCTTATATGCTCCCTCTCTCAATTTTTTTTCCTCTTTGCCTCTCATTTTCTCTACCCTTAACTCACTAGCTTTTCTGTAACTGTCTTTCTACCTCTCCACCCTGTCACCTGTCAATTGAGAAACAATACTAAGGAAGAAGACGACTAGCCCAGATGCAATCAAAACTGTTGAGATTGATGCGGTAATATTAAAACTGAGGGCTACATTTAAAGTATAACTTAATTTAGCGTAGTATCCAATCGTTAATCTTTTTTTTTGTATTTTTTCCCCAGACGTATTCATAACAGTACCTTACACATAATTTGCCTTGTTAAAAGTATTGTTATTTATACGGTGAACAATGCTGTTGAGAGGGGACTGGGGAATAAAGCAGAGGTACTATGAAATGAATTATGTTCTTTGCTGTATGAAACAGCTGTAAAGGCCTGAGGTAACTTAGCTTCACAAAGGTTAAACATTATATGAAATAGTGATGAATTCATGGATTGAGGGACCAATTAAAGCTTCCTGGACTGCTCAGCCTTTGTTCCTACCTCCTCACCCACTTTTACCATCTACTTTTCTCTTCCCTCTCATACCCCCTTGTCATAACGTTCACCATCTCTTGATCCCCTCTTTTACTCTGCCTGTTTCTCACCATGATACTCCTCCTCTAAAACCCTTCCCTTTTTCATCATCCATCCATCCATCACCTGCCGGACCATCAGTGCTTTGGCTGACTGTGTCACCCTGTGTGAATGGTCCACTATAGAATAAGAAGAAAAATTGAACATAAAATTTTTTATAAGGGCCCAGGTTTTAAATACTGACATGTAGCCAACCACCCTCGTTAATTAAAAGCATCTCAATGTAGAGAAAGCATCTCAAGCATGCAATGTAGAGATGCAGGTAAGCATTATCGGGGTGCTTTAAATAAAAAAAGAATGCTCCAAATTTGCACCGTGGTTTCCTTTTTAGAATGAAGCAGTGGGAGAAAAAGCCAGGAGCCTATGACTAATATTGTCATTTTTCTACAAAAACTGCATCCCAGTAGTCAAGAGAAGAAGATAGTAAAATAATTGGTTTATATACAGCATGTTTAATAAATACTCTGTGCAATTAATATTATTAAAGTAACAAGTTCAGGAAATAAAGAAGAAGCAGCTTCTCCAACTACCACAGTGGTCGTTATGACTTTACTGACAAACATAGAAGAACCCACTTACCCACAGACACACATTCACACACTTGCAATTGCAATATTGATATGTTTTTTTTTTCCTTTTTATCTCTTGATATCCTGTTACCCTTTCAGCCATGCTACTCTGACCTCTGTGAATTCCATAATATATGGCTGTAATTGCACATCAAACCTGCATTATTTCAACACCACACTCTCCCCCATCCAATACACACACTCACAATGGACCACACACGCACACATATACATACTTTCTCACATGCAAACACACATATATAAATTGATCATATAATTGCATATGCATAGTATATGAGCACAAGTGCACACATTCAAATGCAAGCTTGCAGGTCTTATTTTTATGTATATACATACAAACAGACAACATGGCTCAGTGGCCTGCTGATGCTATAAGCCTCATGTATTTTGATGATATGAAAGTTGACCACATTTACATGCAAATCGAAGTTCCAGATTAGCAGGTTCCGTGCACGGGGGTGAAGGAGGACTGCATGGTAATATGCTATTATGGCTTTTAAATACATTTACTGATGTTTTGACCCAGAATTAGGATGGTCCTAGCACAAGAAAATCATGTCGGCCTGATAATAATTTGGTTTTCAAATTGGGAATACAATTTCATCAGGTTCAACTGTCATATCTAATAATGACTCAGGTTGTGCTCACTAAATTGAAGATTCTTTTTCACATAGTTTTGTTCCATCCTCACTGAATGATAGAACACGCACTATGTCCCTCGCAGGCCAGAAATTGCTGCCTAATACCATCCATAACATCGTCACTGTACAAAATCTAAATGGCAAGTGTCTCTGTGTTCATGTATTGAGAAGTTTGTGTTTAGATAAACACACGACTGTGGCAAGTTTATTCTTTCAACTTAGTAAAAGTAGTAAAAATGACTTTTTGACACCAGCAAAAGGTCTTGTCTTTATACAGCTAACCGGTAGATTTGCATATTATATATAAGGAATAATGTAGCCCATGTTCTGTCAAGATATTGAGTAAACACACAATATCTTCACATCACTGTTTGTCAGTCAGAGCCAAATGGCAATCACCTCAACCAAAATGGTCCTGACAGCTAAGTACTGATCTCAGTTTTCATGCAGGGAACTCATTACTTGAGATAGACTGCTTAATCTTTGCATTTTCTTGCTCCATGTTATTTTCAGAATCATGAATTTCAATGTGAAGGCTGTTGAGAAAAGAAAAACAAAACTTAGAGATCTTGTTTCTTGTTATCAACAAATGATTCAACTGTAGACTGACCTGAAAGGATAAACTGAATGTTCATATTTTCTCTGTTGCTATAAGTCCTGTTTATCATCTTTGTGTTTAATTAATATATTCAGATGTACCGTGGTTTCATGTCCTTAGAGCACATGCAAACATGCAAGACATAAAGACAGGGAGGCATATGAAGTATGAAAAAAAAGAAAGACATCAACCTCGGGTGATATTCTTGTGATGTGTTTCCTCAAAAATTTTCCCACTCAAGAAAAAAACAAATAATTAACAGCCTCATGGGACATAACACACAAATAGAATAATGTATTTGTGTAAGTCAAATGCCTTTTCACGGCTGGGCAAAGAAAACATAATAAATGAATATGAAATAAGTAAACAGAGTCCAGATACCATCTAATTAACAAATACCATTTTATCATTTCTACTGGGGGCTAAAATATTTTTGAAAAATTGCAGTATGCCTTTTGGTATCCTTGTCAATTTATGTAAATAGCCTGCAAACATTCTAGTGGCAAAGATCACAGTAAGATCGTAGACTATTAATGAAGATTCAAAATAAAGACTGTCATCTGCATCCTGTGCCATGGTATTAATGGCACTTGAAATCACTTGGTGGCAGTACATCATTCCTTAGTCAGTGGAATGCCTTTAAATACAGAGTTTGTCCCTAAAGCTACAAGAGTTAGAGACTGAATAGCCTTGGAATAACATAAACATATTCAACTGTTTGGAAGAGAGAAGGTTCTGGATTACTTTGTTGGGGGGGCATTATGAAATGTTGACTGGTCACTCTTTATTATATGTTTAAAATTGTTCTTTATCTACAGCATGTAATTTTATTTTAAAATAAAGCCAAATACTGTAATCTTATAATACATACAATACTTTAGTTCTGGGATATAGTGGGACAATGCAGTGGGGCAGTGAACTCCATGATGATAAGGCTCCCACTATTTTAGAGTTGTTGAGAAGTTGCTTGATGACATTGGGAAAAGAAGCAAATTACAATTTTTTTTCCCCTTCTTTAATGGGATACAATTTTAAAACACTGACAAAAATGTATACTTATTTACAGTGTAAACACTATTATGGACGAATACATAACATGGATCTGTACAAATACACAAACACATGCGCACACACGGCATATATTAACTTAAATATGCAGCCTGCTGTTTAATGGTTGCCATTTAGACTAATGACTAATGTTTACGATACAATGCATCAAAATCTGTCTGGGAATATTTACCTATAATTCCATCTCATTTATGGCTCATGATTGCCAGAGACACCGTTTGGCCAACAATGTCACTGAGGTCACTCAGCAAGGGTGGGCTGTGGGGAGAAATATGGCAAGCAGACACTTAATACCTCAAAGAATCCATACCAGACACAGAAAGTGGAAAGAGAGACGTAGAGGATATGATGGAATGATGATGCAAAGAAAGAGAGCCGGAAGAGAGAGGGATAGGATGAAATGAGGGGGAAAAAAATAATTACACGGCCAGAGAGAGAGATAGAGAACAAATAAATTAGACCAAAAGTGAGAACCATTGAAACGGAGCAAGAGTAAGCGAGCAGTGAAGCAGATAGGGCCCATGGGAGCGAGCAAGAGAACAAAAGCAGCCCTTCTGCTAATTGACTGCAGAATTAGCCCCTTCTCCCCCAGTGGGACTGTGGCGAGGCAGTGGCAGATGGAGGCAGACTGGACAGCAGAGCAGAAAAAAGGCCTGCAAAACCTGCCGTGAAGCTGCCCACAATTGGGGGTCACAACACCACAACACGTTGTTTAACAGGACAAGGCCAAAAGGACTCAGAGGGCTGGGGGGATTAAAAAGGTCATTAGAGGTGTATACTTGTGGACGAGGGAGAAAGAGAGAGAGATGAGGGGAGTGCAACATTCATAATGCTAGTATTTTTATTTTAGAAGCACATATGTATGGTGCATATGATACATATCATATGGTACAGTTGGGATTTTTTTGTCAGTTAATTTATTAACAGTCTGATTAGTTCAATCGTTGTAGATATACTATACACATTTAAAAATAAAAAGGAGAAATACAATAAAAAAGACTAACTTTTGAGTTTTGAGTAAAACATTTTTGGATATTTTACTCTTCTGCGACTATTTAACACTGTGAAGCTTTTATGTAGATATATCAACAGCAGTGTAAGGTCACTTTTTTAAATAATGAAATAAGTTATTGTTAGAAGCCCACACTATGTTTGTTTACCAGCATTAATTCCAGTTTTTCTACTTAAAGTACAGTATGACACAGGGTCCACAGCTAATGTTAACCATGTAAATTTGACTTTGGTGATGATGATGATGTTGATGATGATGTGACAATAACATATGACATTAAAGATGTTTGCCTCTATGACAAAATGAGTTACTAACAAGGAAAGATTCTAATCATTTATAAGTGAAAAAAATGAAGTACAGTATTGTCACAATTCCTTTATAACTTCACTATTCTCTTGTGTAAATGTGGTCCTCAGAGTAATCCCTAGAAAGAGGGATTACTCTGAGGACCACATTTACAGTTTCTCTGTCTCATATTAAGGCTGTATGGAAATCAGAAGACACCACTCATAGGCTGTTTTGAAATTCAAACAAGGTGGGGAGTAAAACTATATTGTCCTTTTGAGGATGGAGGAGGATGCTTTCCATTCTGTGCTGCACCATGACTGTCAAAGTAATCTGATATGACAAATTCACATACAGTGGATTAGCTGCCGGTGGTGAAAGCCAGAGCAGTTAATATTTGTTGATGTTGCTTTAATGCAGCGGGTCTGCTGTTCCTGGACTGTGGTTAGGAAAGGAAAGGAAAGGAAAGGAAAGGAAAGGAAAGGAAAGGAAAGGAGAAAGGAGAAAGGAGAAAGGAGAAAGGAGAAAGGAGAAAGGAAAGGATCTTGTGGCCATCAAGAAGGGTAAAAAAAATTCCAGGGCCACTGGGCCTGCTCATCACTTTGTACCCTGTCAAAATCTTTGATGTTCCCTGACTCTTGATGTCAGGGGCTATGAAAAATGCTTAGCTCAATTTAAGCCTCTCGCAAAAAAAGGGCTAACAACTGTAATTAAATCATTAAATTCTTGTCTACGCTTCACAGAGCATAGAGAAAATTAACTTCCCACCAACCTCATTTTCTACTTGAACATGAAATAATGATTTTTTTTTTTTTTTTTCTCAAGCTCATATAATTACAAAGCTAACATCTGATAGAGTCAGCATCCAGGGGGGATTATCACATGCATGAGTATTAGACCTCATTACCAGCTTGACTGCAAAATTATTACATCTTGTAATTGGATGGTGAGATTTATACACAGATTGGCTGGGTTTCTGTAAGATTGTAATTACAAGCTTCATTGGTTTGCTACTTATCGGAACTTCACAGAGAAAACAACTGGTAAAATGAAATGAGCATTTCATTAACCTATCGCCTTATCAGGGGAAAAACCTGTGTAACGTTCATGTATGCATTAACATAAATAGGATCATTCATTCTGCCACCAGATAGCCAGGCCTGGATGTTTTCCTTTATTTTTTTTTTTCCAGGCACTGAGGGTGGAGGTGGTGGTTTGATTGCTGCTGGGGAAGGAGGGGAGTTGGTTGGCAGCAATATTCATTCATTTTCACAGAGTTTATTTAACCTTCATAATCCGGTGTTGATGGGGAGTGGAGGGAAAAGCGACACCGAGGGGATGACATGGAGGAGGGAGAAGGAGAAAGGGTGAGAGGAAAGGGAAAAAATAATAATGAATTTGTTGTCTAACGTTACAAGGGATGAACTCAATATATCTATTACTTAAAGACTAACTAACTGTGAAAGTGCTCATTTCACGAGAGACGAGGCAGTGAGCTGGATACTCGTGGGGCTGCTCATCCCCTCTGCTCCCTCTCCCCCTCGCTCTCTCTCACTCGGCTTTGATGTTTCCCCTTTTGCTGTTAACAAACTCTGGCCATGTTCCCCTCCTGCTCAAACACAATGGCAGGTGCAGATTGGATGCCCACATAAATAACCTCCTCACACAATGACACTGGGGGATCGATCCAGATTTTGATGGGTACTGCTGTTCATACAAAAGGAGTGTGTGTGCATGTGTGTGCGTGTGTGTGTGTTAAGACGAGCTGAACGGAAAACAAATGGTGACGAGCAAGATGAGACAGACGGAAAGAAGGTGGAAAAGGGGGAAGGAGAAGGAGGAGGAAGGGGAATAAAATGGTTCAATTACAAGGGAACACTATTTCTCTCTTCTTAACAAGAGATTTCATGGTGTGGGCCAGTGTTTGGCAGAAACAGCTGAGTGCCACTAATGCTAAAACATTACACTGCGCCAGTTCAGCTGGCCCCTTTTGAGATTGGAGTCACTTCTTATTGGAGTTCATTGTCCAGATTGGTTTCTTTTTCAGCTGGGATCAACGGTGCCTCAACACGGACGTGATGTGAAAAGCCATGGTGCGACGTGCCATTCACTTTGACTTACACTATCACCACACTTTAGGTAGGAGTTTAGCCATTCCAGAGTGAGTGCATCTTACAAATAGAGACATTTTGCAAATGTGATATTAAAAAAAATGTAAATTTGAATTGACTGCCCAACATACTTTTTCTTGCAGGGATGTGAAAAAATTTACAGTATATGGAATTAAGGAATTAGATTCTCAGTATGATCAGAATTCTAAAGCTTTTTAATATCTGTAATTAAAAATATGTCAAAACTGATTTTGATGGAAATATCTGCAGCACCCAAAGACACCTTCTCCACTTTTCTTTAAGGCAGATGTTAGGTGCCAGAGTAAATCTTGCTGTGGGATCATCAATTTGTTTACCTAACAACCATTCATGGTAACTGCGGGACACCAGGAAGCTGCAGTTTTACTATAAACTAGTGTGATTTTGTGTGTACTTTTATTAATATCCTTGTAAGGTCTAAAAAAAATTACAATTTTTAAAAAATTGTAATTTTTGTGAGCTTTTTTTTGTGAGCTTTTTGGCTATGTGGGGACATTGTGTCTTGGCTCCACATATTTAAAGGGCTGTCTCGAGGTTTTGACTTGGTTTTAGGGTTAGGCTTAGACAATAAGTTGTGAAAGTTAAGGTTAGGGTAAGGTACTAGGGAAAGAATTTTGTCTAAGAAATAAAAATAAGTTTGTGTGCGTATGTGTGCGCATGGAACTCGGTTAGCCAACAAAAGTTCTTAACCAAATGTCATCACTTTATATAAAAATCAGTGTGGTTGTCCTTTCAGCACACACACACGCGCGCGCGGTATGCTGTAATGTGCACTCCACACGAAGCAAGGCCAGACATGTTGTGAGAGTTTTTACCTGTTCTGTCAAACATCAAAACAACAACAGTAAACCTAAAGGGAATTCCAGTTATGCTGCTGCTGCTGCTGCTGCTGCTGCTGCTGCTGCTGCAAAAAGACAAGCTCCAAAAACAAAGAGAATTCAAAAAATCTGAACTATTGGGCTTTTAAATGTGAGGAGATTTTACGAGATGATTACTTGACATAAAACGCAGAAGCTAAACAGGTACGTTCAGCACTGGAAGCTGCACCGTTAAGGTTCAAATCACTTGTGGGGTTTAAAACATTTGCCCACAACTTTTATTTGGTCCCTGCTGTGGAAACACAGAAAGTCCCTATAGTTGCTGTTTAAAGTACTATGGTGGAAATGTGGCTGTGTCCTTCACAGATGGTGTGAAGACGTTGCAATGAATCGTGGACTTTCACAACTCGCCATTACTCTTTCAAATTAAATGTGCTGTAAAAATATTTTTCTCCATCATCCACAGAAGGTGACATGTAAATTAACATTCCTTGTTAATAAATGTATAAACTTGTACAGCCAATTCAGCAACTTTTCCAACCTTGCAATAATGGCTTTTTTGAATAAACCTCAGTTAATTCCCATAGAAGGGAATTGCCGGTAGTGCCGCATCTAAATGAAGTGGGCCTTTCCCTGAACATGCCTTATTATATGTCATTTAGTTGAATACACAGCAACTGACACTGCATGGTTGATTTAATATCTCCTTTTATGTGATCATCTTCAAAGTGACCACAACAGATATCTTTCATTTATGTAGAACTTAGAATTTTATAGCAGAGCAACTTGGACTGGAAGGACTTCTGGGTAAAATTGACCATATTTCAATCACTATGTTCATATGTGTTCGTTTGTGTGGAAACAGAAACAAATATTTTGAAACTGGCAGTGTAAAACTACTAAATCTGTGAGCATTATAGAGTATAGAACAGAGGCAAACAGATGAAGGCTCATCCCGACTTACACAAGACAATAATGTCATAATTGTGGTAATTAGTGAATCACTTAATCTAGTAACATTTAGGGGGTTTTGGAGCAGGGTTAAATTGTGTTCCAATAAGCAGTAGTTTATGGGAGTCTTAACAAATAAATTCAGTGCAATCGTAGTTGCAAACATGTACTATCTACAAATCCAGCCATATACTGTTTCAGATTGTCTCCAGGTTTGTCATGGATGTCCACAAAGAGTTATTCTAGTCTATCAGCAGCCTAAAAGCCCTTCTGGAACCCTGCTTTCTTTTAGGATGTTTGTCCCCTGACTCACCCCATCCCGTCCCCACATTACTACATAAGTGAATTTGACAGACTGCTGTTTTCATCTGTGGCCCCATAGCACACAAGGCTAGAGGCTAGGGCCACTGGTTAACTTACTCAGAAGTCATGAACACCAATAATCTAAATTTGATAAGTAGTTTGTAGCCACACAGATGTGAAAATATCCTATGAGAAATAGTGGTTGGATGTTGTCGTGGGAAGTTACTTGTCAGCCAGTGTAATGAATACGAATATTATTTTTGTGTGCATTTTTTTACTATATGATGAAAGCAGCATTTCATTTACTTCCTACAATAAAAGCAAGTGAAATATTAGTTTCAGACGATCAGCCAAAGTAGAAAGCAGCAGCTAAACTGCCTCATTTCTTCCTTTTTTTTTTTTTTTTTTTCTTTTTATTTATGTGCTGATAACTATGTAAACACTCCAGTATGGAAGTTAGTGATGCCCCCAAAGCAACCAAAACAAAGTCAGTCTGATCGCTGATCAAGGTGATAGCAGTGTAAAACATTGTGAGAGGCCAAGGCATCCTGGGTAGCAAGTCCAGCAACATAAAAACAGCACGTTGTGAGTACTAAAGTATGAAGACTTAGTACAAAGATAGACTAAAGCAGTGTAAGATGATAAAAGATGAAAAAAGAAAAACAGCCTTATTAAAATTCCATTTGTCATGCTGTCTGTTGATCACTTTAACTGCAATTCGATCCTTTAAATCAAGGGGTGCAATTTCAAAAGAATTCTTCAGAGTACAAAAATCTTTTTTCCCCCCAAAGGCCCTTCCTTAAAAATCACTTAACTCTGTTGATAAATAAACATGACAATTGTATCATCTGAAAGCATATTTGTATGCTCCCATTTTCCCCGCCATTTCTGAAGATGCAAACAAACATATGAAATTCTTGCGACTATTTCTGGATTGTCTCGAACCAGTGTTTGAGCCCTTCTTACTCTGATTTAGCATGAAATTATATGTGGGATGAGAAGAAGACTTTGATTGCAGTGTCCTCATTGTCTTTCTCACATATTCACACTCTGTGTCTCCAACTGAATTGAGCAGATGTGCGGACGCAGAGAATAAACTGGGAGTGTTATGCTTGCAGCCTGCTGGCTCACAAGAAATCAGCTGATTATTTCACGAGGAAATTTAATACCAAGTAATGGAATTAGTTTGCGAATTGCCAGAATTGTAATGAGCTTATACAGTCATACATGCTGACCTGCACAATATTTGCGAATCTATACAGAACACGTCTTAAACAGCATTCTTCTTCAATACCAGCAGTATATAATTATAACTGTACTTCCTCTCCAAAGCTATGGTTTTAAGTTGTTCTTAGAGTCCCTTACAGCTGTGTTCAAAAGGTAAAAACTATCATAAAACATTTTATCTTTTAAATGCACCAAAAAAGGGTGCATTTTAAATATTTTAAAGGCCAGTAATGCATCTCTCTCACACACACACAACCTCTCTATCGCTCTCTATCATTGGCTAGCTATAGCTATTCATTAGCTCCAGCCCCTTTGGCAATGGGAGTCTTTAACCTCCATTAGATCTAATGTTGATATGTTTCCCCAGTAAAGAGCCAAAACAATTAACACCCCTTCTCACATTTCTCTCCCCTTGGCCCCTAACCACATCAAAATCTGGGCCTACTCGTTCATTACCCACCCCTGAGTATGCCCTCAGGGAGGACAAAAGTCAGATCCTTGGCTCTTGTCTTTTGTATGGTATGCAGTCAGAAGCTAGAATGAGTTAAAAAGGAACTTGTCTACAATAATGAAGTACTGTGTTTCTCCTGCACTCCAGCACAGCAGCAAAGCAGTGCCTGTTTGGGTGAGCTACTTAATCATGATAAAACTTGATCAGGATGAGGCAACACCTTCTCTACTAGTGTTTGATCTTGTTTTTATATCATTTTTGCCTTCAGCAACAGTGGTGGTAGCAGTGTTGTTGCTCCGGCACAGCAACAACACTATGCTGACTTTACCTTCAGTGCACCACAAAGGACTTAATTCAACCCCGTCTCTCATAAACAAAACTAACATTAACATGCAATGCCTACCAGATTCTGTTTTTATCAGCATAGTGAGGACTTTTAAGAAATAACACAGAACAGTTGAGTCCCTAGTTGTTCCAGGTGTATTGTTTGGTGACTATCATAAAACCACGGGAGTAGCAAGACACCAGTAGCCCGAGCCAGAGCATTTACTGTTTATAAGAGGAATGGAGCAGAAGATTTTAATGGGTGAGACATGGTCAAAACAAGCAAGAGAAGCTCCTGAGGATCTAGGGGAGGTGTAGTGCCAGGCTTGAGCATGCAGAGGGCAGGGTACTCGTCCATTCTGTTGCTGTGTGTGTGGAGTTTGCTCTGCTGCATTCTCTCATGAGCTCACTTCCACATTACCTGGAGATTATACGAAGGGGGTCGGCAGGAGAATCGACAAAGAATCTCTACGACTACGTCCAGAGTGACTTCTTCAGGCATTTGCATTCATGCACATAGCCGCTCCGGAGAATGTCCAGACTTCAGTAAATGCTGTTCTAATCATTGTTTTGGATACACATTCCTCTGTGCCATTATCTGAATTGTCCCTTTTTCTGTGAAAAACTGCAATTTGCAGCAAAGGGAAGCTAGGCTATAGGGGGATCAATATAAATGGGATGATGGAATGTTTATTGTACAATCAGTTTGAACATTACAATGATAAGTATAAGTCAAAAACTTTGGCAACTGAGCTTTAACAAAAACAACTGCCTAGTAGCATAATGTGAACTGTATTTGCTTAAATCATTTAACATTGCCCCCTTAATAGTAAGCCAATTGGTTGTATGCATAAGGTTAAGAGGAGAAAGCTGTACCTTTTACACATGCTGTATGTTTATTTTAAAACACAGTTGGGATTTTTTTTTTATAGTAAATGTGAAATGAGTGAAGAAAAAAAACATTAAAATGTGATGTTTATCTGAAGAAATGATCATGACGATAATTTATAACATCACATTAAATTAGGAGCAGTCACCTCTGACTAAGTATATAGATGAGTTTATCACAATAGTATGTGTTTGTCTAAAATCCAGCTTCAGTTTGTGAACTTCAAGAAACCAACCACAATAGCACCCACCATACAATGGAGTAAATTAAAAAAATAAAGTTTTTAACTAAATCAAAGGGCATGATAGTTAGACAAAGTTGATGGCCATCTCTGTATAGACATAAGCATCAAAGGAACATTAGATTAATTTTTGTAGGGCTTCACATGTACCATGATTTTTAAATTGGCCTCCACGTGTAACTGATGTAAAGCACCTTTAAAATTTTTTTTTTTTTTTTTGAGTCCAGAAGCCTCCGTCATGTTAGAAGTGAGGAACAACACCCCTCCAAGTGTATAGCTGTCAAGTGCATAACGCCTTGACCTTCTAAGACCCTGAATAGACCTCTTTTATTATCCAGGAAATTCCTAGTTTCCTCACCTATAGGTGTGGTGCAGTGTATCAAATGTCTCACAGTAACACCAGTGGTTTTCTCACTCTAACTCACAGCTAAATAGCTAAGTCGCTCTGACGCAGATTTGTGAGCACTTTGGACCCGAGTGAGTGAGCGTGTGCACTTTTTTAGTGTAATGTTAAAAAGGAAGAAGTCGGCCCAACCGTTATGATGGTCTACTGATATCACTGATATTCATCTAATCTCTTCTCTCCAGGGAGAAATTGAGTTTTGGTTTCAACACTTAATTTGATAATCTGTCAGAAAAGCACAAAAGGGACATTCTGCAGATTCTTAACCTTTCCTCAACTTTGGCACTCCCAGAGGCAGGAAAGGAGTATCTTTCACCACATTTATTAGTTCACAGGGACACCCTTGACCTCTGCAGTGGTAGCCAATTGTCAACATAACTGCCCCCCCCCTTTTTTTTGAATGCAGGCTTACTCTTTTTTGGATTTCTATTGGAATCATGCAGGGCTATGTTTTGGCCCATATCCTAAATACCAAAGTTCAAGCACATTAGGAATTCAAGCAAGTCAGCTACACTTTGCAAGACTCATGACTCCTGGCAAACACTTGAGTATTGAAAGGTTTAAAAAAAAAAAAAAAAAAAAAAAAGTGTCTCTGCTTATTAAAAAAAAGTTGGCTGACATTTAAATTTGAAGAGAACATTAATGAATGTTTGCATGTTTAACCTATGGCAGTCATGCATGCTTCTTCTTTTTTTGGAGGGAAAAAATATAATTAAAAATGTAACTACAAACATGGTTTCCAAAGCACTGTTTATAGCACTGTAACACCTTTGCAGGAAGGCTGTGAGCTGACTGGACTTGTGTGTGTGTGTGTGTGCGTGTGTGCCAGGAGAACTAGTATAATGACGAAAAGACATTTCTGAGGAACTCATTAAGCTTTGGGCTAAGATTTTAACTGTGGTTGGGCTACGGTTATGGCAAGGTACTAACTGGTTGTGGTTAAAGTAAGGGCAGACGCTTTGTTTAGGCTGTACAAATGAATGGACGTCAGTGTCTTAACAAGAATAACTGCTCAAACCTCTGTGTGTGTGTGTGTGTGTTCATTTCTACTACTTTTATTTCTACTCTGGAAAACTATTCCACGGGCTGTGTGTGTACATTAGACATAGATGTATTCATGTATTTGTTTTTTTTTTTTGTTGTTGTTTTTTTGTTTTCTTTTCTTTTTTTTTCTTTTTTTTTTTTTTTTTTGCTTAGGTTTATTTTTGCTAAGGCTACAAAAAATAAAAATGTAAATATTAAATATTAAAATTGGTAAATATAAATTGCATCTGATTTCACGCCTCAGAAAAGAGTGGGCCCCAGACGGTTTACAAGATATTTGCCATTTTGTGGGGGATCGTGGGGATAAAATATACATTTTAAAAAATATACATATACGTGCATTTGTGCACGTGTGTGTAAGAACGCGTGCGCGCGTCATGGACCGTCACAAATTTCGAAAGCAAATCTGTTTCGAGGCGTAACAAAAAGAGAACGAGAGGATCCGGCACAAAGATTTCCATGTTCTCTCTCTCTCTCTCTCTCTCTCTCTCTCTCTCTGTGGGTGGAAGCTGAGGACTTGTGGTGGTAATGAGAGTTTAACAAGACCCAATAAATCAGTTAACTGTAATGGTTTATTGCCCTCAACACTTGTCATTGTTTACCAGGAGTCAGTTAGTTCTCCGGAAAGGAAATCGATTATTATTTGTATGCATGCAATATTATTACTATTATTATTTTATCTTTGTTGATGTTAAATACTTGTTTGTTTGCTTTTTTTTTTTACTTTTGTCCCTTTATTATATTTTAAGTGTCCTGAACGCCCCTCAACCTCCACTCAGCCTTCATATGTCGCCCCCTGCGCACATTTCCACCGGGTTATCACAATTGCCATTCCTTCCCTCCTTTATGATGTGCTGGCCAGATTACCATCAGTGCCCCACAGATATTTTTTAACGGATCCTCGGTGCTTGGCAATATCCATTCGGAGCCATCTGGTGCAGATCAAAATCTACTGACTTCTTGGGCTCCAGTCGTTAAGGCATTAAATCTAGATCTGCAGAATATCCACCCACCCCAACCCGGCCCACCCCACCCCACCCACTCCACCGCGACCCCCACAATGACACGGGAGGTGGGCGATATAAGGATCAAATCAAATGGAAATAGAAATGTTAAAACATGGACACCCCTCCTCTCGTGAGACGCACGGCTGGGTCAGAAGTGGACAGTAGAGGAGGGTATAGACCGTGTTCTTCTCCTGAGCTAGAAACTGGATAAGTGCTTTCAGAGAATCTTTCTTTTATTTTCTCTTTAAAATTAATTGCTATGGAATTATTTTTTACAACATATATTGCATATGAAAAACAAACACTACATTTTAAAATTTAATACAATAATTTAGCTATGGATTTTGTTGGACTGGAGAGCATTCTGTGAAAAATGTCCAATTTACGTCCTCATCCTCACTTTTTTCCCCTTGAGTTCATGTGCTTTAAGCGCTGCCACGTCCTTTACTCTAAATTAGAAGATTGAAGTGCACATTGATAACACTTAGCGACGCGTTCAGGGACCTAATCGGTGTTGGAGTTGTCTGTGGCTTTTTCCCTGACTCAAAACATGGAAACGTGAAGTGGCGCTGTTGTTTCAAAAGGACAACGCGCGCGCTGTCTCCCTCTCTCCCTCACACACACACACACACACAGCGCGCGCGCAGATGGAGCAAAACGGGGGAGGTAGAATTTAGCTGATAAAAACTTTATGAGAAATCAAACCAAAACAAAATAGGAAACATTAAAAACGTCCACATTTATTAAATAATGTGCAGAGATTTGCAGTGTCCCTAATCTAAAAAAAAGTCTTTAAATTAAGAATTTAAAATTGCAGCCTATGGCAGTTATATAGTTGAAATATAAGATTTAAAATATTCATTGGTGTATTTTATTAAGAAAAAAAAAATATATTTTTTTTTTTATTGTTGATTATGTCAAAGCGATTGAACGGATATGGTGCGTTCACTTGTCCTTTAAGTTTTGAAAACAATGAATAAAGAAGAATAGTCTGACTTGGAGAAAATACTTTTTTCCAGTAAACTTGATCACTCGAATTAAATCATTTCACTATCAGTGTTGATACCAAATAATTATTGCCCCTGCGGAACAGCCACTCCCCACTCTTTAATTAGCCTGCTATTTAAATCTATTCAAAGTAAGTTCCTTCTTCTGACGGGTTTACTTCCCCCTGTGTCGGACAGCTGTAAAATCGTGTAGACAGGTTGTCATACAACAATCAAAGCCTTCGGTGAATGGACTCTAATGCTTGAACATTTAACATACAATAAGTCCAAACACGGGGAGAGAGAGAGAGAGAGAGAGAGAGAGAGAGAGGGGCCCCATTCAGCCAATGTGAGAGAGAGAGAGAGAGAGAGAGAGAGAGGGGCCCCATTCAGCCAATGTGCTCACTCTATATTCACATTATCCACATTGCTCTGAACGAGGAGGAGCTTGCAGGCTCAAGTAGTGGATGCCAATCAAAGCATCAACTTCAAATTGTATCTGAGGGATCAGCCTGGAGACCTCAGGGCCAGGCGCGTCAGTCGGAGCGCAATTGTTGATCTGATCACATCCAGCGGACTTTGCGCAAGAAAAGAGAGGAAGCCGAGATTTAAGAGAGGGTTGTTTTGACTGCATACACCTCTGTATGTCTCCAGTAGCTGCGACTTTGGCTCGAACACTCTCCCTTCATTCCTCTGGGTTCTTCTTCTTCCTTGCCCCCCCTTTTTTTTCCCTCCTAACTTAAACATTTGTTTTTAAGCACAGTTTGTCGGACCACACAGCTGTGCGACATTTCGGTGGAGGAGATGTCTTTCCCCCAGCTCGGCTACCCGCAGTACTTAAGTGCCTCCCAGGCGGTGTACGGGAGCGACAGACCGGGAGTGCTTTCGCCTTCGTCCCGGGGAGGGAGCACCGAAATCGGGGGAAGTCCTTCCGCCACCGCGGCGGCGGTCACGTCTGTGTTGGGCATGTACGCCAACCCGTACGCACACAACTACAGCGCTTTCTTACCTTACACAAGCGCGGATTTGGCTCTTTTCTCACAAATGGTAAGGATTTTACACTCATATTTGATATTTGTGTCTGTTTAAGGACATGCACAGACGTGTTTATGCCTGGCGTTCCTTCAGAAAAGCAAACCATAGCCATAGGCACATTGGGCTCTTTTAAACCAAAAACAATATAATATTACACATAAATATTTTCAATATGACTGATTATTTTAAATGTCTACCATCAAATTTAATTAAATTTTTTTTATTCGACTCCTGACAGTTTAGTGGATTGTTTGGCCGAGATAGTAAAGTAAAAAGTTTGTAAAGAGAGCAATAACAAAAAGAGGCCCGAACAAATGATAATAAAACATACAGGCTGCCTAATACACAGCAAACACTTATTATAGAATTAACTGAATTAGTCGGTTTTAACGTTATATTTATTACAGAGAAGAACTTAGAACATACCATGTTTTAGCGTTTCAACACGCACCAGGTTTTTCCTTAATCTGGTTTACTAGCTATATATTTTTTATTTCCAGATTGTCATAAATAAACTCATGTGTGGAACTCAAGCTTCTGCTGTAAATGAGGTTCGGCTCACATTCTGTCTGTGAAGCTCGTCATCCTCTCAGTAAATCACCCGTGGGTGTCTATACTTCAGCATGATGAAGAACATTTATTGACCTAAAATAATCCAGGTGGTGATGATTAACTCACAGTGCGTTAATGTACTGGCTAATGTGTGCATCAGGGCCTCAGAGGGAGGCTTCCTGCGCCACAGTTCCAAAAGAGAATCTCATCCAAAAGAAGCCCTGCGTGTACGTTGCTTGATTTTATCTATGGGTTTGAGTGTTGCGGCGTCAAAAGCTAGTGAAAACGACATAACTGATGAATTAATAATGCGTGATGCAGGGGAACTCTACTTGGGCCTTCCAAGTGTTCCGACAAGACTTGAGCAGAAAGGAGTGGAGTTTGGAAGGCGCACGCAGAAAGTTTTTTGGCATTTTGCATGTGTTTGCGCGTTCACAAGAATGAAACGGGCTCTCTCTTGTCCTGTTCACTGCCTGTTCCCTTGTTAGATTGACACAAGTGAAAAATGTTTACTAATTAAAAGTCTCAGCCTCTCTGCGGCTGCTGCTGCTGTTGCAGACGCATGGTTGTTTCAGGCCTAGGCATGATACTTTGCAAGTTATTTGTGAAAAGCTCAGTGCAAGTGTCATTGCAGGGTTGTTTATTTTTGGTAATTTACGCGTGCGTAACCACACTCTATTTAAACTAAAATGAAAGAGGAAAAATACACTTTTTTTGGAATTACACTGATATAAATAATAATAAAACTAATGGCATAATTGTAATCAGACACTGTATTTTTTATTTATTTATTTATTTATTTATTTTAATTTTTTCAAGGGATCCCAGTATGATCTGAAGGACAGTCCCGGCGTCCACCCTGCCAGCTTTGCGGCCCACACCTCCCCAGCCTTCTATCCATATGGTCAGTTTCAGTACGGGGACCCGGCCAGGCCCAAGAACGCCACCCGGGAAAGCACCAGCACCCTGAAAGCCTGGCTCAATGAGCACAGGAAGAACCCGTACCCAACCAAGGGCGAAAAGATCATGCTGGCCATCATCACCAAAATGACGCTGACGCAGGTTTCCACCTGGTTCGCCAACGCCAGGAGGAGGCTCAAGAAGGAGAACAAGGTGACCTGGGGGAGCAGGAGCAAAGAGGACGGGGAGGACGGCAATCTGTTCGGCAGCGGAGATGAAGCGGAGAAGAACGAAGACGAGGAGGAGATCGATTTGGAGAGCATAGACATCGACAAAATCGACGACAACGACGGGGATCAAAGCAACGAGGACGAGGACGATAAATCGACAGAGGGGAGCAGGGAACACAGAGGCGGTGTTGGCGCAGGTGTAGACTTGGACAGTTTGGAGAAAAGACGGGCCTTCGCCCTGCAGGCCCACGAGGCCTTTGATAAATCAAAGAGCACAGTTCCAGCTCACCCAGGGAGTAAGGAGAACTCTGACGGCAACAACAACACAACAAGAGTTTTTTCTCCGGACAGATCCGGGACATTTCCTCTCCCGTCCAACAACAAGCCTAAGATCTGGTCTTTGGCAGAGACCGCGACTACTCCTGATAGTTCCTCTCAGAAACCCACGTCCCCCGGTGGCCCAGCAGCCACCACGCATCCCTCAACCCCACACCACCAGATCCAAACCCACCCGGCCTTCCTCCCCAGTCACGGACTGTATACTTGTCAGATTGGGAAGTTCCACAACTGGACGAACGGGGCTTTTCTAGGCCAGAACTCCCTGCTCAATGTTCGATCGTTTCTGGGGGTGAACCAGCACCATCAGCACCACCACTTGCAGCAGCAGCAGCAGCAGCAGCCGCAGCAGCAGCCGACGTCAGTGGTGGTGTCCCCGGTAGCAGCTGCAGCAGCGCTCAGTAATGACAGCAAGGCCCAAGCAGAGAGCCACAGTCCCAAACATATAGGTAGGATATTACAAACAAACAAGGAAACCTGTCTCAAATGCTCATATACTGTATATGTCTAGTTTATATATATATATATAGTGTATAATAATATAATTTTTTAGCCTGTAGTCATAAGTGTTTTTTTGCTCGTTTTCTTTCCAGACCATGAAAACGGTCCAAGGTCTGTTTCACCTCCATCACAGACCCTGAAGTCTTCCTTTCGACCCATCCACGACAGGTGAGACACAGTTACTGCTATGTCTTTGTTTATTGTTAAGAAAAGACAAACGACTACACTTAATTTACAAACGAATAACTCTATAATGATACACACCTGATGGTCTGCAGCAGCAACATTTGCAGCAAATTAAGGCAATAATTATTCAACAATATGGATTAGTGAATGAATAATTAAAATTAAGCATAGTTAGGAGAAAGCCCATGCAGTGCGTTGATGAAATTGTAACTTAAAAATAATAATAATAATAATAATAATAAACATGATAATAGAAGGTGGACACCTTAAGATGAATGTTTATCGATTTCCAGTGTGTACATTTAAACTTTATGTCACGCAGTTTTTTTTCTACACACAAAAAAGGTAACTAAATGATACTTTAACTAAACAAACAAATAAAACACAGTTTGCTTTGTGGGTGACAGGGGTCTTGACTCCCATCCCACACCCCCTTTAATTCCCTCCCTCTGGGGAGAGTGTGGCTACTTATCAAGTCACCGAGTAAAACGGGCTCAGTCTGGGCTGTGTGCTTTCCCTAAAGACCCATGGGAGACCCGGAGCCCAGGGGAGCGCTCTTACAGAAGAGAGTGAGAGAGAGAGAGAGAGAGAGAGAGAGAGAGGAAAAATACTCCAGTAACTATTACACAATATTTACTGTTTAAATGCAACAGTCACTGGCATAATAATAATAATAATAATAATAATAATAAAAATATATTTTAAGGGGTTAGACATGTTGATAATCATTATTTTTTTTCTCAAACCAACTTAAAAATTTTAAACATAAATTCTACAATTGATTATATATATAAAAATTTCGTTTGTTATTATCAGTATTATATTATTGTTATTATTGAAATCCAGGGTGAAGTCTGTTTCAAATCCAAAGTGGTCAGCTTTTCAGCCAGACACTTGAGCTTCATATTGAAACCCGCTGTCCAAACACGGAGGGGATATTCATGCACCTTCCTGTATTATTCTTTATCCAGATCATCTCTGCCTTCCAGCACCAGGAGTCCACAAGACGCCACGCAACGGGTCCTCACTGCTCTCTCCTCGGCTTGATCAAGACTTTGTTTTTCGTGATTGAAAAGAAAAGAAAAGAAAAATAGGAGTGGAGAAAGAAAAAAAAAAGACTTTATACGCACCCCGAAAAGGACAATGAGAAATAATAATGCAGCGTAGCATTCAGTCGGTAAAGAACAAATGGCGTAATTTGGTAATATCCCGTGGATGGATGGATTACTTCCTCTATTGTTGTGTAGCCTATAATCGCGCCTATATTGTTACTCTCTCTCCCTCTCTCCCTCTCTCTCTCTCCACTTTGCCCATGCAGACTGGGACATTTTGGTAGGCTTTTTACTTTACAATGATAATAATAATTATTATAATGATAATAATTATTATTTGTCTCTTGTGTTTTTTGGTGTCCTTTCTTTCATGTAAATACCAAGTGATTTAAATTTGTAAATATAAAACGTTGAAGGAATTTGTCCAGATCGTATATTTTGCCTAATAAACTAAATGAAATTATAGAGAAAAAAAGAGTATCTTCAGTCTATATATTGTTTCTCCGTCTATTATTATTATTATTATTATTATTATTAACGGTGAATAACACGTGGTGGTTTTTTTTAGTCTTTTCATTTTGTTTCAGTAGGGGTGGGAATGGGACAAAAACTATGTGTGTTGGCAGTCTGCAGCCAGCCTTAATTTTATTCAAGTTTGGGGGAAAGCGGCGTGGAAGCATTGAGGTGCTAATAAGTGTCCAGATGGTTGCTGGTGACAGAAAATGGACAGGAGCAGCTGGGAAGGTCATTAAGTAATAATATGGTAACGCCCAGTCCAAACAAAATCAAATGGTTAAAATCTAATCTGTCAGAGAGAGAAGTCGATTCGAAGATAAATTATTAATATTTTTTTTTTGGGAAAGGGGAGGAGGAGGCTGATATTGTCGGCTCCGTGGAGCCTGCGGGTCAGTGTTATTTTTTTTATTTTTTTGGTCCTGCCTGTTCCAAGGCTGATAGTGATCATTAAAAGCAACGTCTTTGCTGCTCAATCAGTGGCCAAAACCAAATATTGATTTAGCACAAATGCCTAATAGGGTTTAAATAAAAGAAAGTGCACTCGTTGGCTGTGATGAGACATGATGTGAGAATTGTAGTTATTTACTCTTTTATCCCTAAGTCTGTCTGTAAATTATAGGAACATTTTGAAAAAAAGAAAAGAAAATTATCATTATTATTACTTTTTTTTTGCTTTTGATGATTTCACATAAAATGCGACTGTGATTTTGTACTTTTATTTAGGGCCTAAACTCATTTGAACGTGTTATTTTCTCGTTTAAACCTATTCCTCATTTTAATTTTTACAACAAAATAAATGTTATGTAATTAATATATATACATATATTTAGAGTGAAGTGGGGCGGATTGTATGCAAGCGAAGTGCGCTGCTGGGTGGATGAGTTGAGTTGCTTGTAAACCTGTAGAGTGACTCATGCCCGTCTGTTTTGTAATATAACAGCGACCTCTATAGGAAAGAAATAGAACGCTTAATCTCAGTAGCCCTCACCTTCCACTGGGCTATAAATCACACGAACACGCTGGTGTGCTTTAACAGTACCATCACATACTCTCTCACACAATACAGTTTATGTTGTAGAGTTTGATTTAAACCCATTATACCTAACTGTATTATATCACAAGTTATAGAGGAACATAAATAAAAGTAGAAGTCCCTTTATTTATGGGAATATTATGACACCAAGTTCACCCCATAAAGCAAAATATGTTTTTTTTTTCTTTTTTTTTTTCTCTAAAGGGCCTAAATCATCCTTTATTTTCAAACAGCAACGTGCAAGATGTTTGTTGAATCCAAGTGAAAAATGGAAAAAAAAAAACAAAAACAAACAAACAAAAAAAAAAAAACAGCATGACTTCCAAATTAAGCCATTGCAAACAATTGCACGAGTGCAAAGTGTTTTAGCAATATGCAAAAATGGGCAAAACTGACCTCACTCTTCTTTCTTGGTTTATTTTCTGTTTTAAAGGCGTGTGTGTGTGCGTGCGTGTGGTGCACATAAATCCGCGGGCACTGGCTTTAACAGTCACGCAGTGCAGGACTGTTGTTGACCGGGGTGGGGTCATTCCGCTTTTTACAGTTACATTAACACTTTACTCCCATCATAGAGGAGCCAGGAGACGTCATTTGATGCAAACGTGGTTTCTGTTAAAGCAAACAGAGCGAGGAGAAAAATCACATGATTTCACTCTAATTGTGCAAGAGGGACATTTAATATGACCGTTTCTATATTAACATAAGTGTCTCTCTCTTTTTTTTTTATTGTGGTTCAGACTATTGCAGTGTGTGTTTTATTAAGACGGGTTCCAGAACCTAGACATTAAGACACCGATGGGTCTGACAAAAATAATATTAAACCACGTGAGGCCCGGGCAGATTTTTGTCAAATTCACTTATTCTACGACACGTGCTTTGGCAAAAATGATTATAATACTGCGGCGTAAAAAAAAAGAAAGAAAGAAAAGAAAAAGGCAGGTGTGTACATTTCATATTCCCCTTTCTCCCTCCGAGCTCCATTTGCACATGACATCCTCTCATGAGCTGGCATTTGGGCTAAAATTAAATAACCTCCCTCTTCTCCCATTTATTTCTTTTGTGCTGGAACAGCGTGAGGTTAGCGCAAAGGCGTTAGCTGCAGGCCATAATACTGTGTTCCCATAATATATACAAAATTATTCATTTAGTAAGTGGATGTACAGTGGATTGTCTAATGGGTAATGAGCGGAGTTGGAGCTGATAATTAGGCTGTCACTTCCAGCCATTTCTTCCTCGCATGCCCTGGGCCACAGAGGAGGGGAGGAAAGGAAATAAAGACCATGAAATCAAAAGAAAAAAAGTAGATAAATGAATTCAATGTAAATACGGAACTAAACAATCATTCTCATTGGGATTACAAAGGTAAAAGCACAATATTATCTGATTTTTAAAACACTGCAGCCTGTTAGAAACGGTAAACAAGGCTTATACAGTGGTAATTACCCTATTAATGCTTACAGTGATAAGATAATTTCAATTGAAAATAATTACCATGCATTATAGCAATATATATATATGTACACTTTACTGGACCACAATAGAAAAAAAAAGTTTACTTTTGTTGTTGTTTGTTTTTTTAATAAAATAATAATAAGAATTACCCAAACTTTTCCACACATCCTTTGGAAAGCCCTTAGAGGTTGTGCTTTTTTCATCATGCTGAAAACTCCTCGGGAGATATGTAAATTGTGGCTCATGCAAAGACAATAAGTTGTTGACCCTAAAACAATTTAGCATTCTGTCACAGACTGTGGCCCCCCCCATAACACCACAGTCTTTTGTTGGTGAGCAAGTACCTTCTCCCCCTGCAACTGAGATGTGTCACACTGTGGCAGTCCATTCATTTTAATGGGGAATTGTGCACTGTGACAGTTTGTGTGTGCATGTGTGTGTGTGAAACGGGGGAGTGTTTGGGGAGGGGGAGGAAAGTTTATCACTGTCTTGTCTTTTTTGGCAGAAGCAGGCTATTCTTATAACCGACTCGACCCCTTGTAGTCCAACAACACAAATGTCTTTGCCTCTTCCCATTTCTTCACCCTCCTCCTCCTCCTCCTCCTCCTCCTCTGCTTCTTCCCCTCAACATCTCCGTTGTCTTTTTCTCAAAGATGCCCACCCATACACGCACCCTTCTAATCCATTTATCTAGTTTCATGAGAACAGCATTGGTCGAACACTGACACAAAAAGCCATCCCGGGCCCCGGCCCTGGCCCCAGCTGGGGAAACTCAAAACAACAAGCAAAAAAAAAAAAACAAGTCACTGGAGCCAGGCAGCATCAACCACAGCAGGGCCACCATCAAACTCTGCTGTTTAGCTGACTACTTTGCTCCTGCTTCTTATTTCAGCGACACAATGGCAGTGAAAGGGACGGACGCCTTGGTCGCTGACTTTTCATTCCAACAGCAATAGGCTGCTGCTGTAAGACACGATTCTTGCTTCAGGAAGAGGCTGGTGAATTTGGTTGGAGAGGGGGAAACATAGGGAGAGAGGCTCTCGGCATGGCTACACACAAACACAAATAGCAACAAGGAGCTGGTACTTGCCTGACAACTGGTTGGCTGACTGACTCGCTGCCGGTTCAGCAACAACACACGACAACTCGACAACCCATGCAGACCCCTACTGACACAAAAATCCTGGCCTGGCTCACAGATATACTAGAAATAAACATGGTTTCTTGCTCTTGTCTGGTTCCCTTTCATTTGGCCACTCAAAGCGACATTCTTGTGTTTTGATCGGGTAAGAAAGAGAGGGAGAGATAACAAAGCGAGGCAGGGAGAGCAGTGGAGTTTTTCCTCAGTTGAATATTCTTTCTGACTCTGAGTGAAAAACACAGAACAGCTCTTTCACTCCTCTGCTATGAGGACAATATGCTTATTTGGATCCGAGTCAAAGTAGCATGCCAATAGTGGGGCACTAATTAGCTGGCCTAATCTAGAAATATTATCCTCAAATCGGATTTATCCTAGTTGAAAAGGTCTATTTTGAGAGACCTCGGTCGAACATGGAGGTTCATTATAATCTTCTTGTTTGCTACATGTTTGTGGATCAAAGTTATTTCCTCGTGCCTGTAGTTGTTTGAAGGGCACTGACAGGGTCCAATATGCACACAAGCATGCATGTGTACACTCCCACACACACACACACGCACACACACACACACACACACACATACTTGTACTCAACTTTGGCTTCTGTTCCATTAATGATTTCACACACCAATTCAATCTAGTCTGTCCTGAGTTTTGTAATGTGTTCTGGTGGAGCTGCTATGTTTGGTCACAGCAATATTTTGGATATTTAGGGGAGAATTTCCTTGTGGTCCCCCCATCTCTCTCTCTCTCTCTCTCTGTGTCTCACTCTCTCACTCTCTTTCTCTCTTTCTCATTCACACACACACACACACACAAGAACTATAGTATTTGTGCACACATTCCTGATACAGTCTGTTGGGGGATCAGAAATATTTTGCCTTAATTATCCTTCAGTATGGATCATGTTCTTCAGGAGGGACGAGTAATGATGGGGGTATTTATAGTCATTCATTCTCTCTCTGTAATTATTCATTCCTCAAAATTGGGGTTTTTACATTTGGCATGTACTTGAAAACGTAAATCAGACAGACATCACTGGCACTGGGAAGTCTTTGAAGTGAATCCCCTCCCCAAACACAATTCGACGGAAAGTTTTATTCTGTGCAACTGTTCTTCTCTTCATTAACGTTTGTTGTTGATGTTGTTGTTGTTGTTGTTTTTGTTTTGTTTTTCAAGTACCAGTTGAAAAATGTTTCTTCAGTATGGGTTGAGTTTGACATTGCAATGCTGCACTCTTTTCACTGCACAAAATAAATAATGAAAATAAATAAAAACCATTGTAACATGCCCTGTCTAACTAACGGAGAGAGAAGCTAAGGAAAATGATAAGTGTACCAGTGTTTACTTTTCAGTAGTGTGCCAAGGCCTCCCTAAGCACAGGTATCGTAACGGTGGGTTAGCTGACACTTGCTTAAAAGACAGCTGTGTGTGTGTGTGTGTATGTTTTTTAGAAATAAAATGCTGGATGACAAGGTAAAAAAAAAAAATGCCAAGGGCCTCGTGCCCCCTTTTCCTCCCAGCACAAATATTTCCTCAGTGACAGATAATAAAGTCTGATTTTCCTGTCTGCTTTTCTGATGTGATGCCATTGTGGTTTGGGCCTAATTCCAGGGGGCTGTACAAAGGAAGCACGGCCATCTGAAGTGTCATGCTGCAGCTGTGGCTGAAGCACAGGAATTTCCATTTAGCAGAGGATGCTTCTCTAGTTCTCTCTGAACTCTCACAGCACATGTGCAGTGCAGGTGATACTATCAAATGCAACTCTCCATCTTCGGCCGTAATGTAAAATCTCTCTCTCTTGACACACACACACAGACACGCACCCACGTATGTGTGTATAAATTAATAACCTTTATACTTTGAATGGTTTTACCTGTCATTGTTGTCTACTACCCTTTAGTCTTCACTCTTGGTAATAATGTCTTCGATATATTGTATTTTGCCTTAACTGCTTCTTGCCATGTGATGACTAATGACCAACTATTACAAATTTGTTTACAAAAACAGGTCTGATTACATTATTATTTTTATGCATTATCAGTTACATTTTAAGCATGAGTGGTCTCATTGAAAAGCCTCTCTCTCTCTTAATACTTGTGACTGCCTTACACATAATTTTGACTGTACAGATCCTCAATGTCATGTAAATCATCAATCAAGACTTGCTCAAACCAGGTTAGTGATACCAACGCCACCTCTCACAGCCAGTTATCAATAATTTCAACTGTAAGGTAATATGAGCTCTATAACAGCCTCCACCCGCTTGCCCAAAGCAGACAATTACATGTCAAAAACTGTCACCTAAAGTGCAACAGCCAGTACATCCAATGCTGGGTCACCTGCCAAAGCTGAAACAGAAGAAGAGCAGTGCAAGAACACAATGTGTTGGAACGATCACTTCACGTAAACCTGAACTCAGCATCGCTGCCCAGTCAACAGCTCAAATACCTAGCAGCGATACCTTTCCCATTCTCTTGAACTGGAGGGTCTTTCTTCATACCTGTCTTTCCTTTGTACAGTACTTCATGTCATGTCAGCCAGGACAGGCACAAATGTTGAGTTTCAACAGAAGCATTTTATGTCAAATATTAACTTTGTTGCTGTAATACATGTCATACAAACGGTTTATGATGAAAAAAGATGATATTCTATTCTGGGTTATTTTCTTTTCCTCCTTTTTTCCAGACAATCATTCAAAGTTAAGTCGGCAGTGACTATTTAACATTATGACCAACATGATGTAAGAAGTACACACAGGAAATCACAATGCAGGTGACATACTTTAAATCAATGGAGCATCTAATACAAACATTTAAATCAACTTCCTCCAAGAGCTCTATTATATCTATCTATCTCTCTTAGTGAAACTTCTGGAAAAAAGTTACATGGCCACAAGGGAAGGAGTGACAGTTTTTAGTTTTTTTTTTTTTTTTTTTTTTTTTAGTTTTCATTTCTAATATCTTGGAAAAAGAAAAATGAAATTGTAATCATATGTGTACTTTTCTGAACACATGGTTGTTTGGCATGAAAAGTCCTGCTTCAGAGTTCAACCGGCATACTGGTCTTGTCAAGCATTCTATGTTACCATGACATACTATATATTTTACAACCGCTGTAACAAACAACACCGTTTCCCAACTATGGGGGGACCCCGAGAGCAAATCCTACATTGTGTTAGTTTAAGAGGAGCCTGAGCCACAAGACCTGACCTCAAAATGAAAAGTATCTCATTGTGTTGTTGTAGCTGTGATACCAACTGTCGCAGCCAATGACATGTTATCCCTGCCGTTAAAGTAATGTTCAACCACATACATAATTTTCTTTAGAAGAAAGCTCATTCGACTAAATGTCCCGAAGATGAACATACACTACTGAGACAAAAAAGAAGTACAACTTCTGGATAGGCATACAATATGTATGAGCTCTGTTATTGAGACCATGTGAATCATATGAACAAAGCATTTTTCATGGCAAATCATGTTCACATCAAAGTTTAAAAATACACATCCACATCTTGAGGAAATGCCATCACGTTTTCTCTGTGATCTGTGTGGGCACATCTGTGGCCAATACACTCTAACATGTGGTTAGCTCAGTTTCTACTACTTTATCTCTGCTTCAGTCAGTAGGAACAATGGCACTGGACCTAGGCAGCATGGGCACAAATACACATGCACAAATGCATGTAATCTTAAGTACACACAATGAATGCACTCACAAACCTGCAGATTATACTCATTGGAAATCCACACATTACTGTATATAGTATATACAGTATATATAGAAATTATCAATTACGGATGAATAAAAGTGAATGAACAGGTCATCTTTGTAGGCCGTTGCTTCCCCTTAATGAAATGTAATATATATGTATACAAAAATAGTCTCAGCAACAACTGTGAGTGTGTATTAATTGATTTAATACCTACTGCTGAATGAGTTTTGATATAAATTTTATTAAATCAGTTTTAACAATAATAATAATAATAATAATAATAATCCACAGTCAATTTTTTAAGACTTTGCCAGCCTCTAAAATATTATGGTAGTAACTTCCTGCATGCCTCAAGGCAGCCAATAACAAGCACTGTTTTTGGTTAAACAGCATGCTGCATGCTTACTGGCTTACTGATGCTGATGAGATTATTTCTTTAGAGATAGATATCGAATGACAAAACATTTTCAGTATTAGGTGATACAGAGGAATTCTGATACCCATTTGACAACAAAACATATACCTAGCTCGAGCAACAATGTAGCAACAATATATCATGTTTGTTGGGTTAATCTGTATATATTGGCTAAGGACTATATACATATTTGCCCATGTTTAAAAATGCATAAGCCTGTTGATCAATGCGCAGCTTGTGTGTCCTTCCTCCCCAGTAATTTGCAGCCCATGTGTCAGGAGGGGGAAAAAAAGGTATATAGTGCCTTGCCTTTTAACTAAGATTAGTACAGTTCTGATGCACTGCAGCCTTTAAAATATGTATCAAAGCTGTTCAAATGCCAGCACTTGGTATGTGGCAGGCAGGAGTGGCAGTGGCTTGGACGATTGGATTGGAGTTAACCCAACTTCCAAGTACACAGCAGGACACCCCCTGCTTGTTGTTGGCTTGCTTACTATCCCAATCATTGGTTCTTCACATGAAAAAAAAGAGGGATGAGTATAGTTAAGAAAGGAAGAAGAGGTAGAGAGATAGTGGGACAGAGGGGATAGAGGGGGATGAAGGCAGAAAGTGTGATCGCTGTATCTTGTCTCTAAGCAAGGTCTGCCCCTTGATTGCTTGGCTTCCGTGCTCACCCTCCCTCTCTTTCTCTCTCTCTCTCTTTCTCTCTCTCTCTGTCTCCTTCCTCTCATCTCTCTCACTCTCTGTTTCCTTGGGAAAGCACTTGCTGAGAAAATCTTTATGAACTCCTGGGCCCTTTTGGCAATGCTGGGGCTGCTTAAAAACCTGCCAGTTTAACAGCTGTGTGTATGGGCTCGGCCCCGGATAAAGCACTTGGAAGTGGTAGGGCTTACACCATAGGGTGAGTCTTTATGAAGGGCCCTCCTGTGAGGCGACCGCTGCTGTGGCTGTTAATTGGCACATTGAAGAGCTGTATATCTACCCTTCATAATCCAGATGCAGGCAGAGGCAGTGAGGAAAATATTTATCCAACACCCTGTCCCCAAATTCACTCTTGGTCCTATTTATTTGTATTGTGTATGGTCTCATATTATCGACATAACCAAATGCAATCCTTTACTAAAAAAAGAAGAAAAAATAAAAAGGGATTTGATACTCTAACAGCCCAAAAACTGAGGGTGTGTAGAAAAAAAAAATCACTCACAATTTGCCAATGCATTAGAGAAGTAATAACGTTACTAACCACATATGCACACATGGCTGCAAACAATTACACACACACGCACACACAGAGTACATTACTCACAGCCCCACAGGAACCCCGGCCCTCCGTTAAGCTGCTTTGCCCCTGGTGCACCATGGGAGGAAAATAAACACATTGGTCCAACTAAAAACCCCAGGACACTATTTCCTCCTCAGCTGTGTTTTCTCTTGTGTGTTTATGTGTGTGTCACTGTCTTACCTGGTGCTGGTATTAGCAGTGTTTGTTAAGCCCTGCTGTGAGATCAAACAGTGCTCTGTCACAATAATTAGCTTTTTCAGACAACCTCCTTTTTTGAAAGGCATTCATTTCTGGAAAGACTTTGGAAACAACTTATTTAAATGTGGACAGTTTCCCTTGAAAAGTATTCATCGCTTCTTTGAGTTTAATTTGAAACAGCACTTTAATATATCCATCCAGGCATCTGAGCTTTAAAATGATGCACTGAGTTTTTTTTCCTACCAACAGCTGAACATCACTGAAGTGATTTTAGAACAGCCCGTGCTCTGAAAACCCATTTTAATCCATGAGTGTACATGCAATGTAATACAATATAATATTGTACCCTTGTTGCCAACTGATCAGTGAGGATATAGCTATTCATTTTCTGTAAAAATATACATCTTAACTTTTAGTTATTGTATCAGTTCACTTAGTATGGATAGATATTTTTTCACTGCATCACTGCAATTGATGAACTTAAAAAGAAACTCCAAAGGTTCACCTGTTTGAAATTGTGTTGGAAACCAGTAAGCTGAATAGTAGCAACAGTTAAGTTTAGGGTTACAAAGAAGTGACAAAGATAATTTTGGCCAACTCCAACCCAAAGTTTCTGTTATGGTTAAGTAAAAGAGACTCTTGCTAAAAATGATAAGTTACTGAAAAACATCTTTGCATGAGCTGAAACTAAATCAGAGTTCTGTGAAGTTGAAAACAGATGTAGATGCCTTCCCACTATCCAAACCACAGCACCCTCACTTTCCAGTGCATTCTTTCATTGTCAGTGCTTCTACTTCTGTGTCCTTCACTTTATTACACTGCCTGTCCTGTTTTCTTGCATTCACATGCATAAACGAACATAAATTTTGCAAATTTGTAGGGGCCTGGCAGATATATATTTCCAGGAACCCAGACTCTCTGCAACGAAATTTCCAATCAACATCTTTATAGCGCTCTCCCCTTTTTGCATACGCTGCAGTGATATCAGCAGTAACTCTCCCTCTTAGGCCAAATGTAAAATCTATCAATGTAGCGTAATAATAACAGTCAAACTGTAATATGACTTCACTCATGTACAGTATTTCACATGTATAAGTGACTTCAGACCATTGTGTCTGTCTGTCATTAAACAAGTAGCTCAGGAACTGAGCTGGACTTGTATAAATGCAGACCAGGACCACTACAAAAGGAAGATATTAGCGATGTTGATATTCCTGTTTTCTCTAAATAAGTCACAGCAGTGGATTTTTGGGTCCACTGGGAACAAATGAAACACTGATGTGAGAGAGAGACAGAAGATGAGCCACAAAACCTGTCCATGAACCTATGCACTCAGCAGATTTAACTCATATGACAAATTGATTTACTCCAGCTACATCCCATTCCAGTGCTACACATGATGCACACATGAAAGCCCCACTAAAACCCAGCCATCAGCACATACCAGTGGATGACATGTACGACTAGAGACAACCGACGAGTGGCTTCATAAAAAGAGAGTGGATGTGTTGAGAACACAGAATAAGGGGGAAGTGGAAGAAAAGACAAACAAACACAATGTTAAAATAAATGAAAAAGAAAATAATAATAATAATCATCACAATAATCAGATGATGATTAAGCAGGGGAAAAAAACTGCGCAGAAGACAAAGTGATAGTGGTACAGGACATGTGAGGAAAGAACAACAGGAGCTTCAGAGTGGGTGAACAGCCCATAAGGCTGCCAGATGAGCTTCAGCTTAACCACAATCCTCAAATGGGGACAAACATACGCCAGTGTCTCCTGTATGCTTTCCACGGAGGCCCTTAAATGATTGTAAACATTAGTTCTTAAGGAAAGGGAGGACTCCTGGGGCCAATTCTGTGCACTGGATCACACTACCTCGGCAGTGGTGCTAGATAATCACCAACAGATAATGTTTGGCTCATATACGGACATTTCTGAGGACTGATTTCACTGCTAATAAAGGCAGCAACTCGACCTCCTTTGGCAAAAAAAAATAAATAAAAAAAAGCTTTCACTTGCAGCGCCTGTGCTATTGTTGGGTTTTTCATGCTTGTCGCTTCGCACCACACCACTTCAAGCTGAGTCCAGTTGTCCCTTGGTTTTTTTAAAGCAAAGGAAAACATCTGGCCACATCTTCCGCTATACCCAGCACAGTCTACATTTCCATCCAGTGCCATAGGTGTTTATACCTGTCAGGTTATTCTAGCAACGAGTTTAGTCTTTGGAAGAACTCCACATTGCTCTGAATCAGCTAATAATTTACGAGATTTGACACCAAAACAATCCGACCTCTGTGAGTTTACGTTAAACAGGCTGCAAATCTCTGGTGTTTCTCACAGGTGAAACATTGCATATGTCACACTCCATTTGTGGCTTGTTTTCATCCCTCAAGGACTATTTTACTTTGTTTGAAGTCTCATTTATTTTGCCTACGTATCAGCTTCAGAAGTGATTAGGCTTTGCATACAAACACCCGCAGCACAGTGTTGGTTTTACATGGACATTTGAAGAGCAGGCTCTTTCTTGCTAGAGCCACTAAAGACATAGCACTTCTTGACATTATTACCATTTCCAAGCTTCCCCAAAGGAATACACAAAGAAAAAAAATGTAAACAAACCAGACATCTGAAAGGAGATATTTAATTCTGACTTTCACATCCTCTTTTTTAAGACTGCTTGGAATGGAAACCTGGCATTTGTTTAAATTCGAGTCCCCTGGGCTTGATAACATTTGGCCTGCACATTATAATTGGTGAAGTGGCAGAATTACCACAGCTGCTTATGGTCTCTGTAGAAATTCAGAAATGCTAAGAGTAAACAAAATTTGTAATTTAGTAAAGCAGGCAGTGGTTATAATTTTGATTTAAGACTTAATCTGACTGCAAAACCACACACACACATACTGTATAGTTTTGTATAAATTATTTTGTAATAGCTAGGCAGCAAAATGACTGACTGGCTTTCACTGGTTGAAAATCAACACAAGGATTTACATTTAAATAAAAAAAAAAGAAATGTAATTAGATTACACCCTTACACACATTACACAGAACACACTTTTTTGGTATTATTTAGTGCTCTGATTTATAGTGCTGCACCAAAAATGCACAGCAGCGGGGGGTGGGGGGGGGGGGTTGTTAAGTTTAACGTTAGAATCTGTCATTTATATTTACAAAAATAAAGGCACTTGTTATTAGGTCACGTTGAGTCACCTTGGGGAAGAGCATTCATATCATAAAGTATTCAAGAACATCAACAACTCTGGTGCCGTCTGGTGCAGCAGCCTATCTAAACAATGAGAACATTGTTATTTTCGAAAACCTGTTGACACAAGTCACTGAGGACCATATTATATGCCAGGCAGCTGTTTCGACAAGAACTCAGGGGTAAAGATTGGAAAGAGAGAAAAAAAGAAATTAATTTGCAAGACCTTGAAGTATGATTACATTATCAAGTGTCTCAGGCAGTTTACTGTAATCTAACAATTACAGGGGAGCAATTTACGGGTTGACTACTGTTCCAGTCAGCTGTAGTGTCAATGCCGACTCTGTCATGTGATATAAACAGAAGAATTACCATTATTAGAGGATACGATCATGTTTCATGGTTTGACCTATAAACAAGAATATGAGGGGGAGCATTTTAACAAGCTCTTTTCAAGTGGAAGGTTCTCATGTAGGCCATGAAGCTCATGAACTGATGGATGGTAAGAGATCCAGTGTACATACTCTGTGTGAGGCCAAGTGTCATAGTTTTATTTTGAAATATTTTTGATCATACAGTTTGTCTACATCTGTTGTGTAATTCTGTCAGCAAATAGGAAAAGAAGGGGAAACAAAGTGGAGGGAAGGAAGCCGAATTTCTCAGTGACAAGTAATGGGGGATGGGTGGCGGGGGGCGGTGGACACACATCACATTGCTTTCAGGCTGATACTTGCTTTGTTTGACTTTAAATAGACAGGAAGAAAGATGGGGAAATACAACAAGAAATGATGAAAGTGCCCCTCTCTTGGCAGCGCAGTGAGGTCCATCTGAAGTGCTTCAGGGGTTGCACTGGTCGCATTCTAGGGGAGAATCCGTGTAGCATTCATCCGAGCATACCACACAGAGTTGTGGTGGCCAATCCACACTAGAGGCCCTAGGACAGAGAGTTTGTGTCGCTGAGAGCTTGGGACAACTAAGCTGAACAGCATCACACACATGCACACACACACACACACACAGCAAGAGAAAAGGCAGGCTGGTTTCCCACAGGGCAGGACTGAAAGCTACACCATGTTCAGCTGGTACAACATGATGAAAGTGAACTGGAACACAATGTGCTGGACTGTCACCGAAGGGACATCGCCTCTCCGGGTTTTATTTTATTTTCTTAAGCATGAGGCAATGTATTTTTTTAAAAGAAAAACGTAATGTGAACTGGAATAGTTGGCAATCCTGATAGGATGTTGCCATGAATCGATTAGTGATTTAAAGTTGTGAAGCAGCCCTTGGACAGCGGGGCATTTGTGTAAGTCTGCTGTTAGCAAGTGTCAGTGCACCCCTAAGTGGCCACATAAATCTCACAATACAGTCTAACTTGGAAAACTGGTTACTGGTAATTTGGGATATGTATTCTTTTTTTTTTTTAAATTTTACTTTTAGAGGTTTAAAATTTATTGATTTGAAGTGTAAATCAATACTCCAAAACTAATAGTTTTGGAGAATCATGGTTGAGACCAATACATTTTTTTCATTCTACCTTTACAGCATGGAGTATGTAAAAAAGACACAACCACCAGCAGAAATGCACAGCACACATCCCTTATCCACATGCATACACTTTGTGTCAGCCATGTTTTGAGCAAGAGTTTGTGGGGTTGGGGTCAAAGGCGACCTCTTGACTCAGGGAGTTTATACACGCTAACGAGGTCTGCACTCTCACCTCATCCCTAAATGCATATGGCGTGCTCCTTGTGTTTACGTGGGATCAACGTCATTGAACCGAGTAGTCAGGGGCATTCAGTCAGATACAGTGAAATAACAAAACAAAAGCAAAAAAGAAAGCAACAAGAGTGGGGTGGAATGCATCACAGATTACAGCTAAAACACAACTCTAGAAAATTTACGTTGAAATTTCAGTAGGGCTATGCCTCCTCAGACTAAATGATATCATTCACCACAATGCTCGTACCCATCTTCTACTGCTTTATTCTCTACATGAAGGTCGTGGGGGGCACTGGTGTCTAACCCCAGCTGACATGGGGCGAAAGGTGGGGTACACCCTGGACAGGTCGCGAGTCCATCACAGGGCCACATATATAGACAAACAACCATCCACTTTCAATATTCACACTTACAGGCAATTTCAGTGTCCAATTGGTTTAATCCCCAAATCCGCATGTTTTTGGACTGTGGGAGGAAGTCGGAGAACCCAGAGAAAATCCACACACATGGGAAGAACATGCAAACTCCATGCAGAAAGGCCCATGTTCTGACCAGGTCACGAACCCGGGTCTTTTTGCTGTAAAGGTAAGAGTGCTAACCAGTACAGCAACCATATGGCCTGATGCTAGTACAAATTAAGACAATTTATTTTTGTCATTTTTTTAATATATTTTTTTCCAAGTTAACATTTATATGAGAATTTTAATTCAAACATTAAATGAATATACACACTCATACAAAGGGGAAAACTTCCGTCCCTTGTGTTTCTTCTTTAGTATGGAGAGAAAGAGAAAGAGAGAGCTTTAGAAAAGTTGCAGCTTTGAAAACTCACTTTTCTCAGCCAAACTTCTTATACATATTTGCAAGAAAATCAAAGCCCCTTTGTGGGGTTGGCCCTAATCCTTTCTCCGGCACATAAAGGATGTACCTTAAAACTGGCTTTCACTCCTCTGACAACCATGCAAATTGGTGAGAGGTAGGATGCCATCTCATTGACATTGTTTGTTAGAATAACACAGCACAGGGGAAAGGTCCCGTCTCAAGCATTCCACTGAGCCCTCCCCTCTGTGAAGTTCCCTGATGAATTGTCACAAGCTTGTTATTTGCCATTAGTTTCTAGCATTTCTTCCTTCTGTTGGCTAAACTAATTCAATCTTTTGGGGGGTAATCTAATTGAATCCCTGGAGCGGTTTTGGGGCAACTTTTCTCCCTTTTTCCCTCCTCTTAGTACTTAATCTGACCCAGTTTATATTAAAATAGCTTCCTAATATTACTTAAAAAAACTTGATATTTTGTAATTTTCTATAAATCCAGTAAGTAAATTCAGCAATAAGCAAATTTTTGTCAAGAAAGGTGTACATTTTAACAAATTATATCAGTGACAGAAATATCTGTAAAAATGATAACTTACAATTTCAGTTGAAATTCACTAATTCACTATCAGATTATAATCTTAAGAACAGACAGGAAAATCTTATCTCAGCTCTTCCCTATACATTTAACAATGTGCTTCCATTTACATCAAAATGCAACAAGCATACTTTTTTTTTTTGACATGACTAAATTACACTTGAGTTTCTTTTCTCCAACTGGGTTAAAATTGGAATAATCACCTATAATTTCACAATCCCTGTGTGATAGACTCATGAAAAGAACAGGAATATGCATGTGTACTCACAATGATCCACCCTAAAGGGCATCAATCAAAAGCCACATTGTAATAAGATCCAGAAGTGTGCTCAGATCAGAGCACAGCACTGCTAACAACCATATCCTTTTGATAGCAGTGTGACTAAGAGTTTAATTTGGGAGCGACCATCACTTCAAAGGAAGATGTGAGTATTTCCCTGCTTATTTGCACCCCAATGGGGCCTATACATTATACTATAACCATGTCTCGGTCCTCCACTTGTGCACTAATGCCATCCTGATTGCCTAATTTCTCATGTCAGCAACTTTTCTGGGGAGAGAGGAGAGGACAATTAAGGGACAATTGAACACGATTGTGATGGGAATGTTCCGTGCAGCAGCAGGCAGCTCACAAGCTGCCACAGTGGGCTGGTTTTGGTTAAAGGGAAGAAGATGCATTTTTTTCAATCCATGTTTTTCTCAAAGTTCATTCTCAGGACACATCGGGAAGTGAGTGTGATGGGCAGGCAGTTTGCAGTCAGAGAAGGAACATCACAGCTTCTCCCTAATTAAAAACATTTAGACACCGTTTCCACATGGGTGGAATCACGGGTGGTTTGGTTTATTTGACGATCTATGTGGTATTATGTATATTTGTGTCACACCTTACATTTAACTTGTTTATTTTCCATGATAATCATCGGGTTGTGTATAAAACTTCTCATGGCAGTTTACTTATACTTTATCTATATAATCAGGCATGAAGGATATTACTTCAAAACATTTACAAACTATTAGTCAAATTATGGGTGTGATTGTCATGTGCTTTTGGCTTTTGGGTGAAGAATATAAATATTGTTAAACAGAAGAAATCACTGTTCGGAGAGTAGATCCAGCTACTACCAACAAGGGAGTTGAGGACTGTGAGAATGTCGATGGGGATGGTGTATATATGATGAATTAGAATATGTTTAATGTAAAATGTGTTCAATTGATATTTTCCTGAAAGTCACTCTTGTTTTGGCATCTCAAGTTTTCCTAATAAAAGTGCATCCTTGGTTAACAAAGTGATAAAAGTATTTCTAGTCACAGCTGGACAGAGGCATTATCTGGTTTTGAGACCATGTGTGCATTATCTTCTCATATTGGACTATTTGTCATAAGAAAGCACTTCCCTTTGTTCAAACAAACCAGTCAGTGTTGCAGGTCTGGGGCAGGGGGCCAAGAGCATTCTGGTTTATCTTACCTCTAGACAAATAAACTATAATGCTGACTAATAACTGGCCTGGAATGCTGAGAGCTTAACTCTCAACTCAGTGTGTTTTTAAGCATAATGAGCATTACAGGCCCCTTTATATACATTGTCAAAGCTTAGTTTACTTTACTACATGGCAGAGGCCTTTGACTGAACGATGAGCCCTGGCTGAGAAGAAAATTCACTTATGCATTAATAACACAACAGCGTGGAACTAGCATAATGACAATTTTGTATTCCTAGTTTTCTTTTAATTTAAAACAATGGCCACAAATTGTCATTGTTCCACAGCATGATTTCAGATTGTTATGGATGTAGAATCAATAATAAACCTGACATTAACTCCGTGCTATGGGAAAGACAAGAAGACGTCACACCACAAGGATGGACTCAAGTTTTTAATTGAGCTGTGGTGGGACAAATTCTTCATTCATGCGGGAAAATATGGCACATGTAATGTACTGTAGATTTTTCTTCATTGCTTTGTCCATAAATATTTCAAGGTTATTCAGTTGCATTTAAACCCACAAAAGGACATTATGTCGATTACTAAGAAGGCAAAAAGGTTCACACAACTCCACTGTACTACGGAGAGAAGAATAGCTGAGTTGCATGGCTGTCCAGCTTGCGTATTGTTAACAGCAGAAGACACAGCAAGGCCACTTGCTGCCACAACAGGCTGTAGCTGTCAGGCTTTCCAGTTAGTCGACAGTAAGAATGATAAGACCAAAAGGAACATATCTGCCTCTGCTCTCCTTTAAGAATAAGTCTGCTTAAAATACTATAACTGTGTGTATGGTTTACAGAGGTGTGTACACTGCTTGCTACCTAAATAGTAACCAAGTGCAGTTATTCTACCACTCATTTGCTGCCAAATCGGCACAAGCTTTCAGAAGCAAGAGTCTGTCAATGTTGTTGGCCCACTCATACCTGCCTTGATGCCCTAATGCTAGATAAGGAAACAATATGGAGGAATAAGCGTCATTGCAAAATAGCTGGTACAGGGGCAAGTTAAAAAATCTTTTAGGGGTCACCACAGTGGATGATTTGCATATTTGATTTGGCAGACATTTTTAACCCCAAATGCTCTTCTTGATGCAACTCTCCCATTTATTCGGGCTTGGGATCGGCACTAGGGGTACAGTGGATGTACCCATAGCGTGTCCAACGAATAATAAGTAGTGGGAACAAGTACTTTTGTTCAGGGGAACCCCAGCCCCAGTTCAAATCCTCCCCACTGGTGAGGATTTGAACTGGCAACCCTCCAGTTACAAATGCAATTCCCTTCCACTAATCCAGAGGCTGCCCCCAGCAAATAAGCAATCAATACATTGAATAAATGCTCTTAGAAATACATCAAAGTTCTCTTATAAAGTAAAAGTGTCCTACACGGATGAAATATCAAAAATTACCATCCTTGAATGTATGATGTTGTGGCAGTGGTGAGCTTCTGCTATAGAAATAACCCAACTCCCCTGAGCCCTCTGTCTATCTCCCATCCCTATGCAACCCCATTCCCTTAGAGGTTTCCACCTGCCTGTCAAAGTTTTGCACCAACTATCAAAATGGGGAAGGGTTTCTGCAGTGCAAATACCCAAGTTGTAGGTATCTATTTTGCTTGGAGTTGCAGAACTGAGGCAACATTCTGATGAGGACGCATGGAGGTCAACACCTCGCGGAAAACAATGACAGATGCAGAAGCACAATATAAATTCACCGTGGCATCTAGCTTCAGCTCCAACTGTCAGCAGCATCTGAGGGCATCAGGGGAGCCCTCTGCAGAAATGAGGGGAGAAATGAGCGGAGAAGAAAAGAAGCAGCGTTTGTAACAGTGTCTATTACGCTGCAGAAGAATTTGCCTGGGAGCTCGGCTTGACAGATTAGCCCAGTGCCCAGATGGGGCAGTGCATCGGTGAAACAAGAGCTACTTTTATGAGGTACGTAACACAAGCCTGGGGTAGCCTCGGCAAGGCCCAGTAAGCGATCCCTTGATGAAAGTGAGGGCAGTGCTCCACCTTTCATGTTTCCATAGGTTTTATTTGGAGCATGCACAGACGGGGCTGCAGACAGAAATGACAGACAATTAAGACTGCACAAAGGCAAGGGAAATTCAGTATCAGGCTACATGACCCCTGCTTGCCGGCAGTATTTCAATGCATATGGCTGCCTTTTGTAATGAAATTCTTAGGAAAAACCTGTGTGTGTGTACGCGCGTCTGAGTGAGAGAGACAGAGAAAGAGAAAAGGAACGAAAAGAGGGCCCGAAGCCCAAGCGATGGGTAAAACATGGAGTTATATACACCTGGCAGATTCCAGTTTCTAAACCCACCTTCATGCATCAAAGAGCCAAAGCAATAGACGGGTGTGGGGATTAATGTGGAAATAAACCTTGGGCTTTCTACATATCAAAGACCAGATAAGCTTATGAAGTTTAATTCATATGTTTTATTCTGCTGAAAAACGGCCATTTGTGATGATGGCTGGGCTGTCCCGGTGGAATGATAGCATGCTGATAACGATCCGGCTCCAACACTTCAACTGAATCCATTTCTAAGGAGAAAGGAATGGGTTAGAGAAATATAAATTAACCTCACCTCGCTGAGAGTGAGAAAGGGGGGTTGGTTCTCCCTAGAATGTCCACTGACAGGGATTTGTTCATCCCAATAACTGAGACATCTAGTTTGAGCCATAAAGGAACAACGCTGCAGACAGGCAGGCTGTGGCTCCAGACAGAATAGAAGAATTTTTGGTGGCGAGAGATGTCTAAATCTGGAAATGGATTTTATATTTCCAGCCTAATATCAAGGGCAAGCAGGTGAACTTCCTGGGTTTTCATTCTGCAGACAGCTAATCTTGATCTCCCTGCAGATGTGGATGAGGGAATGAAGTCAGACAGCACTGAAAATGTGACAGTATTTGAAAAGAATTAGAAGGAACTTGGCATGTGTTTTTTTTCCGTCCTTTTTTTTTGGAAAATAAATGTCTCAGATGAACATCCCCTAATGGCTAAAAAAATATGTTTTACCTGTGCAGATAAGTGTGTGGAATGAGTAATATTGGAAATACAAGCCTGTATACACATATGATGCCCTTTAAGGGGAATACCACACTTCATCCAGATTTCCACATTTATTTATAGCTCTTCAAATGCATCCTCAATGTTGCTGAAATACTTTCCAGTCACTTGGCTTTACTTTCAGTGTACAGTACACAGTGTAAAGCAAAACTAGAGAATATATAGTCTTCAACTATACATATGCCCTTGATGCTTTATTTTCTGGCTTTTTAAATGTTAAACTCTCCAACAAAATGTACTGATTACAAAACCAAAACAGATTTGGTGCTTACGACAAAATTATTCATATTTCTAGATTAACACTACATTTTTGTTTTTAAGACTTTGTACAAAGAAGTGAACTCATCATGTTTGCCTAATAAAGCTAGGCTAGCTTTGTTATGAAAATAAATTGATACTGAGGGATCAGGTAAAGAATGTTTCCCTTCTAAGTGGAAACATTTTTTATTTATTTATTTATTTTTATATATATATTTTTTTTACCAAGCATGTAAATTATTACTAAATGTTCCTCTGCAGCTACTTTTCATCAGCATGCTGAAACTCTATGTTGATGAAAAACATTTTTTTTTATTGAGAGCGCTTCTTCACAGTAGAATTTCACCCATGAGGTTTTACAGGATTGTTCCCTTTAATGAGGACCTGGAAAAGCTTATTTTCCCATCTGTGGCCTCTCTTATTTTCAGTCAGTTAATCAAATTACACGGCATCTTTAATCTTGCCTTATGAGCCAGTTTATTAACTTAAATTCTTCAATCCCTGCAGCAATGAGTGGGTGAGATTTGAAGAAAATCTATGTGCAGAGCGGGGAACAGTGCATCCCCCCCCCTTCCCTTTGACAGGCAGGCGTAGTGATGATGACAACTTTGATGCATTTTTCACAACAGTACTTAAAAAATCACAATGTATATTACTAGGTTTATTAATTTTCCAAAAAATGTGACGCGAGTGCAGTAACAGCATGTAGTTTGGGAGTGCTCCAGCCCTGCAGGGTGGAGTTATTAATGGATGCAACTATTCTGCCAATCTGTTAATCGCAACCACACTGAACCACATCATATATCACACAGCCTCCCTCAGACAGCCAGCCAGCCAACCAATCGCTCTACCAACCAGGCACTGAGGCATCAAGCCAAGTGATAATCAGACTGAAAGGGAGATACTCAGTTAGGTGTCCAGTTAGTCATCCAGCCAGCTAGATAACCATTCAAAACAACAAAATCTGTTTTACAATGCTAGCTAGAGTCAAGCTTGCCTCAGTCAGTATGTCTGACAGCCAAAGCAGCCTGTCCTGGCCCAAGCCTTGGAGAAAACAAGCTGTATGCAATCTGCACACCATAAACACAATTTGACACTTAGCACTGGGTTGACTAAGATTTATCACACACATTCTTGGCTCTTCAGTTTAACACACTGCACTCTGCTGTGACCAGAGTTTCACTTCAGGCTTGCAGGCAACGATTCTGTGACACCACTGCCCCTTGCCATTAACACATTCCCTTTTTTAACTGACCACACTTTACAAATATCTTACAACTAATCAATCTGATTTTGGAACTAATACTGCGCAACATGGCATTAGAAGCCTTCCCGTGAAAGCCAAATTAAATCTCTCTAAAGCACAACCAATTTTAGGTTTTAAGCTTGTGATGTAGTACATATATACTACTGTAGGTATCAACAGTGTTTTACTAACAGAGTGGTGGCGAGACACATAGTTTGTTCAGTACTAGGGTTGGCCAGAGTCACATTTCCTTGGTGTTATGGAGCTACAGATTATTTTTAGTTGCACATACTAAAACGTTTATGTTTTACTCAAGTTTCACAGCTGCAAATGAAACTACATATTCTTATTTGGTTAGAGTAGTGCAAATGACATGTGCCTCTCTTTTTAGATTTTTACATAACCACATTCATATTGTGGGACCTAGGAAATAATAAATCATCAAATGTCAAATATCAGAGATGGCATATCAGCGTCGGATGAATTTGCTCAGAGGTTGCCTATAAGACAGGTAAATATTTATATTTTTACCGAACATATTTATATGTTACAGTACAGGCTTTTTAAAAAGTATCTAAACATTGGACACTGCTCATTGAAAACAGAAAAAAACTGTCATTTTGATCATGAATGCAGCAGTGGTGTGACAGGTTGGTGACCAGTAGTGTCCAACACATTGTGAACACATGTTTGGCCCTTCTGTGTTGAAGAATTTGTCTTGTGTTGGATTTCAAATTTTAGATATTCACTTATTTGGAGCCTTTCCAAAGCAAAGACTGATGTAACTCAGAAGGAAGTGGGGACATGCATTTTGCTATTTGCATGTCCCCACTTCCTTCTGATCTATGATAGCTGCCTTCTTTAGAAGCTTTGACAAGAATAATGTCAGTGTACAGAGGCTTGGCATTTTCAAGTGTCAACTGCTCTATGAAAACTATTAAAACACAAAATAAAAAGGCAACTGCATCCATCTCCTCCAACTCTTAAAAAGCATATTAGTGATAGTCACAATAAAAAATACCTTATTCAAATATTCATTACCACCACTAAGGAGTTTGTATTCTGTTCCATTTGTCTGTCTAAAAAAACTCCAGAGCCATTTCCCCTCAAACTTCTATGGTGGGATGGGAAATCATGCAAAAAGCGATACGTTTGGGAGTAGTGGAGGGGATTATTTTTTTTTTTTCTTTTTTCATTTTCTTTACCATTTTGAGATAGGGCATGTTAAGTATTAATGGAAAAACCTATGGGTACCATTGCAGCACAAAGCAACAATGTTTCATTATTAAATTCAAAATGATTGTCTGTCATGTATACCTGCATTCCTTGAGTACACAATACAGTAAACCAATAAAAGTGTGGAAATAAATTATTATTACAAAGATGAATATTATTCTAAATTAGCCTGGCCTGTTGTTACCCCTAAAACAGTCAGACACTCAGCTACTTATGTGTTTGGCATCTTTGTGTGCACTACAATGAACACGGACCGAGATACCAAAGAATTTATTGTCTGAGGAGCTGAGAAAGAAATATAGAGACAACCATGGTAAAGGTTAGGGCTAATAGAGAATGTCCAAGTAGCTTCATGTTTACGTGACTACAGTGGTAAATATTATAAAGTCCATAGGACAGTAGCCAATCTTCCAGGACATGGCCACAGGAGAAAATGAAACCCGAATTTGATCAGAGAAATTGTGCGGTAAATAGACAAAGAGCCAAGGACAACATCCAAAGACATTTAAGCTGAACTCCAAGCTCAAGTTACTGTACATCTTTTTTTGAATTCCACCATCCATCACTTTTTTAAACAACGATGGGTTCCATGGAAGAAGACCCAGGAGGACTTCAATACTGACAAAATCTTCTATGAAGATATTATTTGGACTGGGTGGATAAAACTGGGGCAATGTAGCATTGTCACCTCAGCTTTATGTTCATGGACAGAAAAATTATGCTCTCAAAGAAAAGAACACCATTCCTGTAATACTTGCACAATATAATCTCAGGACAATCTATGCATCCTGGAGCAAAAAAATACTGCTCACTTTTAAAGCTCAGTCATGGGTCATACCCTCAGATGACCCAAAACACACAGCAAAAAAAAAAAAATAAAGCAATAGATGAGTCTGAAATGGCCCTCTAAGTCCTGATGTTAATCCTATTCATCTATGTAAATATCTGAAAATTGTATGTGGAGATGGCATCCATCAGCTATAGCAGTTTGCTCAGGGAGAGTGTATCTGTTGGCAGATACATTCATTTTAATAGGAGTTACAGAGGTCGCTTGTTGGCAGTGATTGCAATAAAATTTTAAGGGTACCATCATTTTAGTCAGTGCCATTTCAGTTTGTTTCATTATTTACAATATTTAATCAGATCAAAAAAAAAAAAAAAAAAAAAAAGGCTGATTTGTGACTTTAATTTCAAGTTATTTCAGAAATAGTTGTGGGTTCTTGTGAAAGGGTACCATCAGATTTGTCTCTGTGTGTACATATGATGGTGTAACAGATAATGATGATTGAATCCAGGCATCTTAAGCATGGGACTCACCGCCCTATCGGCTGTCGGGCAGCTGATGACTTTATATCCACTGGGGTGGTCAGGTCGGGGTGGCGTATGCAGCACTGCCAGCCCATGTCAGCATCAAAAGGAACCCTGCCGATGGCTTTACTGCCAGTTCAGCATTGGCATCACTGTCCATCTGACGCACAGCATGCTTTCTGTATTTAGGAAATATTTATCATTAATAATTAAGTATTTAAGCATATCTTGTTTATTTATGTTTTATGACATGTTTCTGTAATTTTAAAGTGCACACTACATAGCACAATATATAGAATACATTGTACGTAACAACTTACTGAACTCTCAACCGTACACAGGCACCAGTTTCACTAAAGGTGACAAAGGTGGGCACATCCATCACTCTGCCAGTATGATTCACTGACAGAGGGGATTAAGACATTTGTTGACCCCTGTGCTTCAAACCAGATCTCTGTTGACAGGGCCTGAATTCACCAACTAGATCTAGTCACTTTACTTGCTAGCCTCAAACGTTGATTGCACATCATAAATATGATAACATGAGTTGTAGTGGAAAACAACAGTAACAATGGAAATATCATAACAATCATGGCACAAGAAAAGTGTTTCCTTGGTCTCAAGAAAATGTTGAGATATCCCTCTCATATTAATGGAAACCCATTGCACAGCATTCATTCCTATACGTCAGTCAGTGTCTCAGTGTCCAAAACACGTACACCTTAACTCCGGTGTTGACCCAAGAAATGATTCCCACAATGACATTTGAGAGCAGCTTGGAAAGAGTATCGCTCTGCTGTTGATGTGACAAATATAGAGTAGAGCCTTGAGAACATGGCATAAAGGTCAGCCAGAGTACAGTCGATAAGACCATATGCATCCAAGACCATCAAAATGCAGTAAAGATACCCCCCTATATGGTAACATACCAGCAAGCCGTTGGCATACTCTCAAACTACAGTATTGTTAAGCTGTTCATTTGTAGCAGAATGAGGATTTCAACCATAGAAACAAACAGCTGAAATATAATACTTTATTAGAGAGTCACTTGTTTACAGTATCAACCTCACGTATGAATGTCCTTTGCAAAATCACCTCCCCATTCATGGCAGCAATACGTCAGTGCCTTCAACCAAGTACAAACAATTAATATTGTTATTATAAAATTTATTACAACCACCACGCAGAAAAAAACTGCAGAAGCCAAGGCCCACACTCTAAAAACTAAAATCAAATAAATATGTAGAGGATAATGCTATTGTAGAAAATAAATACCTAATTATTGTCGGCAATGTCTGTGAAAAAAGAAAGAGAAGGGAAGATGCGAGCAAGTAAACAAGCCCTACCCAAGGCAAACATATGGCAAGAGAATGACAGGATGGAAATTAGGCCAGAATTTTAATGATATAAAAAACCTGCCAAGGACATCTCACAAAGCTGGTAAATGAAACGTTTTTCTCAGGTATAGGAAACCTTTCAGATATATTATATATATATTATATTATTTATTTTATTTTTTTTTTGTTTTTTTGTGTGTGCGTGTGTGTGTGTGTGGGGGGGGGGGGGGGGGGGGGGGGGGGGTGCGATGGGCCAGTGTACAGTTGCAGGCTCTCATCTCATTTGTTTTTTTTTTATTTACTATGTTTGTACACATGCTGAGTTGGTCACCTGGCCCAGAGGATTAGAATGCTAACCAGTTTACATTCTGCCCACAGCTTTTGAAATGATTCAATTTTCCTAATCTTGTTTAGCTTTAGAGTATGTGGCTTTGAGGCAATATGGCATCCCTTTTCAATCATGGATCCTTTGAGGACATTTGCATATCTAAATTTTGTCCTGAAATTCAGGACAGGCTCTGCTTTGTGGCCCAGTGAAAAATCCAAAATAAGAAGCATTGCTGGGTCAACCTGGAGGCTTAATATATGTTTGATGTGTAGAGATAGCCACCTGCTTTTTTCCCCTCTTACTCCAGGTTCTGAGAAATGCTAAACTCCCTCTTGATGTTAATGGGATAGTCTGCTATTCTTCATAATTCCCATCCTCGGATATAGAAAAGACATGAAGTTTATTCCTCCCAAATGGATGAACATGAATTGTGTTTTTTTTCCCTCTATCCAGTAAAATGTACTCAAAGTTTTAGCCATAATATATATGTGTGTGTGTGTGTGTGTGTGTGTGTGTGGTTAACAAAGTTACAGAGTAAGTGTTTTCAAAGCATGAAACAAAATAGGCAAAGTATGCAGAATAATAAATATCTGCCTAACTTTGGGGTATTTTACCTCATGGCTACTCTTGATAATGATCTGATTAGACTGCATGTATTTGAATTAACAGAATGATCCATGCTATTAAAGAAAAAAGCAAGTAAAAAAACAAATATGTGTCCTTCACTAGTTTGTATTCATAGACCCAGGGTTGCTGCAATTATCTGCAAGAGTTAATGTGCACCGATATGTAAAATAATTGGGAAGCGGTCCCCTCTGAATTCAGTGTTAAGTCCTTATGGCACAATGATGCAGAAGATGTTTGCCCCTCAGATTTGGGCAGCAGGGAAGTAGCAGTAGACTAACCGAAAACAGATTTCCTCCTCATTTTTGTGATATTGCTTGGTTTACAAAGTAAGCTGCGGTGATGTTGTGTATTTAAAAATGAATTACAGTAGATGGTGCAAATTTCAGTGACACTGAAAGATTTGGGAATAAATTTAATGAGCAGTTGAACATGTTTATTTATTCATTTCGAAAAATGGTGTGCACAAATTGGACAAAGAAATTCTACAGTTCTAAAAATTAAACATTATAAATAATGTATGCAAAAAAATCCTGTTGTTGTGGCTGGCATTTATATTTTATGATACACTGTTATCTGCTTTAAAACAAACCCAATTTTTAAAGATGTATTACTTCAGTTCCATTTGTAATTTATTTTAGTGATGAATAGCAACCATGTCATTATTCTGAAATGCATCTAGTAGAAAGGGCATAAACAAGTTTTATCAGGGAATTTGGAGCTTCCACTCATGTAAAGGATGCATGCCAGAGAATATAAATATTGTTTCACAGGATGAGGCATAAAAAAAATAAAAGGATTCATCTTTCTAATCCCCCAAAGACCATCTTGATCTCATAGCTTTGGATGTTCACTGTGAATCAAGTAAAAAAAAAAAAATATTTTAAAAGGATAAATATCACTTCACCATTCGCCACCAGATGTATCTGATAAAGCGAAATGTCAGCAAAAATAGTAAAGCCGTATGTCAACAGAGCTGGCTGACAGACGGGAGGGAAGAGGTAAAAATGTTCTATCATGTCCGACAAGGTGTTCTTTTTGAGATTTAAAGATCACTGCACAACTTTAAACATGTTTGTCACTTTTTACTGTGACGCAGGGAACTATCATGGGCTTCACAAGAACTTTATCGGCTCAGGCTCAAGGTAAGGGAGAGGGGAAAAGAAGTCCATTCCCATTTATCTTAGCCAGGTTCCCTTCAAAGGCAACAAATAAATTACAGTGTACATTTGATACAAATTGATTTCTTAACTCAAATAACAATGTTGTCCCCCTGGTCAGGGCCATGTGTCACTCAGTCGCCAGTCTGAGTGAAAGCCTCAATCTGTCTCTGTGATAGAAATAGGGTTGACACATCTCCACCAAGGAATGCTAATCATGCGGGTCTGGCCTGGCCCTTTGTGGGCAGGCCATGATAAGAAAAATCTGTTTCCCCTCCTGTCAGACAGTGGGGCCTGCGCCCTGATCGCTGTCTGGGAGGAAACAAGCCATAGGCCTGGAAGTTACTGTCCTAGTTGTTTTGTTGTCTCTGTGTAGCTACATGGCGGAAGGGAGAGAGAGAGAGAGTGAGAGAAAAATAGAGAGAGAAAGAGAGAGAGAAGAGAGAGAGGGGTGGTAGGTGCGATGATGGAAGAAGTATGGGGTGTGAGGAAAAAGAGCAAGGCGAATGGCAGGAAGATGGGAAGAGACAGGGGTGACAGGTGTTTGATAGTGGGGGGGGACACAGGGAAGGGAAGAAAGTGAAGAGACAGTGAAAAAGAAAGAGAAGGAGAGAGAGAGAGATGGAGGAAGGGAGAGAGAGAGAGAGAGATCGGGGCTGGTGCTGTGGTTTTAAAGCCTCGGCAGCAGCTGTAACATCTGAGATGGAGCTGAAGTGAACCCCACTGAATATCTTGAGCCGATCTTATCATCGGCTGAAAGAAATGAGATATTGGCAGGAGCTGTTGAGTGCTCTCACAGCTGAGCAGGTTAATAGGGTTGGAAGGCAGGCCACAGGCTAATTGGATTTGCCGTGGCTTGATAAACAGTGGCAAGGCTTTTTTTTTTTTTTTTCTTGCCAGCCAAACATACAGGTCGACTTCACCCCTTCCCCCCCAGGCCCCAAGCCCACTTCTCCTCCAAGCCCCACCACAACCACAAGACGGGGAGAGCAGAGAGAAGGTTATTTTCTTTTCCTTATTCCCAGCAGACCAGACTAGGTGGGTCTATTTGTGCATCTGTGCGTGTGCAAGTGTGTGTCTGTATGTGCACATGTGTGAAAAAGAGAGTGTTGGCCATCTACTGATTTTAATCAAATACCATTTAACCCGTCTGACCTCCAAGAGTCATCACACATGGCCAGATCAAGCAGGGTTGTTCTTCTTTCTTGCTCAGCATTAGAGGAGCGGGTGTAAAGAGCCTCTTTGTGTCGACCGTTATTTCAACACCTTATCCTCTAACAGAAATGCTGGTTTCCACATCATCGCCCTTTTTAATTGCAGACCCAAACAAGCATTATTTATTGATAGGATGCAGTCAAAGTGGAAGGGTGTGGCCTCAGAAAGTCTTCCCGAGTCATTCTTGTAATCAAAGATGACAAGAAATCTATCTAACTAGCGCATAAATTGGTTGTTACAAAGTTACAAAAGCAAATACAACAGATGTGTTTTTCCAATTGCAAATTTCTACATAGAAATACCATTAAAAGGATTTACTGTTGTATGCAGTGACCGCACTTTACTCCTCAAGCTGTACTTCTGCTCATCTGCCGACATTGTTTTTGACCAAACAACTGTTAGAAAACATCTACGTGATAACCTACAAATAATCCAGTCAGACTGTTTATGCTCACAAACCTATGCCCAGCGGGAGGCTCACATCAAAGACTACACTTCCGACTATTCCAGTTAAAGGTCATCCAATCAGCAATACAAAATCCATACATCTTTGTTTGAGTGTATACGGCAGAGGCTTCTCTGGCAAACTTTTGTTCCCACGCTTGTTTTGATCAGACTGTAGTAGGTGCCCACTGTTTGATTATGTATGGATGTGTAGCTGTGTACACCTACACTGAAGTGAGTAGTGGGTCTTATGTGATGAAAGTATTTGTACTTTGAGTGTGAGGGCGAGGAGGAAAGCATATACATCAAAATCTATTCACAAGGCGAGAGACTTTGAGGAGCAAGTGACACAGAGTTGTTTTTTTTTTTTTTTTTTTTTAAAGAAATAGTACCCACTGAGAAACACCCTGGGGTGTCACACTGTCCTCATTTATATAAACACCCCCAACCAGTGGATAACTCCTCTGCATGCTTGGCGTAGCCAGATTGGCTTAGTTAGTGAGCACCCCACACAAGACAACCCAAGGAAAGAGTGTTTGGAAATGGAAGGGGAGAAAGAGAGGACAGCACATCAGACTGCCTCTGGATATCCATTCATCCAAAGAAAAAACATCAAGGCCTCATACAGCTTTGAAAGGGGAAACTAAAACACTCATTGATGTAGAAAAGGATGTCGGACGTCAACTGTTGGACAGACTACATTTGGTAAAAGTTCACAAATTTGCAGATAAGCCCTAATGTAAACGCAGAGACAACCACCCAAAAGAATGATAATGGCCTCTGGGGACAGGCAGGCTAGTGTCTGTAAAGTCCATTTTGGGATAGATAGGATTGAAACATTGGAAGAACAAGGCCAATCTTGCAGAGAACATTATGTAGGAAAACTTCAAGCGGCTCTGAAATGGGTAAGAGGACTGAAAACAAGTCTTGTTTGCTCCTAGGGGTTTTGCTAAATGGTCACATGCAGTCTTTAGATTAAGGTAAAACAGAAGGAGATGGGAAGAGGGAAAAATAGATAAAGAGACAGGACCATGGCAGAGAGAAAAAAAGAAAGGGAGGTAAGAGTGAAAAGGGACAGAGTCTAAGAGATACAGTATACAGACAGACTTCCTTCATCTCTTTGGCCATTGTGAATGATGGCAGCATGGAGGGAGGGGGGGTTTGGCATGGGCCGTCTCACAGACTGAATTCATCAGCTCCTATAACTTCAACTTGCCCATAAAGAATTTATGAATCCTCGGATAATAATCAGCTGCATCCATTTCCTGAAGAAGAAAGGACAACTGATGTCTGTTAAACAGCCCAAAGGGACTGACCTCAACTCCCAACTGATGGGTACAGAACAGGGGCACACACACACACACACACGCAGGCATGTATACACACACAGTATATTCACAGTGTGCATGTGTAAACACACACATGCACAAACACAGAAAGAGAGCTGAAATTTGAGCAGAATTAAGACAAATAGGAAACATTTCAGAAGAAATAAACAAAATGTACTTTATCGCCATTTACAAAGAAAAGTTTTTATGTGTCTCATAAAGACAGAAAGTTAACTTATTCAGTTTTTATTACAAATAATAATTTATACTTATTATTTAAAATGCTCTTTCGAATTTGAGTGCATATGTTGCATAAAAGAAATATAGCCTTTTACCTGCATATATTCTTTTATTCTGTCTAACAGTCTGCCCCCCCCCCTTTCTGTAGGAGAAGGTAGCTGATAATTACCACCTTAAGTTGTTTTTGCGCACAAAACTCCTCCAGGTTTGGGATCTGGATTCGCATGAAGTGAACTGGAGCGCCTTATCTGGCACTGCCCATGTTTTCACAGCTGACCATTCCTTTCTTTTTTCCTGACTATCGTCTTTCCGGCTCTGCTCAGATTCCATTCCTCACACATCAGAACGGAGACATTCATCTTAGGGATGACATGTGTGGTGAATTTCTCAATAACCTAATAGTCATTCTGCAGAGGAGAGACTAGGGAGGAGGTTATGATGGTGGGGAATAGGGGATTATGACATATAAAATGCTAAAACCCTGCACAGTGGGTGTGGGTTTGTACGCATAAAGTTCAAATTTGGTAATTTAAGCTAATGTGGTTTGTGGCCCTCCAGAGGCTGGACTGTAATCCATAGCATGATACATTCAAGCCTAGAAATGTAATACGTTTTACCAAGGCCACGGGTTCCATATAATATCATTAACTAGCAGTTAACACAAGAATTCTTCGGAGAAGCAAGTGTTCGTTTACTTTCCTCTCAAGAAAAGGTTGTTAAAGCCAAAAGTAACACCACATTTTACATTGTAGAAACACGTGTCATGCACTGAAATGCTTTTATTGGTCTTAGACCATGGTTACAGACTGGATTGAATTTCATCCCTACTCTCACACCAGCCTTATATCAATCTATCATCAGTCAATCTAGAACTTTCAATTGTCAAATTGTACAGACTATTTACAAATCCTCAATTTATAAGGCTCCTAATACTGTAAGAGGCCACACCCTGACACACTGTCAGACAAGGGTATTTTATGAGAACTATCTTTTGCCCCAACACCTTTATGTGATTTGTATCTGCCGTGATCCATATGGTGAGGATGATGTGCTTCGAAGAGGCCCATCAGTCAGTTAATCTCAAAGAAAATAGTACCGACAGATAGCTCTCTCACTTCAAGACAAACCAAAGAGAAAGAGTAGGAGAGGCGAGGATTCAAAGCAGAGCAAAATCAGCTCCTCGCAGAGATGGAGAGGGTGGTTTAGAGAGGGGGGATTAGGGTGCTCTCTCGCTGTGGAGCCAGCCTTTATAAAGGTACATCATATTACTCAAGCTTCACACTTTCATAGCTATATCATCATCTGCCTCCCACCTAAGCCTAACTGTTATGCCTGCATATTCTCTCTCAAACAAGATTAATACTTACACAATTGGTCCATGAGGAAACATAGTGACAGTAAGCTGACAGTACCTACTGTATGTAAAGCTTTACATGCAATCCAATAGCTCTTTTAATGTGTGTCCCTGTGGAGCTCGCCCCTATCAACCTCAACTCCATATCAGCTCTAGTGTGTGTAATGTGTACTTCATGATTTTGAACTGCGCTGCATTGACCAGTGAACAACGTACCACACAATTTTGTGCTCATACTGTTATAATTTTGTGCTACTAGTTGTCCTTCACAAGGAAATGGAATGCAAAAGAGATCAAACCCACTGTGAACTGGAGAGTCTGTAACTGTTGCACATCCACCTTACAATCTATTTACAGCAGCATGTTCAAAGAGATAAAATACGTAGGTTTTCTCCCGGATGTCAGAGACATTTCTGCTTCCCCTTACATAAAAAAAAAAAACAACAAAAAACTATATTTTGCAGCTTTTTAAAAAAAGAAAAAAAAACAACAACAAAGGTTATGTGTAAAATATAAATATAGATACAGTATATGGGCTTTCATGTCAAGTCAGTGTCCTCGAGTAAGATTAGGGCTGCTGTGAACATGTTTGACTAGTCAGTCCATTGCCTGGGGAGAGTCCCCAGGCAAAATCCATACTTTGAGTCCAGGGTTGCCTTTAGAAGCACGCCACAGAAATGATTAGTGCTGCTCAGCTGAAATGCACAGAGGGGCCCGTTGGCCGGCCCTGAAAGTTTCAAAGTGAAACCGGTACACCTTGTGTCTGTGTTAATTGATCACAGGCACATTATCTTGCCTGTTCAGGGCTTAATTTGCACTCCGAATCAACACCTTTTGTCAGCTACTGCAATCATTTGCTGGAAGAGGAAAAAAGGAATCGCTACAGCTTAATCATTCCAAGCAGGTGTGAGTCCCAGCCATTTTTGTGTTCCCTATTTTCATTTAGTCTTCTCATACAGGTTGTGTTTTCCGAATGCATTTCATTACACAGAGTTATATACAGTATTATGAGAAACACAACAGAAATGGCATTATGTGTTCTAACGATAACTGATCATGTTCAGCATAGAACAACAAATATATGATATGGGTGGCTGTTTAAAGATACTAGACTTTGTTGTGACAAAAAACATCAAGATCCAGAATTGGAATATCTAAATGTATATGTGCTTATGTTTTCCAATAAATGATAGATGTAAATAATACAAAAACACATTTCCCCCGACAAAAATCGGACACAGTGCAATCACAATTTCAACAGTAGGTATTGTCATTTAATGTAGGTTTTTGACACATCATGCATCAGTGCTTCAGAAGATCAGGAATCCATGAATACATAACACTGGAAAAATAATATGAAAAAGAGACATGAAACTTAAGAATAAATCTCTCAGGTACCTCATGGACAACTATAATACTTTTATATATTACTTGCAGCAATAGATTCCAAACCTATTTTCCTTTCGAGGAATATTGAATATTGTTACATGATGAACGTTATTCAAAGCTTTATGAAATGGATATGACTTATTTTCATCCAAACTAAAACAATATTGCCACCTCAGTGAATTATTGATCTGGTGAATAAGCCATTGCAGTGGAAAAACCTTACAGGCACAAAAGAAATGAGGATCAATTGACTGAAAAACCTGCATATTTGTTTTTTTTTCCTCCTCTTGTTAGTTATACATAGGTTTGTTTGTGGGTATTGCCTCACTTTCAAATATCTATTTTTTTAAACCTGTGAAAAAACTCACAACTCATGAAGCTAGAATAATCTGGGAGGGAAAAAAAACATTGAATTTAGACTGAAAGTTTTACATTATTAGAATCTCATTATTTTTGGCTTGAAATCAAATCTGTTTTCAACTTTTTTCTGATGCATGACTCCTGCAATGTAATCAAGCAACATCCCTGACAAATTCACGTTATTATATTACTGTAAACACATAAGATTTGCACTGCAAAAGTGTTAAATGTCACACGTGAGTCACAGGCTGGTTCTATATGACATGGTTGGCTTACTACAGTAACCTGTCATGCATTCACTCTAAGATAAGAATATTATCAACACTTTGGTGTCTGTGCATTGAGGGTGATTAGAGGATGTATAGTACAAACACTTCCATTTTGACTTCTGAAATCCTACCGCCACCCATTTGTTGCTGCACAAATCTATCACAAGAGGGGATCAGCTGAGGGAAATGTGTATTTCATTTCAGATGCTGTGCCCTTTCTAAACGGGTAGCCATCCAGAGAGAATGAAATGATTGATTTTTGTCATCCTCAATGAGGATAAATGAATGGAAGCTAAACCTTCCATGAGGAGAAAGTGGAAGAGGAGTAGCAGAGAAAGGAAAGAGGGGGGCTTAGCTTTCCTCATATGTCTGGCCAGACCAAAACTCAGCAAACCTATACTGTGTGTGTGTGTGCGTGCGTGCTCCTCCACATGCACTCCACATGCACAAGCTTGTTCACTTATACTTTGCTTCTAAGGTTACCTAATGAAATATTGATGGGCGATGTGGGAAGTGCGGGGGCTGGGTTGGCTGGGGGTTGGTGGTGGTGTTGGAACTGTAACTGCTGCTTCCTGTAGCTTGGGACATCTCTGTCACTCTGGAGCTCAGCGAGACAGCCCTGCCCTAATTTAATCTGACTTTGAATGAGACTGTATCACAGGAGGTAAAAAATGTGAGCTCACTGCACTGTTAAGAGGACCAGAGAGAGAGAGAGAGAGAATGAAAGAGGGGGAGATAGATGGAGAGAGACAGAAAAAAGACAGTGCTAAAATATACAGCCAAAACATTTCAAACACATCATAATCAATATTTAACACCACCTGTCAAAGATGTCTAATATATACTTTAAAAAATGACAGAACAATGAGCTCACTGTATATATGACAGAGTATTGCTCAGGCTATTATAATGTTTGACTGATGTTATACCGCAAGCGTGACTCCGCTAATGGACTGAGATATATCCTGGGATTCTTTTCATGATTAGATGCAGCTTAGTAGTTTCTCGGGGAAAGATGGCAAACTGTGAACTGTGTGACAGTGATGAGCTGCTCTGCAGAGTGCCTGCTACATAATTACCTGCCTGTGACACCATTTAGTGTGTCCATCTCACCAAAAAACATGAGGCTGAGGTCCGTTAATAACCATCATGAGTCACATTGTTTGAATCTAGTGCAGCCTTTCTTTCTGATTTGGCTTTGCTCTGCAATATGAGGCTATAAGGCAATATGTTTGCTTGTTAGTGAGATCTCAAAGCAGATGTGTTTGTAAAGGTGTATGATGGCCACAGTGCAGAGATCAGGCAATGCCTGTTTAGGTAAAACTACACAAGATTCTTATAAATAAAGTGTATCTATGGCCACACAGCAAGTTGGGCTGAAAATTTAATTATGCTTCCAAACTAATTTAATTTCACCAGTGAATTTTTATGTTTTCAGCCGACATGTTTTATCCAGTTCCTTGATTACACTGTGTCTAAATAGCTGTATAAGTGACAGTGCATGTGCCAATAGTTTATAAGTCGAGCTGGGAGCAAGTAATGCAGCAAGTGATGCAGCAAGTAATTGATGGCCCCTCACAAGTTCAGCTGAAGGATATCGAGATGCTATAGTGTAGTAAGTGTAGTACACCCTTTCCGCTGAAATTACAACCAGCCAAAAGCAAACAAAGAAACAACAAGAACAAAAAAAAAAGCTATTCTAAATGACATTCACAATAATTACACAGCAAGTGACGTGCAACTGCCAAACTAAATGAGACACATGCTTTGCAAAATTTGAACATGGTGTTTTGATTTGTTTGGCATCCACAAATGCCAAAAAGTCATTTCAGTACTCGTCTTTGCGGTGCGAATATTTGAATGTGCCAACCTGAGCAAAATTAGGTCTGTGGGGAATGAGAGTGATTTTTGTCCCATCCCTGTTTGTGTGCAGCAAGCATTTGGAATAATCTCCAAAAAATCTGCTGGAAGAAATGGTACTCCATTCTCAAGTGTTTCTCCATTTTAGAGGGCCAAGCCTTTTAGCATCTCTTCAGAATAAATATATCTATCTCATCTAGATATATACTATACTTACTTATTATACTATGCTTACTTTTTTATGTTAACCAATACACACACACAAACACACAAAAACAGAATTAATAGTGTGAATTTTTTGGGGCCTCTTATCGTGTGGCAAAATGTATTCCGCAACAGTAAACATTATGTTTTCTCCTTGCTATCTCTGCTAACATGATGATGGCTAGCATGTACTAATCTTGTAAAGTCAACCTTTTAAAAGGGAAGAGGCGGTGGATGAAGCTGGGAGGAAAAAGGGCTGGACAGACAGCTATGTACAGGATTGTATCCGCGCTAGGAACTGCCCCGGTCCATATCCAATGTAAGGTTATAGGAATATCATAATCCCTCCTCTGAGCTCCTTTGCGCTGAAGATGATGACTAAATTTCCAGTGTCTTATCACACACTCCCAGACTGGAACTAGTACAAGGGGTTCTGAGGGGGGAACCCAGCATGAAAAGTGCTGTGGATGAGATGATCAGATTAGCGGGGGCTATTGGATTTGTTTGTGGCGTTTGCAATCGGAGCGATGCAGGCGTTGTTGAAAATGCCCATGGAGATGCAAAGCCTCTACCGATCCTTTCACTCATGACGAAAAAAATAAATAAATAAATACTCTTCTTGGGGATTTTTCAGGAGTGTAATGTGGGGTGCTCCCGCAGGGGTGGGTGGAGGGTAAGTTGGGGGGAAACATATTTAACACTTCGGGGGCTTGGAGATGGGGGGGGGTTTGTACTTTATCAGGTGGGTGGATGCTGGACTGCTTCATGTGGCGAGACAAGTAGGATTGACTGGCGGTATTCAGCAGGAAGCGGGCTGGTTTGCGCGTTAACGGGCCACCCGCAAGGCAGAGGCTGTGGCAAAAGGCCCTTGAGAAACCTTACCTGAGGCACAGAGAGGCACATGGATTCAGAAGTGCCTCCTATAACGTGCATGTCATGTGAGGGGCCAGGTTGGAGAGGAGACACAAGGCGACTGTGCAGATTCCCTTAAGAAAGACAGAAAAGTAGAAACAGGGAGGGGAATGGGGAGAGCTAGTTGGCTGATGTAGGGATGAGCTTCCCTAAAACCCAGATAACAGAAAATGTGTCATTGTTCAGTTAGACAGGGAAGAGATCCAAGTAAAGGGATATTCCTTATAGAAAATATTTCTCTGAGGTTTCAGTGGCGGTATCAATCACTGTAATGACTGTGGGATAGATTCTTAATGATGATGAAGTAAACGCTGTACACTCAGCTGAAGGCTATTTCAGTGGGAATTATTGCTGGACTCCAAGGAGGGGGAAAAAAGTAAAGAGAGATATCCTGCATCACACCAAATGCTACACACTTTATCACTTTGTGATGAAATATAATAATTTTCATGTATAGTCTTGCTCATTGATAATATTTAAGAATATATCTTTTTTTTCTGTATCATTAAACAGGAAACAGGTATTATCATAGTACATAATAAGGCTGCTAAGCCCTGTGTGAAATCCCATCTGCTAGACTCAAATGACTCCCATAAGAGTTTAAGTCTTGCAGGCTGTTTTCCCACATGTTTAATTTTGTTAAGTGACACAAACGGATGTCAATACTGGTCAGCACCACTTACCCTGAATACCTCGTTCAGACAGCAGACAAAGACTTGGCTTTGCTTATATGACATAAAACGGTGGTGCACTTTGTACCCCTAAGCAACGTCATTTCAATAGAGAAAAAGCCACTGAGTCAGCTTGGCGAGACAATGTCGATAAGGTAATGGCACAGATCAATACCAAAGATTTGGTCCAGATCTTAATTAAAGAAACAACTGCTGATACAAATGATGTTTTCAATGGATTGATATTGCAGGGGGCAAAGGGTGGGTTAGCTGTGGTGGAGCAGCTGATCAATGTACTTAACATTAGCATTCCTTTTCATCATGTACCAAAATCACTTAATTCTCCCTCTCTTCCTCTTGTTCTATCACCCTGTCGTTCCCTCCCTTTCTCCAGACGCCTTTTCAGAACCATCTGAGGCAGCTCGCGCCCCCTCCCCCCCCACCTTACAAGGTGAACTTGAAGGTCTGCAAGGTTGTGCTTTTATGTGTCTCAACTTCCTGTGGTCACCATGTGTTAAAGCAGATAAAAATCAAAGACACTGTTAAGAACAACAACACGAGTCTTGGCATCAAATGTATGAAAATCAATTGTCTGTCACTCAGAGAGGAACAGTCTTTCAATTTCACAATGCTAATCTTTGGGAAAAGCATGTTCTCTTTCTTCAATATGCAGGTTAATGATGTCAAATAATTGAACTGGGATTTCTGGGTTACTCATACGGAATTTTATCTTTTCTTTGTAATCATCCCTTGTGTATTGTTCTTTGGAAGAACAGGTTGAAAGGAGGGACTTGTCTTGACTTAGAAAAAAAGAACAAAAAAGAAAAAAACCCTTCCGTCCCAAATTACAAATTCCTTGAGACAAGAGAGTCTCTGTTGTCTCCAGGCAACGGTGAAAATAAATAACAACTTCAGATGCTGCAGTCTCTTGTGAATGGTAAAACAATAATTATTAAAAGGGAAACTGAATTGATGGATCCCATTAAAGCTAACACAGAGTCTCTAGAGGCCTAGCAGCAGAAACAGTCCAAAGTCAATAGTGTGATTCCCCAGGTATCACTGACCAGGACCCAGTTTAAAGAGACATCAATCTGAGATGTCAGTTCCCAGCTAATGAAGCTACAGCGGATCAATAGTCAAGATACTACTACTACCTTAAATGAAGTACTAATGCTTGTAGAGATCACACCACGTGTCTCTAACAGAGTTGTGTCTTCACTGGGTAAGAGTCAGACCACAGAAAGACTTGAAGGTCTTGTTACATTTTCAGAATGTGATTCATTTGATGTTTTTATCATTTCAAAAATAAACTTTTCACTCACTGACTGCATGTAAACCCAGCTCTAGCCTACTGATTCAGTAATAAACACTTATTATAACAATCTCACCTGGTATGAGAATTTTTTTTTCGAAAATAATAGACAATTTTCCTGAAAATACAGAGCCGGTCTGGGCTGGCGAAATAATGCAAAGTTCTTATTTATGGCTATTTGGTTGGGCTACACAATGCTATCAGTATGACAAGTGCTGCGCTGTAAATTATATTTTATGCTTCAGTGTTTTTCCTTCATACTCTAAATGAGACTTAAGCTGTTATAAACATTTCTACTCCCGCACGCAATCACCTTAAGTGACAATGGGCCTAAATGTGATAACCAAATAAATAATATATCACTGGTATCTTAATTATATCTTAGTGACATGTACATTGTGCTCAAAAGCTTAGATTTTGTTTGAAATATAACTTAACAATCATATATTTGGACCTTTACTCTCACTCTTTTATTTTATGCATCACATGTTAATGCTACTGAAACTTTTATCATTCCCTTCCATTATCCTAATGCATGTGATATGTGAAAGCTCCTTAAATCATGTATTAGGGCATTGTGCTATGTAAAACAGTAGCATGACGGATAACAAGGGCATTTGTCTCAGAACTCAGCTAGTGCTTTCAAAAGAAACAACATAGAAGTTTCTAGCAGTGTGCTATTATATACTGTCCTAACTCAAATCATAATTTAGCTTTAAACTGTTTTCCACAAAATATATACACTATGTGTCTATTGTTGTCTGGGTATTATGAGGTGTGGTTTATAATGGGCGCCGGTCTTCTCTTTCATCTTCTGCCAGTGAAAAAACACAGTGAGGGTGGACATGCACAACAACAACACTCGTTCATATATTCCACCAAATTTAATATTCTGCACCAAGTGACAAAACAATAAGATTAAAGCATCCACAACCTTTGTGGAATCAAATGCACTGCACAGTACTGCACTGAAGGCAGTGCAAAGGATGTAGAAGCTCAGTAATTACCAGTTAATAATGGGAGGTAGGTGTTGTAGAGGACTGACTGACATCACAATTCTATAATAATTTCCACTTTCGCACCCTCCCCCCTCTCACTGGCATGGAATTAGTATTCACTTATCAAATCACATCAAAGGCTTCCGTTAAAATGGGTATAAAAAATCATTTAAACAGACAGTGCTGGTGATTATTCAAACTAGGTTATTTGCCATAGCCTGTACGTAATATAGCATCATCGTCAAGACAACTTCATTTCCCACTAAATTGCCGTCTGTCAGCCGAATAAGTAAATTTGCCACTGTTTTATCAGCATCACTGTGTCAAGTTAGAGGAATACATCAAACAGTCAATCTGATCAACAGGAAATGAACACACAGTGAATAATACAATGACTGAAAGGACAGTGGATTAGTCTGTTGAATAAGAAATTTTAAAGCACAGAAAATGCTCTTCTCTCCCACTGAAATGTTGCCTTATCACCATGACTCTGACTATATTTATTACATATTACCTCAGTAAGCTGACAGATAAATTGAAACTGCATAATGATTCTGAGCCTAAATATATACAAAGGTTTCAGCTAACACAGGAATGAATATGGGGAAAGGTCAGTTATTTGCAAGATATACTTTGACCTCAGGTAGTTTGTCTGACACCAAAACAAACTTTTAATGTACTATTTGAACTGGTTAATCATGTTATAATATAGGAACATTGTATCATATAATCAAACATAGAAAATGGTTATGCAAATAAGTGTTTAAATCTAGAAATATACCATCCACTAATGTCATGTTTATAAAAAGTATATTTCTTGGAGCTACCATCAAACCAAAATGTCTATAAACCATATATTTAAATTTATTCAAAATGCCTTTGTTGTAGCAAAATGAAAAACAATGAAAAAATTCAATTCCTGTACTATGCTTATTTAATAAACCCCAGACTATGCTCACTGTCAGTCAATCAGCTATTCAAAGTAAAATTGTGATTACACTTGTTCTTGAATTTGTACCTCCAGCAAATAAATATGAGCTCATTGGGATCATTTAACCACAGATTCCAACATGTTGAAATTACCTAAATGGGAGAGAACAGTGATACTCTTTTAAAGATTGGATGAGAGGAAAACAGAGTGAGGCAGAAGCAGATACAGAAAAAGAAAAAAAAAAAAAGAAAAACATAATAGAGTTTGGAGGTCTTTTGTGGAGCTGATATTGTCTCTTAGTTTGATGTTTGCCTTAAGGATAAAAAGAGCTCCTCTGCAGTAACAATATACACCAAAATAAAGAATTGAGTTTGAAAGAAAAAGGGACAACAGCAATAACAGAACAATGGTGCACAATGGCAGGTATTTAACTGCCTTAGGAGAAGAGGGATGGGTTTACGGTCATGTCTCCCAGAATAACGCCTCACAACTAAGGTCACAAGAAATGTTTCCTGGCTTTTCAAAACCTGCCCAGATTCATTATATTTTGAGAGGATCAAGCCAGAGATTCATGAACAGCGGTTTAACCCCCCCAATTAGTCAAAGTCCCTCTGAGGCATTCTCTGTCTCGTGTTGATACATGAGGCTACGGTGACAAACCTGCCCCGGGGTTAGATGATTCAACTCCAAAGTGAGTTCAAAGCACTCTTGTTAAACTTGGAACACAATACCAAGCTGCTGTGTGTATAGTTACACCCTGAGCAGTCAACGATGGCCAGACGCTGTACTAGAACACCTGAAAACTATAGAAGGACATGGATGATTGTATCACGTCATTGCTGTCCTCAGTGTTGAACTGACACCTGTGATTGTGTGACAATGATTAGACATGACAGGTAAATCCCAAAATAACAGAGTAACGGCGGAACAACTATGACGATCATGAAATTATTTTTATCAGTCTTCTTAAGTTATTCCATTTTTAACGCTATCAGACTTGGAGTAAGACAAACTATATTGCGAATTCATGTTGTTTGTTTATGGAAAGTGCAATAAAAGGTTGTTGAACACTACATTGCAACATTTACAACCTCAAGTCTCCTTCTAGCCAAAGGAAATGTTTAACTGGTCTATATATCTTGGCTGGACTCAAGAAATAGTTCCCACTCCTAATACTTTACATTACTTAAGCTTCATGTAACACCGGGCTGCACACGGCCAAACACTGTAACAGAGAAGCTACATACTGTATCTTGTTACTGACTTGGTTAACACCACAAGTACAACACAAAATGTGTTCCTTTGCAGCACAATGTTAATTTACTAATAATGCCTCAGTTGTTTGACCTGCATTTTCCACTTTAACGGTCAACTGGAAAACAGCCACTGAAACACTAGGACAAATAAGTTAGGACTGTTTTGGTAAAATATGAACAACACACGCTGTAAATAAATATGTCCTACAACAGTGTCCGTATTTTATAGCATCTGCTCATGTTATCATATAATTTGATTTTTTTTTTTTTTTTTTAAACAGCAGGTGTTTGTAGATTGTAAACATTATTGTAAACATCCATGGACTAAAAAATTACCTTCAATAATAACAATTGTTTTTTTTATAACTTATTTATCCAAACCCTTGGCTAAATATCATCAATTTCCTTAAGTTAGGAGGACATACATCATATGTGAAAAATATATATTTTTTAACAAAGGCATATGGACCATATTGGAGGACACTGACAATACCCCTCTTATTTTAGGTATGAGGACCTTAGTGTAATGTGATTTAAGCTAATTTTACGTAAACCATTTTGCACTCATCTCATAAGATAAAGATTCAACAATTCTCCACTTTCAGAGGAGCGGCCCCTGCACGTTCAATCCCATTTTTTCCTTTGAGATGATTTTCTAACAGACTTGTCAGTAGAATGGAGTTTTTTTTCCCCTATTCTTTTTTTGCTTTTAGTTATCTATATCTCAAAAGCTTTCCACTCATCAGCGAGTAATTTCAGACTGTTCCAAGACTAAAGGTGAGTGAATAAGAAACAGTGCCTGCAGCAAATAAAGAAAGTGGTGAAAAGGAGGAAAAAATAATAATAAAAAATATATAGATATATACACGTACACACACATAAGGGGGTACAGTGAGGAATGCAAGAAAGATAAATAAGACAGATACTTTGTTTCATTGTCAGTGGCACTCCAGGGTTATTTGAAGCACTTATTTATGCACTGTAAGCAGAACAATACCGGCGAGCAGAAATGATTAAATACAGACTCTTCAAGCAATAGACATCTCATTGTGGTGGGCCCTGGCTTGCCACTGGGCGAGCTTGATAAAAGCACTCAGAGCTGATAGCTGATACAATTTGCCAGCCGATTTGAATGGGAGAGGCTGGGAGGAAGGGGCTGCAGCTCAGTTGGTCTGTCACTGACAGCCTGTATAAGCTATAATAAAATCATTAGAATGTAAATGCTTTATTGCAAAATAAGAGCCTCAAGCTAGGGTGACATTATCTGCCGCCACCCGAATGAAAGCGCCGATTAGCATTCCCTGATTCAATGATAGAAGCAACTTATCTTTATTAAAAAAAATTTCAAATCGAGTCTTCATTTTTCATGATTGAGTTTTAAGCAAATGTAATATCCAGTTCAGTTTGTGTATGAAATTGGGGTGGGGGGTGGGGGGGGGGGGAGCAGGGTGCCCCCAAAATAATTAGTGTACGCATTTTCTTTGCCTACATGTGTTTCATAACCAACAAATTGGATTTCATATTTGACGTGTCACTATCTAATACATTTGCATGAAAATATGGGGCCAGGTTTACAGAATAATTACTGAAAGTGTACACCTCTTTAACATGTGTCTCATATAAATGAAATTTGATTTGTATGAATTTGACTGCCGCGGTGTTTCCAAATAATTGTTGCAAATATGAGGGTGAGGCTCGGACTTGATTTAGATGTTCATATGCGTGACACGCACACATTTTCAGCTGAGTCTTTAAGCAGGCCATTGCTTAGTAGTAGGCAGACAGTCAATTCTTATGCAAATAGCCTGCAGAGTATGAGAGATAATATGCTGTAGCTCAAATGTCACACTAGGAGTAAGAGTCTATGTGATATAAAAAAAAGGCTGACTTACATATTGTTCTGTAATATATGCATGCTAATTTGATATTCCTATTTAATCTTTGAGATGCAATTCAATAGTTGTATAAGAACACTGGTGACACACAGGATATCCTTTCTGTTGTTTGTGACATTGTCATACAGCTAATGTCTGATTGAAGTGATGATGTTGAAACATGTCAGGGCTGTATAAAAGTGGTGTTGCTATAGTGTCATTCTCATCTTATGTATGTATACAATCATTTTATTTTTTAAACAATCTGGCTCAGGTGTACATTTTTGAATTAAAACATTGCATGAAGTAACACTGTCTAAAGTGTATGTTTATCTGGAAATGATTTTGAATTTGTATGAAGACAGAAAAGTGTTTTGTGTAATTAAAAAACAAACAAACACTTTTATCACTTTCATAACTTGCTCCGGTTAAGGTTAAATTAATAAAAGCTGCAGGTTGCTTAGAGGGACCCTCAAGCTGTCCTCAAATTGAACTTGAGGGCATGTCTCTGGAGCAGTTCAATGCTCGGCACGGCCACTTTGGAGCCCTTGAACCATCAACATCCTGCAGCACAACACCAAATACAGGACGACGCTAACAGACCCCAGAAGATGTCCTCCATGCTAACAAGACAACAACTTGATGTCAATTGCAGTCATTGTCAAGGATTTCACACAGACCATCCAAGATACTGGCTGAAGAGTGGCATTGTTAAGAGCTTGCCGTAGTCCTATAACAATACAGTCGTTAACAGTGCACCTAGAGGATTTGCAGGAGAGTTCATGAGCCCCCTCGTACGGCAATCACCAGGTCATATATCTTGTAGAGTAAATGCAAAATCCCAGACCTCTGCCCCATTCATTGAAGACAAAAGGGGGGGACACAAACTAGTCCGAAAATACAGTGTAAAAAGAAAAGCTTACATTAAGCTCAAGGGGACTCTGGGGACCCCGGCCAATCGTTGTATGTGAAGAAGAATGGTGTTGGAGCCGAGGAACGGGCACCAGTAGATAAATCACTGCCATCATGCAGATTTACTGTGTTGGAGTGAAAAGATAAATGTGTAAAAGGGGTGTGTGTCAGAACCCACAGTGCAGGGCCACACGGTAATACTGGGTCAGTAATTGAACTTTGCTATAATTATCCTGAGGAGATAATATTAACTTATAGTCTTTGCGTGAGAAAGAAGCTGGTCCATAATTCATTTGGTGGATAGGGTGATGGTGCTCTCTCTCTCTCTCTCTCTCCTCTCTTTCTTTCTCTCTCTCTCTCTCTCTGCATGCATTGTGTTACTGAAATATGACGGCTCCATTTTTATCCTGTCACAATGACAACTGATGGGCTTATTTTCCTGTGGCCCCAGGGGATGATGAAATAGTAAGCAAACATTCTTTCTCAGGAGGAGAAGGGTGCTCCATCATAGTGGCTGGGGCCGCCACCACTGCCTGTGTTGTATGGCAATAACAGGAGGTTATGGGATACAATACACTTGGCCTCTTCTCAATACCGAGGGCCTACGAAGCACACCGTCACTTTTTTTTTCTCCAGTTTTCTTAGTGCTGCTTTTTGTAGTTTACAACACTGCCTTCACTTCATAAAGCCTTCTATTTCGGGTGAGTTTCGAATACTCTTTGGCCATTATGCACCGCAAGTTATGTTCTGATTAATTTAATGTCATTATTTAGCACAGTGACAGAGTAATCACTTTCATTGGCAGGGGTCTAGTGGCTTTACAAGACGTATGATATTCATAACATTTGCTTTAACACATCGACATGAGCCTTTAATCAATTTTCTATTTCACAAAGTCCTTGTAAAATAGCCAGGTGTCAATTCTACGTGCTAAAATTGATGATCAAGCCCTGCTGATTTATTTACGGGCATTTCATAAAAACCAGAACACCGAAGGGCCATTATTTACAGTATACCAAGCAGCACTCCTTCAGCCGCATCCTCTGTAAGTGAATGTACCAGGGCAAGGTTGCGACATTTACAACAGGTCAAAATAACAATGCCACCCAACTCTTGCTGCCTGACACTATCCCATTCATCTCATTTGAATAATGAGCGATACTGATGGGCATTAGCTGAGGGAATGAGGCTACAGGCACCTGAGGGGACTGAACGCTGTCAGCTCTTTTTTTCGTGGCCAGTTAACTGACTGTGTGAAGCAGTTGCCGCAATAATGGCGATAAGAGCATTCCTCAAGCCGCACGGCTGCTACTCCAGAGTAAACACCATCACACCCCAGTTTATCACCATGCTAACTGGATTTAGACAAAGAGCTACAACAGCAGCTTGAGCAGATATCGAATGATCAAACAACAACAATCAAACTTTATAGCAGCTCTTATTGTGCGCATAATCATTTTCATTATTGATATTCAAAGGCGTAATTTTTGAATTATAAATGCACAGCTCTAATACTCATTACTCCATCTTTCTGTCAGTGCAATATAACTGCCTGCTGGAACACCCACCTTGGTGTCTTGTCAAGTCACAGATGGGGGGGGGGGCTTTTGTCTCTTTGCTGTAAAGAGAAATGACAGTGTAATGTGATTTACAGGCAATCGCTTCAGCTCAATTAAATTAAGCCCCCAATAATCCATGATAAATGCACACCTACGCCAGTCATTAGGATTCAGCACAAAATATGGGCTTTTCGTTTCATGGCACCACAGCAGGAACACACCCTTTAATAGATATGCTGATTCATTTAGTCATTTATGTCACAATGTGTAATGCTTCAATGTCTGTTGGCTGCTATTGACTACTGAGCCCCTCGAGATTCTGGTTTCCAAAATCCAAGAAAACTGACTGCATGGGAGGCAAATCAACAGTGCAGAGAACTCACAGCGTGTAATAAGGGGTATTCATTAATGGGATTTTGGAAATAAATGTAATATTTATAATTGATGCAGCTTAGAATTCCAATTCATATTTTAAAAGTAAAGAAAAGATGAACAATAAAATGTATGCTGGCATTTGTCTCTTTTTGTCCTGGGTGACTTGTGGACAAGGACATTTCGAACATGGCAAACAAGGACACCAGGGCAGTGAGAGAATATTCGGCCACTACATTTTGATTGACAGTGTCATATTTGTAAGAGGGTTATGAACCACAAAACAAGGGTTAAAGGGAAATTGACCCAGCAGTTGACGGGTGACTGATACATTGAGCTGGAGGTCTTTAATCTTGCCGCTGAGCTTACATGAAGCTTATATAACAAATTACAATGCCTACAGGGTAATATATCACCTGATGGATCTCCGGCTTTTCTGTCTTCTCTCCTTCCACTTTTCTACCCATGAGAGTCCCGGTAGATTCACTCGAATATAGGTTACAGGTACTGTGTTCTCTGAATATGATCAAGATTGATGAGCTGTCAAATGGTGTTAAATTTGTAAAGTAGTGTTTAGACATTTAATATTTAGCTACACTCACTGTTATCCATTGATAGTTATGATTAAAAATGTATCATGACACAGTGAACAGTTTCCAGAGGATTTTTAATGAAATATAAAAAGTACAGAAATTCATGATTCATTTATTAAAAGGTGTAAAACACATTAAACTTTAAAAAAGAATAACAAAAGATATTTTACAAAACAGAAAGTCTCATTCAGTTCTTTCTTGCCTTTATTTTTCTCCCCTGGTAGTCAATATGTCACTCTTTCTTTCTTGTTTTCTTTCATTCATTTACTGTCTACAGCTTTATTCTCCACATTAGGGTTGTGGGGCCACTGGAGCCGACACAGGGAAAATGTGGGGTACACCCTGGACAGGTCACCAGTCCAGTTACCAGACTTGATTCTCAACCAAAATACCACATTTTACATGATCCATCACACCAGGTCCCAACACAATCATTTCCCCTCTGAATCCCTGGCATCAGACATCGAGATATGCTCTCTCGATAACAGAAACCCCGTCTGCCTTAGACCATGTCCTGGCTGCACCTGGTGAATGATAAAAGGTATGACTTTTCAGATAAGCCCAAAAGTAGAACAACACTTTCCAGGTGTAGATTATAGGCAAAGCAAAAGCCCTGCCTTGGTATGCAGAGGGAGGCAGATCTTTCCGATAGCTCTGTGGAAAGGATTCAGCTTCAGCACCCCGGCTTAGGATGTATTCCACTGTTCTGATCTCCTCAGACTAGTGTAAGGTCGGAGGTCATCATAAGCACTCACTACACTTCAGTTCAAGATATGCTGTCAGGATGTCAGTTTTGATCACTGTTAATGCAGTTTCCTCAAATATCACACATGTCTGTGCACTCTTACACTCCAATTACAAAAAAAGCTCACAGAGTACAAGCTTCACCGTTATTGCACCATTTAAGTGGAGGAATCAAGTGTGCAAGTCAGAAGTTTAACTCCACTCACAGCTCGGCAAAGGTTATAAAGTTACTTGTGAATGTGGAGACCTTAGCTGCCATGATCCATACTCCCCTGAGCATCTTTAAACAGAAGTACACTCATTGCAGATCACAACCTCTCATAGAATAATTGGTGGTTCTGGTTTAGGGCACACAGTCAGCACTTCTACGAGCAAATATGCCTGTCTGAGATTCTTCCTGCAGGCAGACTAATCAGGCATCACCCACAGCCTGTTTCAAGTGCATCTTAAAGTGGATGACAGAGGTGTGTTAAATCTCTGCAACCTGGAGACACGAGCAATTAATTTAAAGCTTTAGAGTAAGTAAAGTTATGGCAGTACAAAAAAAAGAGGTTAAATCTTAAATTTGGGGTTCACTTCATTAAATGAGCAAAATAGTGTGTGCTATTAAAATGCAAGGGCTCTAGTGACTAGATTACAGCCAAGTTTATCTGCATTATATAACTTAATGTTATTAAGTTAACTCCTGGACTTTTCCCCTTAGTCTCTTTTTTTTCCCCCACATATGAGGTTATCAGTGATAATATTTCTACCTTTGAATGAAGGTTATGAAGCTAAAAGATTAAATCAAACTTCACTCAGGAAGAAGAATATATAATACTGTATAAAGTGACAGCAAGAGTTTAATGACTAATATATGCCTAAGAACACTGGTATGCAGCATGCTAATATAATGCGTTAACGTTATTGGACATTAATGCCAGTTACTAAGCATTGACAGATTTTTGGTATGCGTGTGTGTGTGTGTGTGTGTGTATGTGTGAAGTAAATGTGTTCACCATGTGGCTGTCTGCAGCTCTTCCTGCCTTTAAGGTCAGTTGAGGATATCAAAATATCAACCTGAGGGAACAGTCACTTCCAGTACAGTTGGGAAATGATTCCTCATTCTGAATTTGAACCCTACATTGTATCAATGGAGCTGGTTAAAATGCTTTTATAGGCAAGTATTTGTTTAAGCATTAAACATTTAAAAATTGCAGAAGTTTGGACATGCACTTCTACAACGCTGCTTACAGAGTTTTTATGCATGGTTATGCATGTGTGGTTAAGCTTGAGATGAATAATGGAGTCCTACTCAACAGTTAGTAGTGCAACACATCTTACAAGTATCACAAGATGAAAATCCAATATGCACAAAGCAAAAGAGAGAAATAATCAACCCAATATTATATTATAACTTACCACGTGCAGTGTGGCTTACTCTTGTAAGTGAACTTCTGCTCTGATTTATATGAAAGAAGAAATTGTGCTGAAAACAAATCCCACTAGGATGTGAAATATGTCCCTATAATTATTTTTAATATGGCTATATGTTGTGCCACAACAAAGCAGACAAAGCCCAGCATCTCTTGAAAACAAATCCCCTTCCCACCCAAGCACACGGCTGCCGGGGACCATCTCCCTTACCCCCGTCTCTCAACAGCTTTTGAGAGGTCTAAGTATAAAAGAGCCGGGCACACTAACAGTATCTGTCCATTGCAGGATACATATAGAGCGTACGTGGGGAGGCTCAGGTAAGAACTTGCATCAATCTTTCACTCGCTTCCCCCCTGGACGATAAGAGAAATTCCAACAGAGAGATAACACTGGACATTCAACTTAATTCCAAAGGAAGAACTTTTCATCAGTGGGTCACATATAAGCTTTCAGAAAAATGGAGAGCTGTGAGTTTCATCTCCCCCCCCCCCCCCCCCCCCCCCCCCCCCCCCCCCCCCCCCATTGCTTGCATTGCACAGTCCAAGTAAGAGGATGACATTGTGAACCTGAGTTCTTACAATTCCAAAGCAGACATGTGGTTCTGAAAACTGGTCTTCTTATATTTTTACATTATTTTCTATCGCCACATTTCCCTACTTGATATAAACGTGTCAGATAACACAGTCAGCAGACCCTTGGTTGCATCTCCTTTGCAGGGCCAAAACATTACAAATTCAATGTAAGAAGTTTTGAGGTCAACCAAATTCTCCTTCAGGCTATGTTTGGTTTTCTGTTGGGATTTTCTGCATCTGAGCTGAAATAACACATTTCAGAACAGAAGTTGTTTTGATTGTCATTTTTGCAGACGAGAAATTGTTTTAGTCAGCTGAAGTAAATCCGTGTCATTTTGCAAGCTGTGGGAGCTAAGGCGTGGTGTTTTTGTAAAAACCAAACCCAGATTCCAGTAGAAGCAAAAGTGAAATGTAGCTTGCAGGAAGAAAAGGGAGGGTTTTGGATCCCTAATTTGGGCATACATGGCTTTGGTTAAAGTTCAAAATGTCAAGTAAATTAAATTCATGAGGAACAAAATGGGAGCAAATTAAGTTCTAATCATTCCCTTTCAGTTACACATATTATCTAAAAAGCATGTAAGTCCTCACAACTGAAGAGTTGCATTACTATTTTTAATAATTTTTTCACATCTTAATTACCATACTCTTTTACTACAATGAAAAAGTAACAAAAAAATGTATTATACCTTGTAAAATGAATGCACTTCGGATGAGAAAGTGTCTCTGTGTATTTTTCTGCATACGCATAGAGAAAAAAAATGTTTCACATCATCTCAAATGCAGGAGAAAAAAAAAGAAAAAAGAAAATCAGACGGCCCGTCCCTGAGTATCATTTGTTTCATTTTGCAACAGTAGGACCTGCAAAGGAAAATAAGCCAGTAAGAGAAAACTGACATTGTCACGCGGAAGACAAGCCGTTCCATACAGAGACAATTGATTAGCTTCGTAGCACAGCAATAGCCCTTACTCAGCTTGGGCGGTGTGTAAGTGCTAGTCTGGCTGTTTTTTTAGAGGGATCATATGGATCGATACGACATGGCACATTTAGGAGACCCCTACACTATACCCTGGGACTAGAAAGGCAGGAGTGGAGCCCCTCACCACACCATCTCAACCACCTCCACTCTTTTTTTGTTTGCTGATTGGAAGGGGGTTGGGGTGGTGACAATAATAGCTGGGCCGATCCTGGACACCCTGGTTCAAGTTTATCACCGTCCAAAAAGGATTTTTTTTTTTTTTTGACTGTTAATCATTTATTTGGTATGTCTACATTGTTTATTGCAATATATGACAGAAAGAAAATATGTCTGTTGACCCAGGCTTTCATTGCTGTTTTGTTGCAGGGCCTAAAACAATCAAGATGTCCCTCTGCAAAGAAAGACTTATGAGCAGGTGGGGAAGTGAAATAAACACAATTAAAATGACAGTGCAAATATACTGTTATGGTTGAAGATATATCACTCAATATTATTTGGGAAGAAAAACAGAGGTTTGAAGCAAGCTGTGGTCACTACTATACAGATTTGCTTTTAATTTTGGACTCAATCTTTTAATGCAATAAAAGATTTTTAAATAAAAATATAGATAAACAACTATTTTTATATTTAAGACAATGCTATATACTGTATATATATATATATATATATATATATATTTTTTTTTTTTTTTCCTTAGGTGAATTTGACAATTTTGGTTAGACTGCAACAACACTTTAATGTCCCACCATTAACAGCCGCCATGGTTCACATGCTGGGTCATTTAAAAAAAAGAGTAAATGGCTCAGTTTAAACAGAAAAACACAATGGGGTACTACAATTAAAAACCCGTAGTGCTAGTAAAAGCAGTTGGGGGCTGAAATTAGAGGTGGCACTGGGGTAATACATTTTCATTGGGGTCACCACTGCAACAGAGGCCTCTAATATATTTCTTTATCTTTTCAACTGTGCTAAAAACAGCTGTTTGCGGTTGTAGCAGATAATTCAAGTAAAGGTTTTTTGTCTATGTGAGCTGGCAGGGAGACAATGGAGACCCATCGATTGGAAGGGGGCTCGACATACTGGCTTCTTGTCAGCTGAATAAAAAGACCATTACCCCTTCTGCACTGGTTTGATATATACCACCAAGGAAGGAAGAATTAGGACTTTTACTTCCTGTCCCACCATCCCATATCTTTCTTTTTTCCTTTTCTTTTCTTTTTTTGTCCCTTTCCTTTAGTTTGTCCTATAATCATCTCAATCTTTTCTACATTAGAGGGCTGAGTTTGTGAAACAATAGCAGTGGGGTAATAACTTTCTAGAAGCGGCAGTTTCTTGCCGTGGGGAAGAAAAGGGGAAGAACGGTGATGATAAAAGGACCACGGCCTCGGTCAAAGGTCAGACACTGTGATCTTATTATTGTTCCTTTCGGCCCTTTCAAATAGCGACTTTACTAGTTCTTTACCTTGGAATAGAATTCAATTCATTTCTCTGAAAGGTTTCAAAGAAATAATCTGTGAAGACATGAAGTGATGTTTACACACCCTAACTTAGTTTCTGAATTTTTTATTTTTTGTGTCATGAGGGTAGCAGTAAATCAGGTGGGAAAACATTTGATATATTTGGCAATATTTCACATTTGTAGCTTATTATCTGTTTAAATTTACTTTGTTATCTGCCCAGCTATTATAAATACTTCAAAAAAGCTTGTTATTGTATATTATTTCTTTAATCGTGCACGCTTTTGTGAATGTTATTTTTCCAGAGAGCCTCTGGGAAGTGTTATAGGTGAACTCTTGCCATACTGTGAATTCCAGGAAGGATGCTAATATGTTCTAATTTATCCACTAAGAAAGAGATGTGTAAATCAATGATGTACTCTGTTTTGGTTGAAAGGACATAGCGCTGTACATTGTAATGCTGTTTGAAGACATATTTATGCATCAAAACACAGCATGGGAATGAATGAAGGTTCATATTTAAGTTCTTCTTTATTCTTCGCCTCACCACCACCACCCTCCATCTCCAATTTGATTAATACACTCCAATTTTCTGAGAGATACTTTTCTTACAAAGAAGAGATCCATTTCACCCGCAAGATCGAAAGTTAGAAGCCACGGCATAATTGATGACCTCCCGGGACAAACGCTCTCCTATTTATCACCACCTGACCTTTCCTCAGATCTCATCCATCATAAATTAAAGTTGTACAGCGATGGCATGGCCCTCGCTCCTCTCTCAGCATAACCTTTTGTCCAGAGGTCCTCCTCTCCGCTTCATTTGGAGCGGTTGGAAGGAGCAGCTTTAAAACCTGCAGTTCAGCACCTCTGCTGTTCAGGGCAGATGGTCATCACCAAAAGCATCTGTCAAACTCAGGCCCCCTCACTAGTGGCCAACCGGCATCCTCTCTTCATCCCCTCTTTTCCCTTCTCACTCACACCTTTCTTTTTTGTGTCATTATTTGTCATCTTATTTCTTTCTCTTTCTTTCACATTATCCCCTCTGTCACTGCTCCTGTCGCTGTTTCACTCAGGTGCATGTTGATGCCCAACATGTTCAACATGAAACTTTGCACTGCTGACTCGTATCTGTCACAGTTGGTAATGAACGGTCCCTGCCTTGAGAACAGATACACACACATGACAGGAGAAATTAAGCATGAGAGTGGAAGGAACAAAGTTTAAACTCCTTACTGATTTCATTTTTTAAAATGTAGAGCCAGCAACTGATCAGCAATGTACTCATAATAGTTCACCTGAGCATAGGAAGTAAGCAATACTTTGCTGTCATGTACCTGTAGTGTCACAGTCAAAATCGTCTCTCTCTCCCTTTCCTCTCAGTTGCTCTCAGTTCTCTCTCCAAAGATCCCACCTGCCCACACATATACATACACACCGACCCCTTACTAAAGACACCTATTAATATTGATGAGAGGTAGGGCATTAATGTTAAAACTGAGCTTTGGGGCCAAGGCCTCATGACTCCACTGTAATGATGAACACCAAGCAATTGAATAATTTATCATTTGTGCCATATTAACTGAGTGAATTTTCAAAATCTCCTATGAGATGAGGTCAGTAATTATGGGCCAATATATCTGCCAATTATGGATGTCGAGTGCTTGGCTTAATGAGGAGTAAAAAAAAACGGTATTGTATTTATACAGAAAACATGCATTTTAAAAATCTTGTCAGATCACATCGATTCATTAGTCCTGTAGTGGTGTTGCTCCCTTGTGCTTCTATTGCATCTAGATCTTGGGGACATTTTACTCCATGGCAAACTGAAAAGTGCTCATTATGTTATGTTCATCACTTGCCATTACAGGGAATATAAAGTGAAGCATGTATTTAAACAAAAGCTCTAATATTATTTCAAATCTTATTTCCCACTGCCAAAGCCTTGTTCTCTGCAAATTGAGATCAAGTCTGCAGTGATGTGAAGCTGCTCTTCAGGGGCTATTCAAAGGGAGCAAGTGAGAGGGAGCGATTCATATGTTTATACATTGTCATTCAGTGCATGACTACCCCACACTCCCACCAGAGGCATCCTACAAGTGACCCCAGAAAAGAGGAGGTCAGGGAGTAGGTCGTGCGGAATGGCCCGGCTGTTGGCTTCAACAATCTCTGACAGCTTTAAGTAGATCTCTTTTTAACCATCTATTTGGAGTGTCTGGAGCAAGGGAGGGAGAGAGAGCAGGATGAACAAGAGCAGAGCAGACTTCCTCCGGAAAGGGGAAGCTAAGAAGGAGATGCTGGAATAAACTTTGCTCATAAGTCTCCGCCCTTATTATAGGTAGAATTTTTTTTTCTCTGTTGTATTCCAGCAAGTCGTGCTATAACTCCATATTGTGTTGCCCAATAAGAAAAAAAAATCATCAGGTTGGGAATAATTGCATTTGTCACACTGTAATTAGATTTGAGATATTGTGAAACACTGATTATATGTTTATATATCAGTATATTCAGGATTATTGTTGAATCTAGTGGTTGCTACAGAGTCTTCCCAGTGTCTGTGTCATTCCCAGGCTCCCGCGGTGCTCTTCAACACTGATCTCTTGTTGCTGAATTTGTCACAGCGTTATTGGTCTGGTGAGGCTTCTCTGGGTGTCTGTAATGTCCAGAGTGAATCAAGTGTTAATATCTTTATGGATCCTTCCATCTGGTCCAATGATTACCAAACTGTTTACACTTAACAGCTGACTCCTCCCCTCAGCTCCCCATCAGTCCTCTGGGGCTGCATTGTTTATTTACAATTGTTGCCTTTCTCCCCTCTAAAACCTTTGGACTACAATTTTTGATTCTATCAATTCCTATTTTTTTTAAGTGCAATAGTCTAATATAATCACTGGATTGTGTCCAAAATTCTTTATTTGATTTATTAACTGGGTTATTAGTGTGCTATGGACTGTTATTCTCTCGTCATATAAATATATTTCTAACTACTCTAATTAAAAGCAGCATTTTATTTATCTTTACCTACAGTAGATAATATTAACACAGTGTTAGGCAAATAAAATGCACATATACAATATTTTATTTGCTATACACGAGTAGGTTTTATTCAGGTACTGTGAACTATTCCTGATACATTTCAATAAAATTATCTTTGTTATAAAGTATTTATTGAAAGGTGGGCGCCAGTCTTGAAATAAATACTGTACGATGAAAACAAATGTGAGTTTTTAGTGTTTGTACATCCCCACCATGTTGTCATGTTCTGTGTCCATTTTATTTACGGGGGGGGGGGAGTTCTGAAGTTCTGTAACTGTGTTCTACTGCAGCAACGGATAACGCCACAGAGATTTTATATCTTATATTTGAAAAATCATGCAGAAGCACAACATCCTTTCACAATGACCACACCAGGAGCATCGCTAAGGTCAAGTAGCCTAGGGAGATGCGCAAATGTTGTTACACTGCTTTAAGGCCACAAACACAAACACGTGAAATCCCTTTGTGTACCTGTATTCAGAGGAGCACAGTCCACCACTCACTGTCTCGTGCTGTATAATGCATTTTTATCTCCACAAAACCAGCAGCCCATACATTAGCATTATAGATTCTAATTTGAAGTCTTGTCACTGCTTCCCTTGTCTAAAATTGTAAGTGCAAGGGCTGCCATCTGCTTGCAATAATGAGCCTGACAACCCTGGTAAATGTGCTTTTTATTATCATAATGGCTAGTGTATTGATCTTAATGGACGTAGCATTGGCTTGTTCTATCAGTCAGAGGGAAATTGTGGGGCATGGTGAGCAACACCACTCCACATCTAACAGATTTGTTGCTCCTAGGCAGCCCTCATGGCCACTTCATTGATATCATTAAGTCGCCATATGTTTTGCTAATTTACCGCAGTTTTCAGATGCCGTGCATAATAAGACACGCTCACCGTGAACTTGCTTCTGACACTGTGACAGGCGGTAAAGAATCTGACTCTCTCCTCTTTCCTCTCCTGTGATTGTGTGTTCAGTATTTGTGGAGGTGTTTGAATGTGTTGGTTGTGTTTTGGATTAGTTTTTATTATATAAATCCTTTATTCTGGATGGTTTGACTTCCCTTGTCCTATCATACAGTATGTGGCCGTTGGGATTTCCACATTTTCCATTATTATCTAACAATTCCCACTTTTTCTTTTTTCTCAGTACTTCAATGATCCCATATCATCAATGTACAAAATTTGTTCTCATGATTTACTATAAATCAAAGTTAGAATTTGATTCATATTTGTAAGTAGCTCCTCAGCAATATGAAATTGAGTGGGATAATCGAGATTTCTACATCTTCAGCATGCAACCATTCATAGGCTTCAATTCAAAGCAACATGTTTGAAGTGGTGGGAAAAGATTCATCACAAAGTCTCATTTGTAACATCACTGACATGGCAATAATGACCCTTTGGCAGTATAGAGTAATGGGTGGTTCTGCCCTTTAACCTCAACCAATGGACACATTTTGTTTAGGCCAGTGCTCAGTGATTTATTTCTGACAATGTTGTGGCTTCTGAAGTCGTAGAGTTGGACACATTGGACACTGAATGGGACAATCATTAACTACACAGGACATGGTTCACTTTTACTCTTGCTCCACTCTGTGAAGGTATTTTGAATTCACTCCCCTTTCAGATTGCTACTGTACAGGTTTATGGAGAAAAATTAATGGGAACAGACTGACTGTGGCCAAAGTAACTTATTCTCACACCACCCTGACTAAGGGTAAATGTGACAGGATCTTAAAATACAATAACTGCATTGTATGAAACTTTTTTTTTAAATTGAATCCTATTTCTATGTCTAACATAATTTAAAATATATATATATAAAAAAATATATATTTCATGAAAAGAGGAGGCAGGTAAATAGATGGAGAGTGGAGATGGCAGCAGTATCAAAAACATAAAATAGAGAGAAGCATATTCCAAGTGAGACTGAACAGAGAAGAAGAACAAAGAATGGGCTTAGGTGTCTATAAACAAATCAACACATCTATCACCCTGGGCCTCCTGTAAGGGCCATTGGGTCACCGGTGTGTTTGCACCAATCCCATCACTCACTCAGAGTCGACAGGTCGGCCATTCCCAACCCACCACAGACTGCTTTTCCAATTCAGTCAACAAAGCCGAGGGCCTGGCACTGTCTGTTTAGCTAAAGGGGAAAACTGTCAGGAAAAGTAAGACGAATGAGCTGCCCTGATTGACTATTTCCTTAGATACTGAATCAATGGGCTTATTATCACCAGCAATTACAGTACTAATACAAACAGATGCTTTGGGAAAGACATCTGCTTAGAGAGATGAGACAACTAGATTTCCAGTCAATAGAGTGAAGAAAGCTTTGCTCTCGCTGGCCCTCATCACAGGAATTTGTATTCATGCGAGGCAAATACACAGTGCTGCACACAAAGCATGCAACACCTACAAAGAGAAAAGCTTCACGGTGAAACAGTTCACTTAAAACAAAATAATGTCTAATAATGTTTGCCACGCAAAGGGTAACATAGCTTGCATTTACTAGTAATCAATTCAATTCTAAAGAGAAGTGGATACATATCAGTTCCCTGTAAAGAAGCTGTTTTTCTGAAGCAAATGGTTAGCTTTCATGGACCACAGTAATTTAATTACACTACTATGATCATGAGATTTAAATTAATGCATCATTCTCAAGTAATATACATATGGGGGGTTATTTTGTATCTCTACAATTATAGTTTACATCATATACAGTATATATAATATATATATTGGAGGATTCTGATGGAATTACACATATTTATTTCATCCATGACCTATTTAATGGCTTCACTCTCTCAGCTGTATTTATCTCTCTCTCTCTTTCTCAACAATAGCTTCCTTAATCCAACAGTGGCAACATATTTGACCAGGAGGCCAAACATGGCCACTGTGTCATGTCTTGTTGAAGGAGAATAAAAAAAGCGACCTGCTCTGCTTCACTTCCTTATTATGATGTGATTCAGTCCACAGATCTCAACATAGAGCCCCGACAGAGACACAATCATTTTTAACACTTTCCTTTCTCTCCCATTATCTGTCTCCAACAATAGCCACAGCTCAACACCTCTCCTCCCGTTGCTGTGACACTGAAACCAGTCTATGGAGTTTCAGGGGGAGAGTAAGGCATATCATTGGAGCTAAGGCCATGCAAACAGCAAGAGGGCCCCATTCAGAATCATCTCTGATGGACGTGGTGCCACTTGAAGAGGACATGCCTGACTTGTCAGTCCCTGACAACCGTCTGTGTTTGCCAGGTGGAGCATTGAGGGGCCGTGCCGTCCTTTTTGTCACGGTCTGCTCCGTTACCGTTTCCACGCGGCAGGGCCCTTGCTATATACCACCATGGCTAGCTTGCTCGCTAGCTCCACGCCTGAGCAGGTAGCCTCAGGAAGGAAGCCGTGCATAAACGTCCATCCCCTTTCTCGCTTTCTATGCCGTTTCTCACATTTAATTATCTGATTTCTTTTCCTCCCATGGCTGGAAGGAGAAAAGAATTGCTCATCACGCCTTTTTTTTGCAGTGGAGAGCTGTTGATTGTTCTCATCAAAGCACACAGTGGACTTAGCGAAAGGAAACCTTCATGTCTCACATCACATGTTAGACCTTGCTGCACAGGCCCAAGTGTTTGTGAGCACTGGACCTGCGTGTGGAGTCAATGAGGAGAGCATTCCATCCATGTCACCACAGAATTTCTAAGAGAAGGGGAACTCTTTATTTTGAGATCTATTGCTCTGGAAATCATGGCTTAAACATGCTTGTTGACTGCGAAGCAATATACTCCTTGCCATGAATGTGAATACTCACTTTCAGCCAAAACATACCATCAGGAGGACGGAAAGCTAAACATGTAAACAAAAAAACACATGCACAAAGTGATGTTTTTTTTCTGTCACCTCTAAAATGTTGGATGCATCACACATTACGCCCTATAAATCCAGTCACTCCACAGTCTTCCCATTCTTAAATTACTGTGTAACACGCAAATCAGTTGAATGGACCAAGAGTAAAATCAACCCCCTACTTATGTGGCGATTGCATTTGAAAATCACCTAATTAGGTGATTATGTCATTAGGAAGGGGTGGTATTACAAAAGCCCCCAGTGAGTATGTCTGTGAAATGAAAGAGGCAAAGGGACCGTAAAGGTAATTAATCTATTTAACTCCCAAGCTCCAGCTCCCCATGCCACGGCCGGCAACACAGCAGTTCCACAGAACAGACTGAGGAGGGAAAGAATGCTAGTGGATTGCTTTACAGGAGTCGCCCTTTGAAATATATCCATAAATGACAAACGTACCATTATTCTGAAGCAAACGGAAGATTGGTAAAGTCAGTTTCCCCAGTTCCCGCTCCCTCTCGTGGGAGTGAGTATGTGGAAGCAATTATAGGTTTATGTACTGTACAGGGCAAATGACAGAACAAGTGATTCTGTGTTTTAAACCGTAATCTAGAATATTTTAAATGGTCAAAATATTGAACAGTATAGATAAAGTATATCACATAGCATGGTTGAATAATAACCACAATCTGCCAAATATATTTTATCAAAATCAGCGACACAAATTTAAGTACTACATATGTGTCAAATATTTAAAAACTTGAAATAAATACAGTAATTTGTGTTTAATGAATCTTTGTAACTTTATTTGTTTTATGACTGGGAAAAATGTGTATATCTTAGGAGCTGCATATTACAATAATGTAACAACAGGAAGTAATATTATTAGGTCAATCAGCTGCTTAGGCCCTGTTGTCCATATATTTATTTCTGTATATCTTCCTGTGCACTCTGTTGCTCGGCATTAGCAGGCAAGCAAAATAATTCTTCTTGAACAGTACATGTACCTAAAATTTGAATACATAGTCAATATTTAATTTTCTAAGTGCAACTGGTACTTCTTCATTGCAGTTCAGTTAATGAAGGACACCTAATTTACACCAGGTCAGAGTGTATAACGCTGCCCAGTAAGGAAAATGATGGCATGAGATTCATAAAAACAGTTATATTTCGCCATCAATGATAAAGTTTATGATAAAGGCTATAATAAAATGTTGGTTGATAAATTTTAATGGTGCTTGTTATTAATAAGGCACCCAGAACGGAGGGTGCAGTGTGTACAGTTTGATAATGATGTTGGTGTCACTTACAAGAAAGCACACTGGTTGTGAAATGCATGACTAAAGCAAAAATTGTTTTGGTCTGTTTTTTAATAGATTAATAATTTCATCCTAATGTCCATTCATATCACATTAAGACTACATAACCAAAACACACATTATTGCCTTTTTAATATTCTGGCCATTTGGATGTAGTGGAGCAGGGCACTGTACAGTAAAGCCAAGTTTTCACTGAAGCTCCCAACCGGTGTGCTGTAATAACTCACTGTGGCTGTCCTTGTCAAACCACCTAGCCTGAAGATAAATATGTCATTCTTTATGGCTTCCATCAGAATCCTGAACAGATTAATTTGAGAATAAAAAAAGGATTCCCCCTCCCATTAAATCCATCAGAGTGATGAACAGTCATTTAAAGTAAGTGCACAACTCTTGTCATTTGATTTTATGTGTTCAGTAATTTTATTTGAAACAACTCTCAGTGCATGCTGTATAGCTGCGTGTGTCCACTAGAGTCGCCAAAAGTTTATTCCATAATGTCAGCCAGACCATTATATATGCAGTTAAACTGCATATGAAATGGTTAGTGAAAAGTAGGACACAAACTGCCCCCACATACTTTCACATTCACACAGAGAAGGTCACAAAATCTGATCTGGGATCGCGGAAGTTAGGATGAAGGCGATGTGGCTCCCCTAGGAAAAATCTGAATCCCACTGATGATGGACAGTACTTAGCAATGATAAACCACTTCACCGCAGGCAGCAGTGTCTGCAGGTGTGTTTTAGAGCCAAGCTCCAACAGATTGGCAGAACAGTGTGGTGTAGGCCATTTGGCACAGACTACAGTTGACTCACTACTCCATAGGGAGAGACTGCCCGACCTTATTCCTCACATTTATATATATAAGCTTGTGTATGAAAGCTGATTTAAGCCCTAGGTGCCTCATTTTGGTAACCTATTCTTTCTGCCTTGTTTTTCAGAGGGCACAGTGGGTGTTTGACGAGAAATCAAAAGTATTCCTTAGGTCTCACTGGCCTCACAATTTGCAGCAGAGAAATATCTGTTGTGGAGGTAGAAGCTTAAATTGATCCATATATTAGATTGTATATACTTCAAGAAGGACAAATTATTTAAACTGGTTATAAATTCAGTGGTTGTGAGTGAGAAGTGGGTATCATCATAAACAAGAGAGTCAGTACCACAAGGTGATGGAAGGTCACGGTGTTTCCCCTTTAGGTTTAGTCGCAAACCAAGTTTGTGTTGAATTACACTTTTTTTTTTTTTACGTTTCTTTGTATTTATTCTCTTTTCGTCTTTCCTGCATACAATTGCAACTGACAAAAAATAGTAATTTCAAGTACAAGACCAGCTTAAGTGAAGCAGAACGGAGGAAAGAAAGAGGACTAACACTGGCTCTTGAGTATAGGTGAATTGCTGGATGGCACCGAATAGACCGACTGGCATTCAGGTGTGTCTGCAGAAAGTTAGAAAGGTAGAGATTTTTCCCCTCCTGTCTCCACTGTGCTTACCTATCCCTCTCACCTTGCAGTCTCCCTTTATCACTAAATCGTTCTCTATCTCTTTCTAACTCTCTCTTTAACTCCTTTTCACTCACATTCACCCGCCTGTCAATTTTGGTCCTGTTTCAATCTTCTCACCCGTTCTCCCTCTCTAATACTCTGAAAAGTACTCTCTCTGCACCTCATTCTCTCCCTGAGCACTCTCTCTAGCATTTACCAACCAGCCCCAGTGATTGCTGGGCTGTAAAATGGCCATACGAGGGAGAAAGAGTCTGAGAGAGAGGTGTTAGATTCTTGACAGTGGGGTCCCCCCATTATCTCTGTAATCTGGTGATAATTAGAATTAGTGCTCAGGCATCCCCAGGGCGAGACTTTCAATGCCTGCACAGTGTCTCTAAAATGACCTGGAGGTGCACTCCCTCTAAAACACACACTTACACACACGCACCAAAAATCCATGACCTCGCTGCACTCTCAGCACCTCGCGCACAGGCCCTCAAACCTTTCTTTCTCAGTGCCAACTATTAAACTATATCAAAACCGCTCATATTGGACTTCAAACCCTCAAATGCACACACACACACACACGCACACAGTCGCCGTCTCAACCCACGCCACTCAACCACAACCCCCAACTCACTGGTCTCCCTCGCCCCTGGGCAGTGCACAGCTGAAGGTAACAGTGGGTCACTGGTGTTTGGTGGTGAGGAGCCGAGCCTTCACTGCCCATTAATCTGCTGCTAATTAGAATGCTCAATAGACTCCTAAAAGAGATGTTAGCTGCCTAATTATGCTATCAGCTAGCTAGCTCACTATTAAAGGGAATTGATAAGTGGATAGGAAGCAATGAAAACTTGGGCGAAAGAGAGCTTGAGCAGAGCAGAGCAGGGCTATATTATTCAGTGGCATCTTTGAATATTTCACAGCCGACCTCTGTGACTGCTGCTTTGGGAAATGTAGATCATTTACAAATGATATAAAAATAGAAATGCATGCATGTCACCGTTTTTCTTTTCTCTCTCTTTTTTTTTTTAACAACTTTACATTGTTTCTTAAATAAAGAGATGCATGAAAACAATTTGAAATGGATTATTGCCAAATGAAATATAAACACAAAGGCAGGAAAACCACACATGCACTTAACAAACATGTGTTTGCCAGTTTTTTTTTTTTTTTTTTTTTTTTGCTGTGATAAAACTTTTCAGATGACCACAGAAATGCGCTCCATTGCTTTCTGCCTCCTTTGCAGTTTAGCTATTTTGTTAAAGAATAAAAAATAACAAAAACAATATATTTCCTATTCAACTGACTTTTAGGAGACACACAGTTTTATTTTGCAAATCCTGCTCAAGGTTTTTTTTTTTTTTTTTTCTCTTCCAAGCAAAGCAAAAAAGACAATGACATAGAACTCTCCATAAAAAGAAATGGTTGTTGATACTCAAGGTGTGGGTGTGTATAGAGTCCTGGCCACGGCCTTTAACCAGTGTCGTCTGCCATGAAATGTTGTTTTGGTGTCAGTCACAGCCACTGTGACCCCTGCTGCCTCAACACAATACCTCCAGTACCCCCAGCCCAGTGTGCAGCTCATTCACTGAGCCTCAACGCACATTCCAACCATTCACTTCCCCTGGAGACTCTCTTTTCCCCTGTCTCTCCCTCTCACCCCGTCACTTGCTCTCTATGTATTTTTCTTTTTTTTTTTTCTTTTCTCTTCTTCTTCCCTCCTGTTTCCAACCCATAGAATGATTCAGAATAGAGCGGCCCACAACTCGGCAGCAAGGATCAGTCAAAGACAGTAAACCAAAGCACTTTAAATCTAAAAATTATGGACAGCAGGGAGTAGATTTTGAGGAGGGCAAAGGCAAGACTAATCATATTCAAGTATGATACATTTCTATCCTTTTATTTTTAATTATTTCTTCTATGACAAAATGCCTTATATTGGGAATAAATAGTTGTTATAATAAACTACAATTCCCTGAATACGTAAGTAAAATGTAGTATGTTTTAAGATATATATAAAAAGAGAGAGATCTGAAAACAAAAGAACTCAGTGTAATATTAAAAAAATAAATTATTATGATGGAATAAATGCAGACTTATGGTGTGTAAAATACAATTTAAATATTTTTGTTGTTTACGAAAATCTGTGTGAAGCTACTTCTAAGGAAACTGGCACAGATACTGAGCAGATTTTTGGAAAATCCAACAAAGCAAATCTTACTTTTTAAATAAAAAAAATAATAATAAATGTCTACACTCCACAGTATCTCCAAGCAAAAGCCTGTATTGTCCAGAATAGAAAAAATGAGTATTTTTGCATGGTTATAATTCAAAATCTAATGCAATCAATACAAAGCAGGTTTATAAAGAGGACCATTAAAGCAATTTTCAATGTCCAACAGACAATCAATTTACATGTTTGAAGAATCAAGTGCTGACCTAAAATATGTCCGGGGAAGAACAGGTTACTATTGATTTACTCCTAGATGAGTACAATGTCTTGTATTCCTCTTGGTGGATTGTGTATAATGTAGAGTCAAATTGACAAAATGTCTATTTAGTCAGGGAAGACAGTGCTTTCTTTATTATGTTGATTGTGCAATAAACTCAATGTAACATGAGTAAAATGATAAGGTAAAAGACAACCAGCATTCACGGTCTCCGACTAGCCGATTCAAAAAATAATTATGCTCATCATTTATGTTATAACAGAGACACAACAGAAACCTAAGGTTTTTTTTGTTTTTTTTTTTCTTAAATGCATTAAATGTTCACTGTTTGGGTGTATAATAGTGCTTTAATACATACATACATGCACACTCCCACTGCCAGAATTTATTAAATTTATTATGGTAAATATTACATAGTTGAATGCTGATACAAGTTAATGCAGAACAAACAACTATGATAAGCAGGAAAAATAAAAAATAAAAATAATTTAATCCACTGACTCACTGTACAATGGAAAAAAAAAATACTTTCTCTCCTTGTTCCACAGAGTCTGTCTCTCTCTCTCTCTCTCTCTCTACGTCTTTCGCTGTTGTTTGGAGATCGATAGAGTCACCTTGGTTAGCTATTTGTAGCCTCACGGTTGGTGGGGTTATATGTGTGTGTGGGAGAGAGTGCTCCTGTGTGTGTGTATGGGCTGAGTTCCATATGCCGGTCCGTGTGTGTCAATGTGCATGCATGTACGGGAGAAAGAGCACACAGGGTGTGAAGAAAGCCATGAGGATCAGTATTAGCTACAGAGCCCTTTTTGCTCCTCTTTAAACTTGATTAAAGGCACTGGTAGTTGAAGCCTATTAAAGCACGTCCCTCTCAAATATGCAGCATAAGAACACCGCATATTCCTGAGGTGCTCATATTTAAAAGCCAGAGAAAGCAGAATGTATACGTTTTTGAACACTAAAAACCTATACATTCTTTTGAACACTAATACACTAAGTGAAAGCAAAAATGGAGGGGGGGGGGGGGGGGTGGGGGGCTAAAGGGGGGGGTTGAGGGGCTAAAGGGCTGAATTCAAAGCCACAACTTGGAAATACTGAACTGCTTGATCCACACCTGCTAACTGGTTTATCAAAATCACCACACCTATTTTCTGTGGCTGTCTGAGCTTATAAAAATACAGTTTGTTTCTGATGACTTTTCAGTCGCATTTTTTATATGCTGCACCAGAAGCAGGCTCCTTTCTTTTGAGGATTTTCCTGGTCTCTGCTTTATTTTGTTGAAACTTCTCGAAAAAAAAAAAAAAAAATTATTTGGTCAGAATTTTAAAACCTACACATGGTGTAGTGTTGAAATACACAGACTAAATAACTAAAGTTGATATTTTAGTAAGTATATACTGGCAAATGTACTGTAATTACTGCAATTAAAAGCCTCTTGAAGCACCAAGGGTCAAAGAGTGTGTTAAGATTGCGAAGTGGTGCGCAAATGAAATAGATACATGTATTATGACTTAAATGACAGATTATGAATGGGCGAGTGGATGTTGTGTGGAGAACTAAACACTGAGTGAAGTTCCTTATGCCACTTATAGCTGGTGTGTCTGGTGCCTGGCTTCTCTGTGCCTCAGTCCTCCAGAGGATGAATTAGAATAAACATTTAGGCACTGCAAAATATAACACGGATGTGTGTATTATATATACATACATACATACAACTTATGAACTAAGTTGGATATTCATGTCATTTTTGGATTGTGTGCCATTATTAAGAAACAAAGTCACTTTAAGGACATGACTGTGGCTGATGGAGCAGGTTGAATCCAAACCACAAATTATGAATGTCAGCCACTTGTTCATTTTGAGAGGAACTAATCAAGCCACAGGTCATCTTTTTATCAGCAGTGAAACAGTGCGTGATGTTGGCCTTGCTTATCCCACCCTGTCAAATTAATTAGTACCCATCATTAATATGGCACCCAAACTGGCTCTGACCTGCTAATCTAGAACCACGGTGGTATCAAATCAGCTGTGTGTACCTGTCAGATAAATTCTCATATCCTGTCCCATTTCTTATTCAGGAAATCTGTCAAAGTTACCTCAGCCTTACCCCCTTCTCCCCACAATGAAAACAATCAAGCAGGAAGGATTTGTGTTTGACAGTTTTGACAAAGCGGGAGGGGAACTTGTTTAGTTTCAAAGTGGAATGACTGCACCCCCTAAAGGTCTTAGTCGGAACTTCACACACACTTCTCTTCACCTCAAACTCCCTGTCCTCCCCACCTCCACCATCAGGATACCAGACAGGCGCACAGTGAGAGAGCGAGTGAGGGTGAAAGAGAAGACAGAGGGCTGTTCGTGAAACCAACATCATCCGCTCCTCTCTACCAGCCTGCTCTCATCTGCCAGGGTGCTTATGATCCATTTTCCCCCAGATATGAGAAAGTTGCTCACTCAGAGGAAGAAAGCAGTCAATCAATGCTACTGAAATAGCCCCACTCCATTAGCAGGAGGTAACAGGAGCTGTGCCCTTGCTTAGGGGACTTTGGCTCAGTCGGCTCCAGTCCCCTCGTCTCTCTCTCTCTTTTTTTTTTCTCTCCATCTCTCTTTCCTGTCTTTGACTTACTGGCTCTCTCTCCCGGTGCCCACCACTCCCCACCCTCTTTACTAAAAACAGATCCATATAGTTTTACAGATATTATGGCATATCTACCAACAGCTTTCTCATTTCCGCCTTTTACTTCAACACCTATCACGACAGTGCGCATTGTGTCATTTTAAAAGACTGTTTGTGCCCCATCTAAATAAACGTCTCTATCATTGTCTTGCCAAAATAGGCAGGCATGCAGTCAGTCAGTCAGTGACCTGTTTGCCTGTCTGGCTTGAAAGACCTTTAATTGTATTAAAAGTACACCCCTCTGCTGGCCCTTACACCCTGATCACTGTGTCTCCGAAAGCCGATACCTCAAAGCTCCTTTGTTTTATAAGGGGAAAAACTGTTTGGGAGTGGACCCCAGGATCTCCACCTGGTGTGCATGCCTCTCTCAGCTGCAGATTATTACAAGGAACATCTGCTCAGGGGTCACCAGCAGTGTCAGTTGGCATAGAAAGATAGGTGGCGAGGATCATCTTCACTTGAGCCCTCCCCTGTTTGAAGCGTACAGGACGAGAAGCTTCATTATGAGGAGCATGAGAAAAAGAGAAAGTTGAAATGTCTTTGGGCTGATTTATTTGGGTTAGTTTTAGGGTGAGGGGATGGATTAAGGGTAATCCTCTAATATGGATTTGTATCAAGAGTGAAGGACACACAACATCCAATTAAATAAATAATCTAGTGTCATTGAAGCCACATAACTGCCGTCGCACAAAAGTGTAAAGGAAGCCTAAATGGAGAAATCCTGTTGTGTTATCGCTATTTTATTTCATTTAATTTCCTTTTTCACAATGTATGTCACCGATTTATCAAATGTAACTAGAGAGCACAAAAAAAAAGCTGAATTGATCACAATCTCTGACAACTACCAGTCTCATATCCAATGCAGTCCTCAGGCACATTCACCCCACCCAAATATCCATCCCTCTCACCAACCCCCACCCCACCCGTCCTGTCTTAACCCAAACTCAGCTAGGCGGCGCAGAGATCTGAGCTGCGTGTAACGCTGTGTCAGGTGCTATTAGAGGCTGTTAGGTGGCAGCCTCCATCACTCTCTGTCTCTCTGTGTCCACTCCAGGGGTGAGGCAGTGCAATTGCCTTACATACACGTGCACCACAGTGCAGTGACAGGAAGGGCCTGATTGGCAGTGACACGACCATGTTGCAGAGGGATAGTGCAGGAGGAGTGAGAGCGAAGGGACCCAGGTGGCGTCACAGCAGCTCCACAGGGTGTTACTATATCTATTCTGCAGACCTGTGTGTGTGTGTGTGTGTGTGTGTTCTTGTATGTGTGTGTGTGTGTTAGCATGCACCCACTTCCCCAGGTGCTCTGTTGGAACATATTACATATACCATAGGATGACAGAAACGACCCTGAATGAGTCTGGATGGACCGGTTCAGGGAAAAGATGATGTAAAACATTTGACAGGATGAGGGATGTTCTTGTCTCCTCCGGTAAAAATCTCCAGACTGTGTGAGTAGATAATAAATGATCGTGTTAGATTGACTATCAAGTCCCAAATATACAGCATTAATGTTAATAAGGTATATGCAGATAGTAAGCCAGCATGACATTATCAATTGTACCTCAAAATTTAAAACATTTAACACGAAAAGATGCAAAAAATGTGGTTGTTGTGGTTTTTCATGGGCCTCAAGAAAAGTTTAACAGGAAGTGGATTCTTTGGATTTTGCTGCTAAGTGCTGTGGCTATAGTAGAATAAATGGCCATCTGCATGACAGATCCTAGTGCCCCCTGCTTTGTGATAAAGAGAAATGAAGGGTTCAAGAGAGGAGTGAGCATTAGGCCCCCTGTGGGGCTGCCCTTGTCTTGCCTGATCTAATGTGCGGAAAAGTAACAGCAGCTCTCTGCCAAAATGTCTCCCATATGTTACAGCTGTTGCTGGGCTTTCTTCCTTCATCTGCCATCCAAAATAGTGTGCTTTTTTTATCGTTAAAATGATTGGTGAGTTGAATTTACTGTTTGTATAATGTCACAAATTTTACAGTAAATAAAACTGTAAAACTGTGTCAGGTTACTTTGTGGAATGTGTGATATTTTCATTTATTTACTTTATTTTCTTGGTTTATTGATTTATTCATGACAGTTTTCTTACTTTTCCGCAAAAATGTCACTCTTTTGGAGAAAAAAAAAAAAAAACAGTGGACATTGTGTATTGTACTACATGTTTCTCAGGTCACCAACAAACAGGATCCATCACACAATAATAACCAAGCAAGTAATTGCCTTTCTTCAGGCTACGAGGCCCTTAGGTCTTCTTGTTCACCGAAAGCTTTGCTCATAAACTCCTGATTCTAAATTTGATATTGTGGAGGCTCCACTATTGTTGCTTGCACCAAAGCCTGCCTGATACTGTTTTAAAGCGCAGACCAAATCTCATGTTCTTCACACTGTGTCTCATAACTCAGTTAGCTTTACAAAAACATGAGATGTTTTCACAATGCTTCGAGGGAAACAACCCATGTATCTATTTTGACAAGGGAAATGCTCAAACTATCAAATTATGTTATAGGGACAACTAATATACAGTATACACAGTGTAAATATACACACACACACAATAATTTTATATTATAGTATTTCTATCATTAACCATTTCAAATAAGCCTTAATTCCCTACCACTAAAGAAGGAACTCCAACAAACAATAAAGACAATTTAACAGCGATGTCCAGTGTCATTTTTGAATCTGACAGTGTGGTTTGTCATTTCTTATTTGATTGAGGCTTCGCAAACAACATTAGGACCTTTGCTTATGTTTCTTTGTTGCCTTTGGCTATCCGCCAACTACAGCCAACAAATCAGGCCTTATTTCATAAATGCATTTCCCGAGCCGATTGCATCGGACAGAGGAAGATCAGATTTGTTCAGGTAAGTGTGTACCACTCACCCACTACAGAAAGGCACACACTATCAGTCATGTTATAACTAATATCCACTAATATAGTCACACTACGTGATTTTGTCACAAGTTTCCTTCTCTCTGTTTCAAAGCATGTTGTTACTAATGAAAGCATGTTGACTGAGAAGAGAGAAGCTAATAATTAGGCATATTTCCTCTTTATACAGTATGTATATGGTGTGATATCACCCCATGCCCCCCTACACCTAGAAGGGGGCAGTGTGTTTACATGCCTCATCTCCTTTGAAAAAGACACAGCTTATTAGCGTTTGTTTGTCCCTTGCCTTGAAAATCCCTGCAAATGACAAGGGAGTTCATTTTCCAACATCTTTGAGCTGAACATGAAAGAACCCTCTCGTAATTAGTGTATAGAGATTAATCATTGTCCACATTATAGCTTCCTTTGCTTTAATCAAACACAGAAAAATATGCCCTGTGCACATACTGAGTCGTGATCCCACTTGTATGGATTTGTAGATTCTGAAATGTGTTTGTGGACTGAATTCAAAAGCACAACAAGTTTTTGCAAAATTAATGGGTACATGGTGCATATTTAGCCTTTATCGATAGTGGCGATATGTAATAATGAAGCCACATGTCATCTTCTCACCCACACACAAACACGGATGATTGTGTCAGTGAAAATAAGAAAATGGAATAAGCATTTTTCAGAGATTTTAAATCATACACTGTGAAGCAAATAAGAGCAAAGGTAAACAGATCCATGCTAGTCAAGTTGGCACGGACACACTCACACACACGAGCACAAAAATCATTGCTAATTATTTCAAGCAACACACTGATCAATCCTTCATAACATAACATCATTCCCTGTGTAGGTTCTCAGCTACAATCCGATTCTGGTAATGTTTTTAAGGCTCTCATGCATTTAGCTTTTCTATCAGCTTTATGGATTTTACTGCAGAGAAACAGATCAGACCAGTCCTCTTCTAAAGGAGTTTATCATACTCCACCTGATTAGATTGACAAAATATTCAATAAAAGGCTTGTTAAAAGTAATCTAATAAGAAGCCATGCAATGTTACCAAAGGATCTAAATAAGGCTTATTGTTGAGTCTGCACACTATATCATTTGATGTTTGACTCAATTTTATTTGAGTCAAACACAGTTTTAAATTTCAAAAAGGAAAGTGAATTCTTTCCTTCCTTTATATTTTCATGAGAGTTTCAAGACAAGAGCAGCCCGGGGTATTAACACCTTTTGAAAATGTGCACTCCTGCACGTTTATCAATCCGGGGGCTTGCTCCAGCCTGGATTTCTCTGAGGTGAAAGGTTTCAAATCCCTCTTTAGATGGGTTGATCTTTTCAGGCCCATTATGCCCCTTCATTGTGACAGACTGGAAGTTGAGAGGCAGTTTGGGCAGAACACAGATAAAAAAGGAATTAGAGAGGAAAACCAAACTTGACTTCAGCATTTGTATAACTTGCCCGATCTTACACCTGAGCTTTAGGACAATTCAGTTGGTATTCACTCTTAAACACCTTGTTTCCCATCGCCCTTCAAACTATTGGGCTAAATCTGCACATTGAAATATCAGCAAATCATTCTAAGGATGAGGACAATATAATTTTTGGAATAATCCCTTTAAAAGCTGATTCAAACACCTTTTGTGGTGGTTCCTCTCATACTGAATGAATAGCAGCGAAAGAAAGTGAACATTTCTGGTTTATACCTTTTAAAATGATCTATGAAACACGTTAAGTTTGTTTTGAAAAATCTAAAAATACTTTGATGGTCTTATGAAGCATCCAGGCTGGGTTTGTGAGAAAAAAAAAACGCTTCTACTCATTTGAGAGGCAGTTCAGTTGACACTGACAAAAAGAACGTAAATGATTTATTTTCACTTCTCACTGGATTATATTCTTGTTGAACAAAGAGTATCTTATGACAGTAAGCTGACAGAGCTGAGGGCGACAACTAAGTTACCAGAGAAAAAGCCGAGATTGACTGTTGGGAAACCTCTGGGACACAACTCATCCCCTGAAGCAGCTGATCACAACACAAATGACAAATAATTGACTGGATGATGGATGATGAGATTAGATTTATGGGTTTAAACAAGGTCAAACATCTCACTTCCACCTGATAAACCACAACATTGCTCCAAACAAGGGAATCAGAATTATGGTTATGTGCATGATAACTCGCCTATCATGGCCTTGGGAAGGTTGTTAAGGACTTGTGTGATATGCAATAGGTGCTGGGTTTAACAGCTGAGCCTACTGGGTCAAAAGACAAGGTCAACGAACAAGGAGAGAGATTCGTTCACTGCTGTTTGGCACAAAGGCAGTGATTAGATCCTGGTCAATTTCATGGCCATATCCAAATATACTGTATATAGAGCCCAAATAAGTACAATCTATAAAATGACAACTTCATTTATGATGGGGAAAAGAATTTTATTTAAAAAAATAAAAAATAAATATCACTGTCAGACTTTAATATTAAACACTAACTTTTAGACCTAACATTACACCTGACTTTTTTAATCGTACATTATATTGCAGACAAATGACCTTACAGTCCGAGTTATAGACTGTGAGTAATTTATGATAACAAGCATGGGGTCTACTCCTGACATTTTTCATTTCAAAAATGTGAAGTGATATCTCCATTTCATTTATTTATAAAGGCAACTTTCACTGCTGATATAAAACCTTCACTTAAAATGTGCAGTGTTTACCATAAATCTTCTTTCTGTGATTAGATCAATCACATGGTCATGAACTCTTCACTTGACTCACATAATGAAGACCAGCCTCTCTTATATGGGGTATTTTTAAGACAAACTGAAGCTTGCAATACTGTTTACTTTGCTGTTAACTCATGGGGAATAAATTACCCACTTTAGAGGTTTCCAAGTTCACAACTGGTGTGAAAACAGCAGGAGAAGTTGACTATTTATAGAAGCTAAGTGGTTAACTTTTATATGCACTTTCTTAGTTTTTGCACAGTTTGTCTCCTTCATCCTCCATGGCTCGAGGACAAAGGAGCTGTTAACTGTTGAGAGCCAATAAAAGTGTTATTGCTGCCATCTTTAACATGCTGGGAATGAGGCGAGCCTTAAACAAACTATAGACTGCAGTGGAAGAATGATTAACTCCTGTATTTATAATGTTCTCTGTGTAAGGCAGCCAACCATATTTTTACTAATGGTTGATTTTTATTTATAAAACACAAATTTCCTGAATCAATGGCAATAAATTCTTAACAGCTACAGGATGAGATGTATAAATATGTTCTTTCTTTTTAAAACAACTGATTTCATATGAAACATTACTTACTTTAAATCAAGTTGAATGAAATAATGAATCATCATATTATTTTAAACCTTACAAAACAGACCGGTTCGAGAACCATATATGTTGTAGTTCTTGTTGTGTATTACTGCAGAGGTTATCGGACCTCAATCAATTACCAGACAATCAACTGTAATTAGTTGCATTCAAAGGTGTAAATAAGTCACTATAGTTTAATGACTGGAATGGAGAGGAGCAGTACTTCCTCTGAGAACACATAATTGCTGGAACTGCTAATATTATTTTTTACATCCAAACTGGCAAATAAGTTTTTTTTTTTTTTTTTTTTTTGCTGACATTTCCACAAATTTTCTGCATTGCTAGAACCAGCAAAACAATCACGATTTATTCAAGCAATCTGCCCATATGGTTGCCTGTTCATTATGTTTATGAGTAGCCAGTGAGTAAATAGTTTACTCTAGACAGGTCATCACTTAAGCAGTCAATGCACACACTTTGCTTTTTGAAAATAATTTATCTGACACCACAATAAATCAATGCATATTTAGAGAACATATGTTACTAGATTTGGACAAGCTGCAAAAGCCAGCCTCCATTAATAAATTGAGAATGTGAGGATTCATTACTGTATGGATTTTGAGAGCATTGCAATGCAAATGATAAAGAAATGCAAATACATGGGCATCATCAAGCAGAGTGCTCAGAATAGATTGCCACAAGGTAATCTTGGGCCCACCACAAACATTTCCACTGGATTATGTCGGGCTATCAGTTCAAAAACCATAACGTCCAGGGTCTTCAACATGGGCATATGTTATGTCAGGGAATATCTATTCAATTTAGTTGTTGATCTAACGCAAAAAAGAGGTAAGGAGCACTTGCTTTCTTTGACAAATTGTATTTTGACCTCATAGTGAAGATCAGAAATTGCTCTTCTTAATTGCCCTTTAAGGCTGCAGAACCAATTATTAATCAATGGGTGTCAAGGGAGCCAGGCCCTCCTTTTATGTAAAGCAATAAATTGCTAGATTATATTCATATTTATTCTAAATAGGTCATCACTGTAATTGGCATGTTATTAGGCTAAGGGCTTTTAGTCTGTATCAAAGTAATTCAATTAAAAAAAGTGAAATATAGATCTGTCCGGGATAAACAAACAGGCCAGCTGTAATATGACGGAAATGCGGTGAACAGTATGGTTAAGTAGCTCATTATTTTTGCTCTTCCTCGAGGAAAATAGCTGCTTCAGGAGTATAGTGCCCGTTTCCATTGTAACAGTCGGGAACTATGGAAGCACCTCATCAATCCGCTTATCCCTGTTCCATTGGTTGGATAATCTGAGTGTCTGACACTAATGGTGAGGTTACCTCACGACTGAGAAAATACACAGAGGAGCCATCTGAACCCCCTCGGCAGTTCACTTCCTCTCTCGTCTTTCTCACATACACATACAGACAAACATGTACCGCATTCTCTGAATCTCTCTCCTTTTTTTTTTTCCACTGTTCAGTCAAGAAGGTAATCCTAAGCTCCTTTACTTATCTAAGGGAGGAATTTCCAGCATTAGTCATGATAAGACACAGGTCCTCACTGATAAAGCAAAGGGAAAGCTCTCCAAAGCTAACTAAGAAGGAGTTACTTGTGGAATGTAGTTTCTGCAAGAAACCTGCTCAGTTTAAAAGACTGGCTATTGTCTTTATTGGTTTACCAAAAGACATTTGTCACTCAAAATAATCAATGCTTGTTATCAAGGTCCTTTTTATTACTTTGGCCCTGTTATTTATGACACAATTTAAATCCAATAATTCTGGTATAACGCAAGTTCTACTTAGTGCATCTCGTCTTTAACTAAAGATCAGAAACCTGTTGTGAAGGTTAATTAGAAAGAGAAAATAATATAGTCTTTTTTCCCGCGCTGCTGTATAACCTTACTGACGTTGACACAAACAACCTAGACCAAATGATTCAATCTCACTATAAAGGAGAGATGAGCTCACTGTCTGATCAAACGATGGCCTTTTTTGTGACACAAAATTGCATTATGTTATGTTTGCAAAGTATTGCTTGACAGATTTGCAGATCAAAGTTATTTAAACCTTTTTGAAAGTTTGGCTCATGTGAAAGGGGAGCAGAGCTATGAGAGGAGAAGTTGCTTGTATAAAGGTTTATCTTTTCTATCAAACTTTCATCTTTTTTTTTTTACATGTATCATGCCTTATCCAGAAACAACACCCAAGGTATTTAACCTGGTCCTTGTCAAGCACTGCCTGGAAAACCTCTCTCCTTCTTCAGGGAGTAGAGGGACATTTGTTTATTTTCAACTAGTTTGGCAAATTGGCCAAACTATCTTTACCATTTTCCAGTTGCAGCACTCTAAGCACTAGACTAAAATTAACCTTCCGCCTCACAGAAATGGCATCTGACGGATGGCGTGGGTTCAAATCAAGGTTAGGGCCTACAAGCGTGGAGAAACTAAAACAGTGGGCCTCCATGCCCCCCTCCCCTCCACACCCTGAATTCTGTGTTTAGGAAAGCAGCACTGTCACATTAATCTTGGAAGCTAACTTGCAAAGCAATTTGTTGAAGGTCAGCAGAATATGTGATAAAAGTGTAGTCTTGTTAAGCATCTATCATGGCCTGATTTGGATTTTGAGCAAAGATGTAGTGACAAAAATACACAATGGGTTCAAGGTAATGGGTTTAGGCAGGGATATTGGTTTGGGTAATACAGTTAATAGGTCCTTGGATCTGGGGGCTCTTTTAGGCAGATATGAGAAACATCACCGGCTGTCATATTCTCCGATGAGAGTATGCATTAGAGCAAACTCTATTTAGTAAAAGACAATTCAATTAGGGACTATTCAGAGACCCCGGATTATTTCCCTAAGGGCATTGGCTCAGTCGAGGCAATATTCAGATTTCATTGTGTTTTCAAAGTGGAGAAATGTCAACGGCTCGCTCCTGCAGTGGTCGGGGGGCCTATGGACATTTATATTTCAACGGTCAAACAAATGAAGACAGAATTTTCTCAATACAGCCCAAATGTACAGTAGCAATATTTTATGGATTGAGTGGCTGCATTCATCTTGTGACACAGAGGCTTTGTGGCTTGGTTTTGTTTATCATTAGATAGAGGGGCAACCATTTTGTTCTCTATGAATAAAAGCAACACGGCAGCTAACAATCAATGATGGGCTAATTATAACTCTTCCATGTATCAAATCAAATAAAATGTTCATAATAATTTTTAATGATTATCATTAAACTTTTGCAAAATACAAACTAAAGCATAACCACAAAACCAAAACATGTTTTGCTATGCTGATGACATCACTGTTTCTTCTGATGACTTTTTTTTTTCCTGCATCATGTTTTTATCCTGTGAAGCACTTTGAGTTGCTCTGTATAAAATAGGTCTATAAATAAAGTTTATTGATTGTTTGATTGATTACAAATAAAAGAACTGACCATTTGACAAGTGACAAATTTCCATGCATACAATTTATATTCTAAAAATTTACAACACATGTCAAGTTGAGATTTTCCATACATCACGCATATGTTGCCCATATCATGTGTGACCATATAGTAAGTGATATATACTCACTGAGCATGAAAGTATATTTCTATGTCATGCACACATGTTGCACATAACGTGTATGTCAGTGCATGGGACGTATACTTTAACATTCTACGATGTCAGTACATTACAGCATATGTCTACATGGTACACATATGTTACACATATCATCAGACGTCGAGACTACACCTGTCACTACATGAAACCAGAGACCTGCACCTACATCCAGGGGCTATGCAGTGCAGTAACAATGCAAGTGGGTCACAGATAGTCATAAATCCAACCTAAGGATATTATACAAGAAACTCAGATGCCAGCAAATCAATCCACAGTTTAGTAATGGGCTCATAAAATGTCTTTACTAGCTCATCTAAATACAATCAGCATGATACCTATGTAAACAAAGACATACAGTATCTTATGTGAAGTGACTTTGTGGAGATGACATTACAACAGAGGTGTGACTCAGAAACAAACAGGCAATTATTTAACTATAGCAAATGTTCTGAACAAAACACCTAAGTGCGCTCTGTGACCTTGTTTTGAAAGTCTGCTGTTTTGACAGTTACTTTATTTTGACCCATAACTGGGGAAGCGGTGGAAAATCAGCAACTTCTTGGAAAAAACCTAAAACTTCACAGTGTCGCTACAATTAATGACGTGCTTGAAGAGTTCTTCCTTGAGCGGGGAAAGGGAAGCCAATTTTACCAGTGGAAAGAAAGCAAGAGAGATGTCTCAGTAGATTAATTCGTCCTAGTCGCAATGGTGTTATTACCGGCAACAGCTCCAGGATTTCTATTTCACCATGAGACTGAGTTGATAAAGTGCAACACAAGTTAGGCAGATTTTAACTTTGTACATTAGATATCTCCTCTGCAGACATATTGAATGACGAATGACATGACATGATAGTGGCAGGCTACTAAGATTTATTCTGAAATCCAACCATATCACATAACTGCTTTGAGAACAGTAAACTTTGTTCCCGACTCCAACTGACATTCACTTCTAATCCAACACTGAATCATGTCCTTCCCATAGTCCTGTCTCATGTACACTACAAAATGCAGTGAATGCATTTTGACACTAGGTTGAATAGCAAATTATTTTTTTTAATTAATATGCACTTGGATGTTGTAAAAATATGCTGGCACTTCTGTTCTTTAAATCTCAATGACAGAAAGAACCTTGGTAACGAAGAGCAAATGTCCACATCTGCATGAACAGAACAAAGGAGCTTGATATCAGCACAATGTTTTGAGCCAGTACTTCCACTGCTGCCTCCTCTTCTCTGGGGGGTTAGCATTTTGCCTCCGACTGATTGGCCGGTCACTGCCCTTCTGACAGACTGTGTGGACATCAGCTTGTTAGAAGAAAGACAGAACAACTTTGACAATGTCCTTTCTTTTCCGACTTGCCAAACGGCTCTTTGGTTGGCAAAGTTTGACTGAATCTTTGTCTGCGGGAGGTTGCGAGAGAGTGAGTGAGTGTGAAAGAGAGAGAGAGAATGAGTAGAAGGGAGGAAAGAGACACAACAGCGACCATATGTTCAATGTGACCCTCATTATTCTCAATTAGGGCAGCCATCCATGGAATGGTCTTGCTGATAACAGCCCATAACACCTTCAGAGGAACGGAGCACAATCTTCCAGTGACACGATGGACAAGCAGGGTGGTGAGCACACACACGTCTACATTTACAGTATGTGTGTGAATTTGAGTTTCCCAAGTTGCATGAAACCTTTTGTAAACTTCAAGTCTCAGCATTCATGCGTACACTCATTATCATATGTAAATGTATGTATCTTTGTGCATGAAACATGGCAGACTTATAAGTATTTTGCATGCGTCCCTCTCTGTACCATGCTTGAGGGACCTGTGGTGAGGTGGGGCAGTTGGGCAAACAGACAGCCACTGCCAGCTTCTGGAAGGCTTACAAGGGGTGTGCAGGGGCACAGCCCAGGTCCACAGGGTGTCTGGATGGATGAATTGATGGAGAGTAATGGGGTCACATTGAGCATATGATGTAACGCTAACCTTATCCCTAACCGTTAATGACATTATGAATCTGACAGTGCAATTCCTCTTCCCCACTCGGTGTATAACAAGAACAATATTTTTACTGTGGTGGGTAGAAGATGGTAGGGGAGAGATGTGTACTTGTCTAATCTCTTTGTTCCTCATCCCTAACACTCTGTCATTTGCTATAGTCATTATTAGTGCAATGCTGAGCTGACAGTGACCCGTGAAGGAGGCAAGTGAGTGAAGTCAGTGAGAAGATACTGGGTTTTTCTTGCATATTTATAGTCTCCTGTTATTTCAGGATGAAGAATACATGAATTTGTCAAAGTGCACATTTTGTTCATCTGCCAAAATAAATCTCTCATAAAACTGTATCACGTATTTTTTTTTTTTTCGAAACCTAGCGTAAATTAACTTGCTCACTGAAATAAATGAATGAGGCCCACACTGGTCATTTGTGACTATTTCTCCCTGGCCTGCTTCCCAAGCTCTTACTGTAACCCAAGGAGCAGTGACATCATCTCATTCCTCCTTCCACTGAATTCAAAATGGCCCAGGTAATTAACTTCCCCATAAAGAGATGGGAGTCAGTGTAAGGCCACAGCATTGAGCAGACTCATTGATTAAAACCAAACAAGAGCCCTAAGCACATTGCAGTGGTGGCAGCACAAGTCACATTAACTAGTACACATTGTTTGTCTTTGATACTGTCCTTCTTTGACTATTTTCTCTTCAACACGGCAGATGGTTTTCAAACACAGTGCTTTTTTTAAATATTCATTTCAAATCTAGAAGGGAAGAAAACACCACTCATTCAGTGTCAGGCTTGGCTCAGGTGAGGGAGCTGCAAGAAAGCAAACTTAATTTGAACATTATTGTGCAAAAGTATTTAAAAACCTTCAAGGCATGGTCGTCAATGTTTCTGCATTACACACGCAGTTCAATTCAATCATTTGTAATATATAGTGAAACAAGCTCAGTATAATGAAAAGCAAACATAGGGAGATTATGCAATTGTTTAGGGTAAGTCTAACTTGGGTCAGTCTTATGCTTCCTTTTCCATCATGGTACAGTACAATTTGGAATGGTAAAGCCCTGGATCAGGCTTGCATTTTGACTGAGAACAGTACCTTAACTCGGTAGGCGGGGTGTGGGCTGTGCCAGATGGCCAAACGTCAAACGTGACACAACAGACAACAATGCGGGACATCCAGCAGTTCTTTTATTCCTGCTAGGTTTGTGGCTGTTGAGAATAAACTGTGGGTGTTTGCCTTGACTTCCATTGGATAGTTACACCACAAGGGAGTGACTTTTTTCTTTCAGCCAGTCAACTGACTCTCATGGGTGGAGCCGGTCAAGCTCCATTCTGACTGTACAGTACCACTTTACCCTGGCACCCCAAGGGATGGGTGGTAAAAAATATGATGATTGGGGCTGATTATTTTGGTACGATTCCAAATGGAAAGGCAAAAAAATGCATGTACCGTACTGCACCATACCAAAGCAAACTGTTCCACGCGGTGGAAACATGGCATTAGCTTTCCTACTTTGAAGTTTTCAGTAGATGGGTTTTTGACATTTTAATGTTCAACTAAATATAAACTAAACCACAACTTAAACCTCAGTTTAATTGCCAAGCCTTAACCAAAGTGACACATTATCTGACACACAGCTATTACCACCACCCTGGCCCTGCCCATAGCTGTACAGACACATGCACTATTGTAGAAAAATTTAAATAGCAATTTAAATGTTTGCATGTGACAGAAAGGAGAAAATGCTGTTCGTTATAATTGTTAGTGAAATCAGTCTCAATCAAGGAACACAATCAGTGTAAGTGCTTCTGTTGATTTCCCAGAACTTCATTATAGATATTCAGTCCATATTGGATGGGATTATATATATATGTATTGCTAAATTAAATGAAAACACTATACACAACCATAATCAAACCGCAACCCCCTCCTCCTTCTGTGTACACCTAAAACAGAACAAGCCCATACAAGTTTGAAATTGATGAGTGCACCACTACAAGTTCATGACTTTGACCTCCAGGGTATTTGATCCCTTGACACAGAGTTTATTTTTCTAAAGCTACAGCTTGATATTCCAGCACTTAATTTAAGAGTGCAGTTAAATCACAGAAGCCATAATATGTCAGGCAATCCCACAACTGGAGGTAAAAAGAGAGTGAAAACAGGGAGGGGGAGGGAGGGAAAACAGTAAGTAATGAAAAAGCTATGATTGCTTTTCTGTCCCTCCAAATGACAGTTAGCACCTCAATGACCTGCTCGGGGCAGGGCCATCTAGAAATGACACGCTAAGGCACAACGTCATCTAACAGGGTAGTTACAAAAATCAATACAAAACCCATTTCAAAGATGCTCAGCGAGCGAGTGTGTGTGTGTGTGTGTGTGCGACAAAGAGGGAGAGAGAAGGACCTGCTGTTATGTTCATTTATTGAGTAGGCCTGAGGGGCACAAAACAAACTTTTCTGATATACACATTACCAAGCAACCAATGAAATTCTGAAGGCTAAGCAATAACTGCATTCCCAGTCTATTACTTAAGTCATGAAGAGCCGCCCCCCACAGACGGGTGTCTTCCATTGCATGTCAAGTATGGCTTAATTTTCAACTCTCTGCCCACAGCGCCCTTCATTGTCACACATTTAACTTAACTAGGTATTGGCCAATGGAAGAAGAATGGCTCTTTCTCTGCTCGGGAATCGATATGCAGTCTTTCTGACATTCACAGAGAACACATGTAAACCAGCCGGCTTGGCCGTACGACTATCTTGTCTTGTTGGGAAACTGGCAAACATCACCATATATTATCCCCTTTGATTTGTTGTCAATACCCAATCACAGCGAAGAGGTGCAGGTCTAGCGGAGCACAAAGACACTAAGGAGTGTAAAACAGACAAATGGGCAGCAGGGATATCAATCCGAAGGGCACGTCAGCCTGGCCCCTGATGAAATAGGGTGCTGTGTCAACGACTGAAATTTATAGATAGTAACATGTGAAAGTGCTCACTCCTCACAGCCTCAAGAGAGGTCAATAGCCTGCTACCTCTGTCATAAATGGGGTTCTCATTAAGCTAGTTCATTCAGAGAGTTTCTTTTTTCCTCTTTAAGACAAAAAGAAAGAACAAACGGGCAACTGCTTGTTTGTTGTTTAAACCAAATTAACTTTTTTATGGCCTCCATCTTGCAAAAGCTTTAGGTGTAATTGAAATTGATATGCATGTCTTAAAACACTTTTTCATGTTGTTTATGTGTTTCTTTTAATTACGCTTTCTGCATTCTGCCTAATACTATATGAAGTGCCTCTTTAGGATTACATCACATACCAGCATAGTTTTTGGACTACACTGTGTGAAAATCAAGCAAAAAAAAAAAAAAAACAGTGGGAATTAAAACATATTGGTTTAGATGTGTGGAAATCCCACTTGTCACTTGTCTAAAACAGACTACAGCATGTGACTGAGAGGGATTTTATATCAGCAGGGTGCTGGATTCAACATGGATTTTTTTTTTGGGAAAGAAAAGCAAATAGAGCTTTTACTTATAGGTGCTCCAGAGATGCAATCACTGTTTTAGCTGTACTTGTGTCTCTATACAGTATGCAGTTCCAATAAATTACATACATCGGACCTTCACAGATGGAAGCCTCATACAATCCGAGGGAAAACACTGGTACATTGTGCAGTCTCATACACACAGAGATATGCACGCAGAAAATACATTTAATGTTGTCTCTTTCTTCAATGCCATCTGTGTCAAGAGAGACCAGTGGCAATTCAAAGCAATCGAGAAACCAGGTTACAAAAATAAATTTGGGGCTTGGCATGTTGTTGGAAAAGAATGGCAATCAGCAAATGTAATGCATTTCTGATGTATATTTAAGGCTCCGACACTAGGCCACAGATGTACATGTGTTGGGTTTCTATTTTGCAAAAGATATGGTTGGTGATAACCTATTATAGGACATCGTCAGTTTCCCCACTGCCTCAGCCTTGGACAGGAAAAGTTCCATCACTTGCTCTGTCCAGGAGATGTAATATTGAAACAAATTATGGCTGGAATTGAAAAGTCACAAGCTTATTCTGTCTTGATCAAACCACCTCCAAGAGGCTAAGTGCAGAAATGGAGATACCCCCCAAAATGTTTTTATTGCATTATCATCATTGACATCAACAGAACTCTCACTTATATATATATATATATGCGGCACACTGTGTCTGAGAAGCATCTGAACATTGTTTGCATTATACAGTAGTATATTTTTTGTTATACAGGAAAATAACATAATTTATTTTATTTTATTAAAGAAACATTTTTATTTAAAAAGTTCATTTCCACACAACTTTTTCTTGGACATGTTGATACTGTGCAAATTATATATATATATATATATATATATATATATATATATGTGCATGTGTGTGTGTGTGTGTGTGTGTGTGTGTATATAGTAGAAATTGACAGTAGACGCATACTTTAAACATAGTAAAGTGAGAGTTTAATCAATACAACTTTACCTACTAGCTCTACTATTAGTCACTGTTAAGGTGTGTCAGACCCAACAAGAGAAAAAGCTATTAATGTGACCTCCACCACACAGACAAATCTTATTTAGCGAGACATTGTTTGTAAGATGTAATGATCACATCTTGAAGTACATAACATTTGATTGGCTGGTAGCAGGTTGTTCTGGCAGCAGCAGTAATGAAAGAAGTCTCATCTTGGCTTTATTGTGTGGAATATTGAACCATCTGAGTTCTGCTTTGCCCTACGGTGGCCTGGAGGCACTTATTCTTTTGAGCAGTGATCAGTCCACAGAAGATGTCAGTGGAGATCCAGTTAAAGATTTCTATTAACACATCAAATCACACACCAGCGCTCTTATTATAAATGATACATCCTGTACATTGAATAAAGGCAACTCTACAGAATGCATAATTAGAAAGTTTTACAATATACTGTTTTGTTTTGTTTTTTTCCTTTTTCCATATGGTAATGTACTGTAAGAAGAACTGATGTTAGAAGAGCCTTGATTGAAAATTAAATTATTAAATTACTCACAGAATTTAGCAGATAAAGGTTGGGTACAGTGACTTTCTGACCTGGCAGGATCCCTCTAGATGTCTGAGCTGCAGCAAAGCTGCGGCCAGTGAACGCAGGGGCTGATCCCCCACATCCTTGCTGAGACCTCGTTAACGACTTAGAAGACCCATCAATATTTAACAACTCTATGATTGAAATTTCAAATTCATCTCCTCTATGGTATATCACAAAGGAGAGGGAGAAGGGAGAGGAAAAAGGAGGGGGCAGAGAGAGAGAGAGAGGGAGAGAGAGAGATGAAGGAGGCTTTTTTTTTTTTTAAACCAGGGAGCTACTTTAAATAAAGATTGTGATTTAGTGAGGCCACACCAAGTCAATTAAGGGTAGAATATCTGAGGTCTGTTTAAGAAGCCACTGAATCACCATATGGGATCTGACTATCCAACAATCACTCCAATATGAAAACATACTATTCCACAGGCAGGAAACAAAGGGGGTGAGAGATACAAGAGTGATCTCCTTCCTTCTTCTCCTAACACTTCTTTTTTCATCCCTCTCCCTCCCTTCACTCCATCTGCTCCTCTTCCTTGATTCCTGCCATATCCTTTTCATTTATGCATTTCTCAACCTCCATGGCCCCTCCTGTTCATTCAACAGACTCGAGTCAGAGAGCAAAGAGATTCCTTTACTATTTTATGAAGGTGTGAGGTTTCCTCACGGTGCCAGAGTTTTCCGTGTCCAACAAAGTCCACACACTTGTGAGAGGGTACCATGAGAGAGTAGGTGCATGTTTAAAATAAAACCTACTTGTTTAATACAAATCTGAGATCAGAAATACCTGCATGTGTTTTAGATCTTTATATTCATATGAGCATTTTTACATCTGGAATCTAAACTTTGAAATTGATGGGACATCATAGTGCATTATGAGGTGAAAACACTTAAATAAAAGTAATTTACAGTTTAACTTTGAGGTTCATCAATGACTTATGTGCATGTGGTTATATCACTCATCACACCTAAATATACTCACCCACAAAATAAAACTACATCCGTTATATTACAGTGCTAAAGGAGGGGGGTACTTAAATCTTTCTAAATGCAGCGACGTACAATAGCGTATGCCTCCCTAATAACATAACTGCTGTCTTCTCTCTTTGTGTGCTTGTATCATGTGGTTTCTTGGAGTTAAACAGAGCGGCCAGCAGTTAAACCAGAAAGAAATCACTTCCTGATGCAGCACACTCATCTTTCCTCTGTGTATCAAAGACTGTTTTTTGTGGGAGTACCCCTTCCTACGCTTCCCGTCCCTCCACAGCCATGTGCAGCTTTTGGTTCACTGGAGGTCAGGACGATCATTCACCCCAAGGCCTGAGGGCACCCATATACTCTCCCCTTTATGACCACATAAAGAAAGCCAAGTGCTCAGGCGTGCCTGATTAGCTGCCCTAATATGCTATTTGTGACTAATTTCAGAGGCACTAAGTCACAGGTAATGGTCCCAGGTTGTAAATCTAACTTGGCCAATCTCTGACGGCCCGTGTGTGTGTGCGTGTGTGTATGTGTGTGTCCTCTCTCCTACGGGATGCACTAGTAGGTCCCATGGTGAATATGCAGAGCCCATTTAGGTGAGAGGGAGGCCATAAAAGTAATGGATGGTTGATGAAGCCATCTCAAGCTGACAAGTTGACTTGCATCTATACAGAGAGGAAGTGTGTGTGTGTGCGCGCGCAAGCGTGTGTGTGTGTGCTTTCATTTGTATCCTCTTTAGAACCATTTTTGGTATAAACACTGACCTTGTCAGGACCAGTATTCATCATGGACAAAAATAATTAAATTTTGAATTTTGTTTAGGATAAGGTTAGGGTTAGGCATTAACTGGTTATGGTTAAGTATTGGGATAATGTTTTGTTTAGGGTGTACAAATGAATGGAAGTCAAGGCAGTGACCTAAGAAGAAAAGCTGCACAACCATGTGCGTGCTTGTGTGTTTGAAAATGTAAAAATGCATGGGACTGGAGTAGTTTTGTTTTAGCACAATCATTACTCTTTGCCTCCAGCACAGATACACTTTTACTGCTAAAATTTGGTAGTGTTGCATTTGTGACATTTTAAGTGCTGTACTGATTGACTAGTTCACACGATGCAAATCAGAATAGTTGAAAATAGTTAATGAGTGTCTTTTGGCTGTATCAGAGTGGAACAAACTGTTTTACACAAGGAACAAGGGTTTTTTTGACCTTGTCGTTACACTTTTCTTTTTTACTAAATTCTTTTTGATGGGGAAATGACTCTTTCATATTTATATGTGCAGTGATCGATTATCAAGAATCCATAAAAGAAGTAGAACTGGGAAACTTTCTGGTTTGAAAGGTAGTCAGGCATTATTTTCAGAATATACGCAAATGATTGTTTGAAGAATGCTGCATGCAGACCTTCACTCTCTGTTATTATAACTTCTCAAAATGTAAGTTTTGTCTATGTTTTGATTTTTAAGGAGGGGAAAGCAATGCTGTGCTTATACTGTTAGTGTGAAAGCAAAATGCAGTCTGTGTGTGTGGAGACAGAGAGTGACAGTGTGTACGCATGAATGTATGAGTGCTTTGGTGTGCGTGTGTGTCTGCGTGCGTGTTCCATTGACCTCTTTGTGGACTGTGCTGTCCTCCAAGTTGACAGAATCATCTCCTCCAGCTCCTCAGTGTTTAACACCCAGGGTCTGCTCCCATATGGACAGCCTCAAACACCCTCTGTATGATGCACACACACACACTTATCCAGCAGCATGAGGGCTCCCACTCTGCACCCTAACACTGCTCCAGCTCAAGAGAGGTGAAATCCATGGATTGTTGGGGGGGGTGAGATAAGCTACACTCACCTCAAAGCCACATAACCAAAAGGTTAACAGTTCTGCCAGATGTGGGGTCATCACCAGTTAAGAATCACATTATTTCAATATGACTGACAATGTACAGCCTTGAGACATTTGGACTTGTATTTATTCAGTCGAGCAGACAGAATATGGCACCCAAGACATTTCCCAGAGAATTGTTAAGATATGCAGCAGCAGTGCAGAGACACTTTTAAACCATTTGCATTAATGAGAAATGAATGACAATATACTGTGTCACATGAGGCATTTTGAGTAAGAGCGGGTACAACATAGTCCTGTCATTGGCATTTCATTGAGACTGTTTTTGAAAGGTGCACATTTTCAGACTAATTCTCAGGGCAATAAAGTGCATATGTGTGGATATGTATCCAATTAAGTAAAAGTTAAATAATATTTGGTGTGCTTCAGTACATTAAGGTCCATTTTGATAAGGCAATAAATTGAGCAAGATGGACAAAAAAAAAACAGGCAGACAGACTGGTAGATAGAGTGGATAGATCTTTTACTTTTTTAATGGTCCTATTCTTCTGTCTCTCACACTCTTGGGAACGATACCAAAACAGGTTGTGAACACCCCAGTCACAGACAATTGAGCAGCCGAGGTTAAAGAATAGTCCAAATAATAAGATGCAAGCCTCCAAGTCTGGTAAATCAGTGTAAAAAACACTCTTCCCTGCAGCCAAAATACTTCAACCTCCTGTTCCTGTTTTGAAATCATAAACAGCCCTCCGTCCCTCAGCAATGGTAATGAAATGCAAAACTGTGTGTAAGAAAATATCAGAACCTGCCTCAGACTTGCGCCCTTTCATCGAAAACACTGCAGCAGATATCACGTAACACAAACATGGTTTCTGTCTGAGCAAAATTAGGGGCATTAAAAATCACAGGCTGAGAACCTGCTAATTATTACACCCACTTACAGAGACAGTCAAGCTAAGCAGCAAGCCACCAGCTGACTCCTAATGCCACTTTCTCTGGGTAACAAATATCTAAAGGTCAAAGTGTGTACTTCAGGGGAATAAGGAGAAGCTCAACGGGCTAAGTGGTGTGTGTCTGTGTGTGTGTGTGTGTGTATCTTTGCAGGAATCTAGCCTCTCATGTCCTCCAAGACTATGCTGCCACCTGCAGCTCTGGGTACGAACAAAGGCACACAGGTCCTGCTGAAGGAAAGTAACAGGGAGGATAGTCAGTCATGTATTCTAAAACTCGAGCACAATTACTGTTGTAACATCAACCTAATCTCAGGCTACAAACTCATTAAAATGACAGTTACATGAATTACTGAAACATGGTTGTTGTGCATAATGAGTTGCAGTTAAAAAAAAATGAAGACCGTGATCCACTACACTGATTGTATTACTGCACAGAAGACTTCAAAAGATGAGCAGATATTTATTATACTAGACAGAATATTATAACGAGAGTATGTTATGATGTGTAAAGACAATACACAATTGAAGCTAAGGCCACATACAACACATAACTATAGCAAAGCAATCATATATTTCTTTATTAAATGTTCTACAACTACTATATATATATATATGTATAAAAGATTTGCGTGTATGTGTGTGTATATATATATATATAAATATATATATATATATACTAACCTTTTGAGATTATTGCAGTGCCTCTTTAGTTTTATTGTGGAACTTACAGGTGAACTTGCATACAGGGAATAATCCCATTCCACCACGGCTGCTTATTGTTTCACAACCCATTTACTGTTGCAAAGGACAGAAAGATGTATGACCCTGCACCAATTAAAATATTAGATATCAAAGTGCCGATGCCAGGACTGTTAAAGAAATGTGATAGTGAGCATGAGTAATGGTGCACATGACTTGTCATAGACAGGAAAAAAAAAAAGAAAAAGAAATGAAGGGTGGGGTGACCTCAAATGCAGAGATACTGTATTACAATATTTTGGTGTCTAACAATCAGCATGATATATAGTTATTCAAGGAACTCCCTTCTACAAGAGCAGTGAACTTTGGACTGACATTTGTACAGGCGTGGTAAGGGTAGAAGCCACCCTGTAATTAAAGCACTCACCCTGGGAAAAAAGGTGTGATCTTCTGTCATATTTTGACAAGGCTCCGAGCACCGGGCAAAGAAATATAGTTACATGCTTGGTAGCAGCTGGAAGAAGAATGACTGTATGTTTGATTGCCTGATAGCCACACTGTATCTCCAAGCTATTGCTTTGGTGATAGCAAGGTAGAGAAAGTAGCATGCATGCCCCTGTGTGTGTGTGTGTGTGTGTGTGTACTCTAAATACACAACACTTCTAAGATAATGACATCCATATTTGATATTCAGCATAGTAACCCAATCCGTGTTTGAGTTGATGAGCATTTCAGTAAATTTATTTTGACTTCACTGCCTTGTAGAAACCCGAGACAGACACCATATATGCACGGTCAGAATCATTAAGTCAACATGCCATCAGGTTCAACTCACAGTCTCTCCTCAGAACTTGAGAATGATACAGCCTGACGCGGCTTGAACTTTACATCTGCCAGGAGGGGCTATTCTCTGTCGGCTTCATCGTTCTCCCATGCCTTTGAATAGTGTAAGCATCTTGTGGATGTGGAGACACATTTGTCATCCTTGTTTGACAGGCTTGATGAAGGGGTTGTCTGTCAGTGTTTCACAAATCCGACCAGACCACAAGCCTGCGGGTGGCACATAGACAGTCACGAGCGGGGGGGGGGGTTCCCTCCCCTCCTGGCTCACAGGGTAATTGTGATAATACTGGGATGGAAAATTATAGAGGGGTGAGTTAAGGAGATACTTGAGTTAAATGCAGAGGCTTGACACGGTGAGGAGAGTGTGGGTGGTCTGTGACTATGGGGGCAAGTGCTTACAGTTAATTCTTAAATGCTGTGATAGCTGTAGCACTTACATGCAGTCTGGTGTTAAACCTAATAAGCCAAAGATTTTTTTTTTTTTTTTTCCTTTTTTTTTCCTTTGTGTAAATGATTAGTGTAATTAGTGGTGAAAGTGTGGTGCTTATGATTTCAAAACAGATGCATTGTTCTGTGCATTTTTCATCCTGTCACAGTCACTATATTGAATGTTAAATCATGCCGTTCAGGTGATGTATCATAACATTTGCATAAAATACTGGGATGATCCAAGCCAGTCAGCAAATGCCATAAAAGTCATATAAACTAACTTTGACTTGAAAAAAGACAAATGCATTATTTCCCTGTTTCTCTCCCTCCCTCCCTCTCTGTTGCTGACATTAGGGTCAATCTAGCATATAATAGACAAACTTGGCACTACTCTTGCAACTCTGGGAGAGGTCCGGGAGATTTATCAATCAACTGGCCACATTAAACGGATTTCCTAATGAAGTGAAGTCTTTACAGGGATTAATCCTCTACCACCTGCAAGGAGCCACCTGCTCGACTGCCATAATTGGCATGGATGGCACCACTGCCATCAGCAGAAAGACGAGAGGCAGAGAATGAGAAAAGAGCTAGCGAGAGTGGGGGAAGAGAGATGACTGGGATGAACGGGGAGGAAGAGAGAAATAGACGGACAGAGAGGAAACAAGTTGGAGAGAGGACAAAGAACCTAGACATTGGGGTGTCAAACTCATGCAAATGATGACACTCAGTGTGTTGCAACGACTCAACGAGGGAGGGAAATAAATAAAATATTTTTTTCGTTAAAAAAAAAAAAAAAAAAAAGCAGACGAGACAGCGCCAGGTCTCTTATGACACAGCGATGAGCATCCAGCCCTTAGTTTGTGCCAGTCTTGCAGCATTCCAAGACCTTGACAGCAGCTCCTCGCTACATCTTCCAGCTGTGTCAAATCTGCCTATGTGCTAATGAACGTGTCAGCACCCCAGTCGTGTCATTGCTGTATGTGTTTCAATTCACCTCTGAGCACTGAAACCTTACCCCAGGTGTACCAGCTTACACATTACACTCACCCGCCAAGCATTTCTGAATGAATAATTACACAGATCCAACCACAAAGTCGGAATCCAGTTCTGATGTACCAGATTAATATTTTTAATTATTCAGTTTTGCTGATTGCTTTGACTAGAACAGAATAATAATGCACACATAAATCATGTCTGAATTCTTTGAAAACAACTAGGCAACATGTCCTATCCTACCTGACACACAGTTGCTCTTGGAACATGGTTAAAGACACTGATCAATTACTGTAAGCTTACAGGTAACATACCTTTAAATGAACAATTGTTGGGCCTCATTTTCACAAATAACTGTAGAAAGAGAAGGTGTAATTAAGCTGATGGTATTACCTAACATACTGTATGTAGTCTCAGATCATGCTCTCATGCAGTTGTGAATTGGCAGGATAAATTATTAATTAAGGCACTTGTACTGGTGTGTCCTCATTTCTATCAACTTATTTGCTTTTGTGAGTAATCAGGCGTCTCTAGTGACATAATTGATATAATTAATCAGAACTTTATTTTTTTTAGGAAGTAAGCTTAAGTAATCTTAATGGCAATAGAAATTGTGAGGACAGGATGTATTTGTTAAATTGTCTTTGCTTTTTTTTTTTTTTTTTTAAATGTGAATCTTAAATATTTACTGTAGATAACACATACGATGGTGGTGACTTCCCCTTACACTGCAAGTGTATTTTTCATTCTGATGCTAACATTAACACCTCCTCACCCTCACTGTCAAATTTAACCAAAGTAACCGCAGCGTCAGTATGGTGCAATCGTGCCACATGGTGTTGTTTATCACATATGTAAATGTAAAGTCAGGCAGTCAGACAATGGGAGGAAAGTCAGGTGCAACCAAGTGGACATGTTAGTATGGAGAAGTTTACTTAGAAGTACTGGAAACTAAACTTTTACCACATGTACTGTATGAATCCTGTGCTCTGTGTGGGAAATAGTTTTCTTGATTGCAACATCCTCAGACGGTGAGGTCACATGATGGGAGGAACATGCCATCCTTATTCAAATGGCGATATGCTCAACCTCAGACAACCTCAGTGTGAGAAACAATTTGTTCTGAGTATGTTTGGAGACAACTGCTTAAATGATTAGTTCAGTTCCACTCAATACGTACACCAAAGTACAAATATGTATCAAGTTATGTTAAGTATGTTTGCTTTGTTTGTAATATCAGTGCAATACTGTGCCTATACAGTGTTTTTTTATTTCTCCCATAAAAATTGCATTTTCTTGTAGCTATTTTAAGTAATTACTATTTACTTACATATGTTTTAATAAAATCTACTGCATGTAACAAATACGCTCATGTCACCCATAACACAGTCTGTAAAAATGTGTAATAATAAAAAAAAAATCATCTAAACCATTCAGTTATTCAATCTCAAAATCTGAAGTGTTGAGATTTTCAAGAAACTGCATTAATCTGCTGCCCTTGTTCCCTGTGTTTAGTGTTTTACAACCTGAGTAACATTTGGTGAGCATGTGGCTGTGTTCTTATGATTCTCAAAGTGATGACCAGAGTCTCCAGAGTCTCCTGGGAAGACAAGATAAGTTTTGTGGACTTGGCCAAGGGACCAAGACCACTGGCACTGCTAAAGTGTCCCCCATTTGTTATGGATCCATACTGCTACCTTGCCAAAAATGATGCCAGGCCAAGGACAAACTCTCTCTCCCTTTCTCACTCTCTCACTCTGTATGTGTGTGTGTGTGTTTCTGTACAGTCTGACCCTATTTATTCATCCCATCCACTAAGACCTTGGTGACGAGCCACATTGGCATCTAAAAATATTCTAATGGGGCTATAAAGAGGAAGTAGACAAGGTACTTGTGTTTGTTCTCAAAGACAGATGGAACTCTTGCTGTAACATGACGATGGAAAGAATCAGGTTTACTGTGTTTTCATCTGTTTCAGTAGCCTGCTCGTAGCTAATGGCCAAATTAATTCACTGAACATATCCTACTTCTGTGCATTTGCATCCAGGCCTTCTTGATGTCCAATAGCATCAAACTAAAGAAGAATGTGTAACCTACTTAGGAAAAAAAGCAGGTCTAAATCTGCATGCAAGGCCTGTTAGTTCTCCAAGGAACTGTGCCATGTTATAAAGTTAGACATTTTCTAGACAGCACAGTTCCATCATTTTTGGAAAATAGTACAAAGATCAAGGTGAAATTGCCATATGCGTGCTGGTAAAGGCTGCCCTCACAAACGCTTCATCCACCTCCTGGTCTAACTCCTCAAGCTGTGTTGTTTTGAGTGAAAGAAGAACCATCCCTAATCCACTTCACGGATCAGTTTCACAGAGACGGTAAAGCCATTCTCCCTCCAAGCTAAGGCAATTCAGATCAGACACCTTGATGTCTCAAAGAGCACACAGTGAGCTCTTGTTTTCTGTTTTGACTGCTGGGAATCCATGCCAGACAGCACCCCTGATTCCAGCTCAAAGATAAAACTAATGAGGTTTTCATTCAAGTCCCTTTTATAACAATAACTGAGTCATCGCCAGATGTGGCTATTTCCACAAGCACTAAGGATTCTATGATCCACTAATCTAGGATTTCAAGAATTCTGATTCTGTAACCTTAAAATGTGCGGCTGCACAGCATATCAACCATATTCTTTTTATTTCTCTCATCAAAACTCAAAGAAAGGCTTCATGATAAATTGAACAGTAGTGCAGCAGCTACAAGCAAAACTGTGTTTTAGCTTCCAGTTCATTTTCTATTGTTGATCATTTAAAACATTTAAGACACTATCTGATTGTACACGGAGACATTAACAATTCTGTTTGCATTCGTCAAAGGGCTTCTGTCACAACACACCCTTGCACAACACAGTTTAGTATGAGGTTTCAGTGGCATTAATGAATTCACTTGCAGCTAACTGTCTCGTAATAGGAGGGTAATTATAGGGATCAGCTAGCTGACAAATGCCCTGATACCTACACCTGATGTCTGAGAGACCTGTGGATACACCCATTGTTGCTAGCTGTCCCTTTTTTTGCATTTCACCAGGACATGACACCGGCACTAGCAGCTGACTTGAACATCAAAGACAAAGCCTTAATCCTCTAACAATAACCTCGAATGTCCCAACAAAGACATTGTTTATACAGACATCTCAGGTGGGACACCTCATCTAACCTTCTGCTCCGTGCCTCGAGGTGACTCTGTGTTGTCAGCAGCATTCCTGAGACCAGAGCTTTACATGTCTCAAAGAGTTCTCTGTCAGGAAAAATCCCTCCCTTTATTTCCCGGGGCATTAATCTGTGAGCAGCACAGGCATCATGCATAATCAATTACGGTTTTGCCAGTATTTTCAAATTCCAACCTGGAAACAGCAATTAAGTAAGATTACTGCAGGCTTTAATAATTCCTGAGGTCCACACAGTGTGGACATACAGTATCACTCTGATCATGTAACACAAGTTTAGTTTGCCGAGTGCTTGCCTGAACTAGTTTTGTGAGACGATAGCTTTACAGCTGTACAGGCTTTGCTCAGACTTGTGACCCTTGTGGCTATATTGTTTATATCTTTCCTCGGTGACATCGCAATATAAGGTAAACAGACCTAAAAGAGAATAACTGGTCCAAAGATGGCGCAAATGTTTGAAAAAAGTTTGATAAAAAAAAAAAAAAAAAAAAGGCAAAAAGAATTGTGTTTTCCTTCTAGCCTGCTTTTATCCAGAGGCCTAATAACTTGTGTGAACCTCTTGGCCACAAGGTCACCAGTAAACATAAATGACAGATTGTAGAGCTGCTCCCAAGTGGTGGAAGGGGCTTAGATGAGCTAGATATAGCAGAAATATGGTATATAATACACACCTGGAAAAACAAACAAACAAAAAAAAAAAAACACTTCTAATAGGATAATAAGCCATGAATTCTTTTACAGCTACTGTGACAGAATTCATCATTCCCACTAATGTGTTTCCCAACACATTATCTGGATGCCTTATTAGAGCCTCTACCATATACAGTACATCTGTGAACCTGTCATTAGTTTTTTTTTTTTTTTTTTTTCTGTACATACTCATCCCCCGCAACATCGCGTAAGGAACTTTCACACAGCTGTGGTTGCATCAGAAAATTACCAGTAAATGTCTTACACATCATTCAAAGAAAATGGGTCGGCGTATGTCACAGCTATGCCAAAGGAGGAGTACGTGTAATTATCAAAATAAATCTTTGTTGTTCACAGTCATTTTGTGTGGTATGCGCCATCAGTATCTTACCTCTACCTTACCACTAGGCTTTCATCATGTTAATGTTTCAAAGTAAGAATTCACCCCATGCCCCGAATCAGCGGCTCAATCGGCACCATCTTAAATCTTATGTAACTCTGGGCTTTTGACAGGCAGACACCTCTGCTGACTACAGATAGGTAATTTGTTTTGATCTGTGATTATAACCCTCGTGTTCAGAGGAGGATGTAAACCCTCTTGTGAAGCTGTTAGGCAAATCCTCACATTGTGAAGAGAAGTGCCCCCAGGGGTCTAAAGTTTTCACCCTCTCTCTATCTTTTTCTCTGTCTTTTTTTTTTTCATCTCGTATGAGAGACAAAGCCTCCTGCCAAACACTGAAGCCCCCCAGGAGCTCATCATACAGAAAAAAATGCGGGGTCTTCGGAGAACGAGGAGAAGAAGAGAGAGGTTGGTAGAAGGAGATGGAGGAGAGATGTGGGCTTTTTTAAAGATGGGAAGCTGCACGTTTGCATGCGTGTATTGTGCATGTGTGTTTCTCTTTTACAGTTAATGGAAGTAAATGTCTATCAAAGCCACAAGTCTCCCTCCTTTGACTGCCTCTCTGCTACTCACCTTAACACTGTCTTTTGTGGCCTGTGCCAGACATACCTGCAAAATTATCTACTAATTATCTACTAATTATGTTTGTTCATGTGGGTTGAACAGCTCACTTAATTGAAGACGTGCTCTACCTTCCCTCTGCGGTTCCCCTCCTTTATGCCCTCCGCGTATGGGGGTGGAGGCTTGGAAGAGTGGCTTATCTCTAAGAGCTCGTTATATTAATGCCAGTAATTATGTGTTTTGCTCACTTTTGATGTGCCTCTGTTCAAACAAGAAGAGTTAATAAGAAGATGATGGCAAATATGTCGGAGAGACGTGTGTTGTCTTTGGGCTCTGGAAATTCCTGTATCAGTGGGGGATTTGAATGAATGTGTGTGTGTGTGTGAAGGGGTGACACCCGATTCGCATATGAGCAATGTAAGGGTGATAATAGGATGGTGATCAAACCTCCATCATTTAGTTCATATACCTTGCACACACAGCTCAGCAAACACCTTTCACTGAATTCTAACGGGCGTGGACACAATAAAGGAAAGGGGGGTTTCAGGGACTGTTTCAGCTCCATTTAAGAGGGTTGGAGAAGTGCAAGTCTCTCCATTCTCCCCGAGGAAAGTATTGACATGAAGAAGTGCTCTCTAATGGAAAGAAACAATCACTATTGAGGGAAATAAGGATCATAAACAGGCGGGTGGTGTGGGGTGGAGAGGCAGAGCAGATGAGGGAGAAGAACAAACAGCAGCAAGTTAAATTTGAAAGATGGTCATCAGCACAGGGACATAGAAACACGCACACACACACACACAGTGATGTTTAGCTGTCATTGTTAATGAGACAATGTGCCTGTGAAATAAGGACAGGAGCTTGCTGATGGAAATTCAGACAGACAATTGAATAACATTATCTCCTCTTTAATTGTTTGCCTCTGTTGCTTCTTTTCCTGTTTCAACACAATCATTAATATGCTCAAACAAGAGAACCTTTCTCCCTTCGATTTTTATTTTTCTCATTCCTGGCCCAGTCCAGTAATTTATAATGTATAATACAAGAAAATATGTGTCATCATTGTTTACATTCCCCATCACTACATTTATAGTAGGTAGTAACTGATAAGCATGTCAATACAGTGCTTCTACACAGCAGCTATCTTTGCTATGGGACCGTTTCGTAGTAAGCACCATGTTACCAGAGAATTCTGTGACTCTGCCTTTAACACTCAGGCCAACACAGTGGGACTGTGCTGTGTTCAGGACATAGCTTCCATTTAGGTATTGCTTTTTTTTTAAAATCACACTTTTAATCAGGTGTGGATGTGGTTTCTTTTCTTTAGTTGCCTATTAAAATAAAAGTGCACTTTTCTCTTTCTCTTTCTGGTAAAATGCTGATGCCTGAAAAAAAATCCTCTTTTGATATACTGTATATATATATATATCTTTTATCTTTGGGTGTGTGTGTGTGCGCGTGTCTGCGTGAGTGAGTGTGAGAGAGAGAGAGAGAGAGAGAGAGAGAGAGAGAGAGAGAGAGAGAGAGAGAGAGAGAGAGAGAGAAAGCTTTTCTCTTTGTACCTGTCTGTGTCCCGCGTGTCTCTCTGTTGAGGCGGAGACAGAGACGGTTGAAACGCACTGCGATTTCAACACTTATATTCCACCTCTGTTTTGACAACACATTTCACAAGAGGGATCTGAAATGGTTTTAGAGTTTCTCTCTTTGCCATTTGATATCAAAGACTGATCCCTTCAAATGGCAGAGCACACAAGACTCCAAGGGACAGATTAACACAACAGTAAAAGTAATCCCAGGAGTCAAACACTGCCTCTCATCTAAAAAAGAAAACAAACAGACGACAGCACAGCCTCTCTTTAACAGAGGGCTGATAGTGTCTTTGCAAATCAGGAACAGGAACCTGTTCCTGTATGAAATGTTTACTCTGCTAATATTAAATCGGCTGACACTAGTGAGGACAAGAGTAATAATTACCAGTACACACATGATTGCTACCACCTCAAAACAGAACTAGAGATTAAGCAGATTACTGTCTGTTTAGTGGTTGTGTACCTGAGCAACTATAGCTTTTATTATAATGTTCATCACATCAAATATTGGACAGCCACTTTAAAATTTATTATGTTAATAAAGAAGCTTATTAAAATGCTCCAAGTCAGTAGGTCATTGCCAGCACATCACTTTGTTGAAGGTAAGACATGGAGGTGTGTGTTCCCAAGACCCATGGGAAACACGTCCTCCTGAATAAGAGTTTATTTAATCAATACAAATAAAGATAGTAAAATGTGCACGTATAATACATGCATAACTCTCTTGAATTTGACATGATAAAGATGAATTTCCTACTACATAACTACTTTTCCTTCTATGATCTCCCAGTCCCTGCATGGGTGTTGATAACTACTACACATGAAGATTGAAATATATCACCAATATCCCAACTATGGGGCAATAGAGCCATGTACAGCAAGAAAAGGAGTGCAAGTAACTTAACAAAGGCCTACACCAAGAACCAACATGCTCTGATCAAGGAAAGTACTTTAACACAAGTTCCTAGCCCAAGATATGGCCTTACACTTTTGCTGATTAGCATATAATTCAGGATTATTTTGAAGTATGCTGATGAAGGAAGACCCTTTTTCAATACCTATTGCGCCCTTCTCTGTTAACCTCTTACTGGTATCACTCTGACTTTAAACAACATCAGCTAATGATGTAACGGTCTCCTTAAATATGTAAAGTATAAGACTTAATAAACCAAGCAGAGTGATTATGTCTTAAGTCTAAAACCCCTCTCCTGGATGTGCAGTTCTACATGGTGATCCATTTTAAATCAGCCCCTTATCCTCTAGAACAAGGGGAGGAAAGTTCACATGTAAATTACTGAAGTCAGTCCAATGGAAGTTTTCCTTTTAAAGAGTGCACTCGCTTGCAATTTCTCAAATTGTATGTTGAGATATCACACTCTGTAGAAATAAGAGGTGAAAGAGAGAAAAGTCACAGGTGTTAAAAGGCCATTAGTCTCTCTGCATTATCAGTGTTAATCAGAGTGATGAAAATGAAGATGTGAAGCTCATTATCATGTATTCTGTACGAGATACTGCATCGCTTTCATGAAAGATGAGACAGATGAACCAATGACTGCCTCGTTGCAAGAATTTTGTATCACATTTGATGATTTTTTGATCAGATGAAAGCTATGATATGTTTCAACAGGTCTGCTTTAAAAGTAGCAAGTTTTAATTGCTGGATAAACAAATTCTGTTTTCCGCAGCATTTTTCAAGTCAGTCGGTTCAATTTATAAAAATAAACAAGCACGCATCCAAAAATAATAATCTCACTTTTTGGCACTGATTTGGTCACAACAAGAGAAGGCAGATCTCATTATCTCTGTTATGGAAAAAAGACTGAACTGTTATCTTCAAACAACAGACAAACAGAGACTTTAAATTTGAGTGCTTTTATGCCCAAAACACAAACAGTTTGAAGAGACAAAGGGGGGGGGGGGGGCACACAGACAGACAGACAGAAGAAAACAGACTAAGAATAAGAGAAAGTGAGAGGGGGAGCATAGCTAATGGCATTGGTATCAGATTTATTCCAAAGAGGCAGAAGCAGAAGGAGGCAGGAAGGAAGGCTGGATGATTTCTTCACCCCATCTTCCCCTTTCCCTGATTATGAAAGGAGACATGGCACGAGGTCGAGGGTCAAGCCAAAAGGAGACAGCATTGTGTAGAAACTGTCACGCACCGCCACCTATTTTGACATGCACAGGCCCGTTTGTTGTCTGTCGAACATGCAAATTGGCAAGCCCAGGCTGTCATATAAAGGCAGGCAGATATGCGCCAGTCGGGAAAATGAGAGACCACCTGTAACCAAGAGAATGGGGAGTGATGGACAAGCATTCAGTCAGCTCTGCTCGTCATTTCCAGGCCCGCCATTCACCCATCAGCAAAGTATCCCCCCCGTACCCTCCTCCTTTCGCCACGACCATCAATCCCATCCTCAGCTCGCACATATACATGTAAAAATCTATTCTTAATATTCAGTAGCAGGAAGTGAAGGGAAATAAATATGTACGATGGAAGGAGATTGGAGGGGGTCGTGTTGGTGATTTCAACCTGCTGGCTGCCTAATAGGATCCTGCTTGGAGACAGCTGAGGGTCAAACCTGGATAATTAGTTGTCCACAGAGGCAACATCACTCTTCCACAAGGAGTGGACAGGAGGGGGGACCCTGAATTTTGGCTTTAATACTACGAAGCCCAAAGAATGTCCAGAATGTGTCAGGTAATCGACAACAGATTCCAATGTCTCAGCTGAGCTAAATGCTACAGCATGTCGATGCTCCCTGATTTTAGTTTGACAGGAACTGGACACATGGGACTGAACATAGCATTTATTGTCTTGATTATACTCAAATGATGACACTATGCCATGTAAACTTGACCAGATAATTAGCTGTCTAATTGAAACATCAAATCTTTCAGAGGAAGAAACAGAGGAAATGTATACCAATGCTTTGGTTTGGTTTGTGTGTATGTTTTTTTTTTTTTTTTTTTTTTTTTAAATTGAAGATTAAAATTTTACTTTGGAATATCACTTAGCACGAGTGTCATATAATAAGAACAATAAATGATTAAGATAATTGCAATTTAATAAACATTAAATAAATAAAACATCACCAAACATGAAACGTACTATTCATGTACTTCATGTACTACTTCATGTACTATTCTCAACTTTCCTGGGAGGCTAATTATTGATTATCAGTAACCATATCATATATAAGCCTTTTAATACATAAAAGTACAAACAGATAAATGGACAAACATGAACACACACCTCCAAAGATCAGTTGCTGTGGCACCATATGTGGGATGTGGTCATGTCTAATTTATCATGAGCCATTTTGAGGATGGAAGTTGAAAAGAATTGTTTTATTCCGCCAAGACACCTCATTTTTATCTTCAGCTACCTGAACAAAAGGGTCACGCCGAATGTACTCTTCCCTCCCAGTCAATTTAAGCAATAGATCATTACCCACGTGACCTAATCACCACTGTCCGCCGTTGTCAGTCCACCAAGTGAAACATTTTTCTTTGGCCAAATGATCTATTAATACTGAAGGATTGGGGTCTCCTTTCTGTTTTGATATAGGGCAAAAACTGTCCTCATTATATGATTTAGTCCAGTCAAATGTATTCAAATGCCACCTTTATTACCCTGGAGGTGGTTTGCATAAACTGAATAAATCCAGCGGCTACTCTGTGAGAATCAGACATATCAAAGGTTCCCTGGCTTTGAAGTGGGAGCAGTCTCTAATTCCAAAACAGATTTTCATGATAAATAAATACATTATTTATGAATTTGTGGGGTAGTGATGGTAGAAGAAGACCAAGACGAAGAAGAACGGGGGGGGGGGGGGGGGGGGGAAAAAAACGAAAAAGGGGGGGGGGGGGAGTGAAAACAACGATAAAAATGCATAAAACATTTTACGCTGTGGAAATGTCAAGAGACGCAAAATGACACACAGAGTGGCGCGTGCCCACCAACTGCCTGACTGATAAACAAAGTGATTAGCATATGCACATTGGAGCATATGTTGTGCTCATTTGCTGCCACAAAGTCTCAATCAGAATAATACACCACGCTCGATGTATGTCATAAAAGTCTGGAAATATGTTGATGGAAATGATGAAGATGGAAATGTTTCAATTATTTAATTTCTGACAATTACATTGACAGTGTGACAACCATAACAACCAGCATGCTGTGTGGTGACTAATTGCCCTCAGAAAATTTATGGAAATAGCAAATAAATAAAAACAAACCAACATGTTGACCAATTGTAGCACCGGTTCTCACACTTCTCTTTGTTGACACATTGTCATCATATTATTCTCACATAATTTAATATATTTTGACATGAATATAATTTGTAAATCTGCAAAAATAAGATGTTAGCTGCTAAAAGAAGGTTGGTAACTGCATAAATCTGTGTTTTGCTGTTTATTTCTTTCAGCAAAGTAGAAACCGTGTCGCAGCAGCAGCACAAAGTGTGTTATATGCATCTTCCGGATGTGTCAAGTGAGACATAACAGTTCAAGGGCTGAGGTGGGGCACTGGGCAAACCATCTAGTCAGGCCACATTACTGGGAAAAAGCATAAGACATGGCATGCATACAGCAGACAGGGCCATACAATGTCTTTATCTTCTTTTGGAGCACTGCAGGAGTCGGAGATTCTTTGAATAATTACACATTGGCTTATCTAAACCAGACTGTCAGAAGTGCCTTTCCACAAAAGATGGTTCCACTTTTAGATTTTCAGATAAACTAATGCATATATTCTCTCTTGATTAATGCGCTACACCATACAGGAATTAATTGATATCCTGTAATTTACATTAATCAAATTATATGCATATGTCCGAGAAACAATGGGTGTTTTTTAACACCATATTTCATAAACCTTGCTTTGTGACTTTTACATTATTTCTTGTTTTATATATATATATATATATATATATATATATATATATATATATATATATGTGTGTGTGTGTGTGTGTGCGTGCGTGCGTGTGTGTGTGTGTGTGTACCTTGAAAACAAATTAAAATGAGGACAAACAGAATTGGCCGTCCAATATGTAAACCTCGGGTGGTGCAGAGGCAATTCTTATTCCTGCTGTACAAGACATATTACTGTCTTAGTGCTATACAATCACACGCAGCTTGGAGCAGTTTGATCATTATTTAAAATGTCTGACATTTTTTCTTTCCCAAAGGCACACAGAAAAAAAGCACATTAGAAATATTACAAAAAATATATATATTGAATTGGAGTGGAGGGATTAATCAATTAAACCTTTGAGTAAATAACCACAGAGGGGGCCCCATCGGGAGTAAATAATGGAGGTTCTGCACCTAACGCAAACATTCATTTAACCTGTGAACCACAAGGTTATTTGTGTTAGAAATGACGTTAGCACACTGTTACACACACACACACACACACACGCATGCACTCACACATATACTTAACACACAACGGCAGCCCGGAGGAAGGATGATTTATGTGGGAAGATCCATCTTCATCATCTTGCCTCTCACCTTGGTCTCCATCAGTGTTAATTAAAGGAAGGTCAGTGTCACCCACCCTGCTCCCCCCAACCAGCCCTCTTTTACATAATAAATCACTCAAGACACACAAAGGGGTCTGTTGACACAAACAGAATGCTCCTAGCGAACTAGCTAACTACACTTTCAGGGCTGAGGAGTCAATTCATAGCCTGCCATAAATAATACACAATGTCACAGTGTTGTTTGTGTCTTTGTCTGGGATCAAAGGATAGAGGACAAAGACAAGTTGTTCTGTGAGGGGGGAAAAAAAATCCATTAAATCTACAATCTATACAAGCTTATATACAAATATATACAAAGACAGAATGAGAAACTATGGATCATTGATTTAAAGTACACAGTATAAAGTCATATATGCCAGTTCAACTTGATATTGGCGAAGATGCATTTTTTAGATTAAGTTTTTGTTGTCGTTGTTTTCATGTTTTTAGATTATGTTTGTCAGCAGAAAGTCTGTGAAAGCTTAGTTGGACGCTATGACATCATGTCAATGAGTTTATCTAAAATCGCCCATGACTGGAAACAGTAAAACCCCAGGGCAGTCATTATGTGGGTGACTTGCTGCATATGCTTCCCTTCTTTATTCACATAGGACAGAATATGAATGTGTGGCTGACTTAAAAAGAAATATCCATTGGCAACCATGTGCCACCCACCCCAGAACAGTGCAGTAGTTTGTGTTTAAGGCTACTTTGGTCAGCCCTGTTTTTTTTATGTGTTATTATTTTTGTTGAAATCAATTTTCCAAAACGAGAAGAAAGAAACAAGAACCATATGCTTCATATTCAGTTGGTTTTCTAGGTTACTGTCAGACTTGCATAATGAAGGCCACAGCGCTGCAGAGTTCCCCTCTTATCACAAACTAGCATGCATGGACCCGCTGCTCTCTCCTCAGTCATCAAGCAATTGATGTAATTGAACCAGCCCTTTGCTGTCAAGCAAGCAGCGCAGCTCAATAGCATATGCTCCGAACACTCTGGACAATGAGAGCCACGCAGTCGGGCAGGAAGGCAGGCTGGCTCGTTGCTGTTCTATCAATAAATTTCAATTCCACTAATTGTCCAGAATTCATTAACCGAGCCTTTGAGACACAGACCTGAGGAAAACAACTAAACAATATTAAAGAAAAAGGCAAAGGAGGGTTTTGATGATGTTGTGGGGGTTGTGTATGTAGTGAACTGTTCTGTTGGTGATGTTTGAGTGGATCCCTGGACTGTCAATGTGAACGCACTTTTAGTGATGGGGGGAAAGCTTTGTGAGGAAATAAAAATACATTTGTAATTACTGACAGTTATTCTTGAAGATCTATTAATTATTTTACAGTTTGAGAGTAAATCGATCACATTCCTTTTTTTTCCTGTTTTACAGTTACAATCGTTGCTCCAGTTTCGGAAATTATATTGTCATTATGTTTTCCTAGTATTTTTAACTATTGTTAAAGTTAGTCAATATTATTTTAAAAAGGTTAAAAGTATCTAACAGTAATTTAAGGAATGCTGAATGCTGGTGTGCAACTAACATTTGCAATAATAATCACTTTGATTACTGAATATGAAAGTGGTTGGAATTATCCAAGCCATTACCCTGCACCATCTGAAGTCACAATAACAAACAACAACTTATTCCTCCTCCATTTTCCTCCTTCAACTGATTAGGACTGTCCTTTCTCCTTGTCGCCTTGCGACAAAGTCCTCAGCATCCCACATATCTGCCCAAGTGACCCACCATGAGTCAAGGGTCACCAGGAGCTGCCACTTCTCCTGTCACAGGAAACAAGCAGCAGGAAGGCGAAAGGAGAAGTGTGGAGAGGAGGGAGGGAGGGAGGGAGGGAAAGGAGGAGGGAAAGAGTGGTGAAAAGGGAGGAGGGAGGTGATATTCAAAACACAACAATGACAAGGAGGTGCCCGGAATTAGGGCTCACTTTCTGTCTCCTAGACACACGAAGGTACTCACACTTACACACACACACACACACATAAGGTGGTGTATAATAACAATTGTAGGGAAAAAAAGCATTATCCATGCAATTTTAAAATATCATGGTCTTGAATTTACAGTTTTTACTAATATTCAATCTGGTGAAGTGAAGTGTTAACACACACACTAACACAGATAAAGGCCCCGGTGAGAACAGGGTGTGTTATGGTTGGGTAAGCATGGAGCCACTACTGCTGTTGAGCCCAGTGTTGCTACTCAGGAGGGATTGACTGGATCACATTATCAATCATACAGCGTGGTTCAGTCACACATGCAATGTGTGTGTGTGTGTGTGTGTGTCAGTTTTGTAAATGTGTATGAGTGTGTGCGACTGTCAGTTCTTCTTTTCCTTGTCTTATGATGTTTTGTTTGTTTTCTTTTATTATTATTTCTTTTCTTTTTTTGTGGTACTGTATATTAAAGAAACCCTTAAGTTGACCCATGTAGACAGCCTGAGAATTATAGGGTATAATTTATGTATAAATGTGTTATGTTTCTATTTCAAAATAGGATTAAAATAATCCACTTCCTCCTTCACAGATTTAACAAAAGACAAAAGCAAAAGTCTCTTGCAAAGATTTTTTTTATTATTATTATTATTGTTGTGTGCTGCTGTGCAACAGTGCAACAACCGGGCAGTTGCAGTGTAAAAAGAAACACGACGGTTATATCCACAGAACCACCAATTGTCTTAGTTTGTAGCAAAACATTACTTAGAGTGGCGACACTATCATCTCTATATTCGTAAAAGAGCCTAAGCAAGGCTCTGTGAAGTGAAAATAACTATTATCAAGGAGCTTCCACATGTGCAGGCTGCCACAACCAGAAAATGGCCCTTTGTGATACTATAAGTTGACACACACACACATACTGTAAGTGAGGGCAGTTAGAAAAGTTCCATAAAATGCCATGCAGCTATTTATTTTGAAGAACAGCCTGTCATTATGTATGATGTCAGTGTATGGCTTGCATGTGAAGAGATGTAAAAGTGTAAAATAAAATGTGCACATTCGTTTACAGACTCTAAGTAAAAAAAGTAATAAATACAGTATCTGAGAAAATTAGTTGATCTTATAATGCAAGCAAGAAAATCTGTTATGAATGCTGATTTTTGACGGCTCAACAAAGGGTAGATAAAACATTTTAAACAGAAATGATACCTAATTACTTAACAAGTTTATAATATATTACACTTCTTTTCAAAGTCTTATTAGTTTAAAAAGGTACGCAGAAAGTTAGTGGGACACATTGGCTGTTCAGTTTTTACTTTTCTTTCAGTGTTATTCACTCAGTATTTTCATTTCTACAAACAAGCCTCAAACCACTCTGCTAGTCAAGATCAGCGATGACATTTGTTTATCTTTGTGATTAACAATAGTCCCAAAGACAAACAATAATAACGATGTATTAAACACACTGTCACATATGCCACTGCATGCTTATTAATGCACAACCATGACCATTGATTTACTTGAAAGAAATCATTCCATTGCAGGTGTGTTTGCCTGCTACTATAATTAACATATAATTACAATTATAGAGGTATTAATTTCATAGCACAAACTATAGAAGTGTCTTATTGAACTACAGTCTTTCTTTCTGTTGTTTTAGAACATAATGTGGGGCAAAACTTTTTCATCACCCACTTTGTTATAAGTAAGCAGAGAAAGCACAGGGCCTGTTTACCCAAAATCCTGAGACTGCACTGCCCTCAAATGGCACAATGAGGTCAATGCATAACACTCTTTCATCCTATCCTAGACTCTCTTCTGATAGCTCCTCCAAGACAAAGAAGCATTAATTAAGAAGCAAACAGTATGAGCAGCCAGGGAGCACACTGAACTGATTACACACACACACACACACACACACACATACAAAATTCAGTGACTTACTGCCATTCCCTTTTCCTCTCCACTGTTTCTGATAAGTGTGAAATTCACTCCTGCTGCACAAAGACATAAACGGGGAGGGAAATAATTTCAGTAATAGAGCTAATGGGTTTAAGTGAGACTGGAGAGCAGCCAAGAGCAGCTAAAGAGCAGAATAGGCGGGAGAAGAAGAAGAAGACATGGCTGTGTGCATGGGCTGGAAGAGAGAAAAGCCAGTGAGCAGAGGAAAGAGAGAAAAGCAGAGTGTCTTATATGCATTGTTTCATGATGAGATTGTCGCAGAACAGAAAATAGATGCTCATTTTCTCCTGACTGCCATGATACAGTTGCTGATAAGAGTCACTCTGTTTGCACAATGGGAGGATTTGGAATGGTGTTTAATTTAATTGATGAAGCCAAACAATGGTACAATACTTGGGGACCGATTACATTTCTCTTTGTGTAATCAACATTGAGGGAGTTAAATAAAGCAAAGTGAGACTTGCAGGCAATCTTCAATTATGCTGAATGCATTGTGCGTCTCTCTCATAAATAAATACATGCACAGACACTGCATAGATGTGCAGTTAAAAAGGCAGCTTAATATGTCAGCTGAAATGAAGACGGTGGATCTTATCATCTCTCGGCGAGGGGCTGATAAATAACAGTCCTGTGCGTTTACACCAACAGCTGAGGTGTGTAATGACATTTGTGTTTTTATCTTCTATAAAATGTTACTAATATCTTTCAGTTTACACAATAAATGATTAATGTGCTAAATTGCATGATGAGGATAAAAACTTTCCATTGTTTGTATGTTATATTATTTGCATAAGCTACTCTTTAGCCTGCAAACTCTGTTGCCACTACTGACATGTTGCACCTGGCCTATACATGTTGCACAACAGTTTAATCATACTGTACATACAATTTGAAAGAGAAAATTCAGAATATTAAATTGTCATTACATTGACAAAGTACAATTAATTCTGTACATGTTTTTTTTTTTTTTTTTTTTTTTTTTTTAAAGGAAACTACTTATAGCACAGTTACTCCATATAAAGCTTAATTTTCTATGAGTAGGATGGATCTGTTTGGGGCACAAAGCACAACTGAATTCAAAACAAATGATGCCACAAATCTCAAAACCAGATAAAATTACTACTGAGTTGAACAACTATTATTTCAAATCCCCATTATTTTCCATCACTTCTGTTTATGGCACAAAGGAAAACAGGGACAGTTTCACACTTTCAAGTTAGACCGCTAATATTTTTAGGTTTTTGATTAGGCAGTTATCCTGGTTTTCTTTCTGTATTTTCTGCATGCAACTGTAACTGTATATCCCCTCCTGACTATATTTTGTGGCCCTTGTAACTTCAACTCAAGGGGCAAAAAAAATCACTTAAATCACTTGAGTGAATGATGGTGGATGTGATAATTAAGCTTACTGTGAAAAATAGCCATATCGTCTGAGTTGCTGACTTAAACTAGTCCTACTGTAATTGCATTAGAGGGATGTTTTCATTATATAAAGAGCTAGTGTTAAAGTTCCCCAACAGCTGCCACATCAAGAATTAACTGTCACATCCACAACAGAGGCTGAGAGAGAGCCAAAAGAACCCCCTCTCCACGCTGCTCCTCTCCTCTCCTCTCCATCCACACAGCCAACCATCCCAGTATTAAGTGAGGCGAGTGACAGAGATATGAATGTGATATTCCCTCTGGTATTTTTAACTGCCGTATTGAATTCGTATAAAACACTTAAGGCTCCTCGGCTTCTGCCTGATGGGAGCCTCTCGCAGGGCTATCTGTGAGAGTCTCTAGAGAGACTTCTCTCCTGCCACAAAATATTCCTGTTTTCTCACTTACACCATCCATCCCACCATCCTAACCCTTCTTCCTTTGCTCTTCGATGCATATGGGGATTTCACGCGGAGCCCCCGTATCTGCCCATCACTCATAAAAACCTAATGAAGTTAGGCGCAAAAGTCCATGAAAATCTCATTAGGGGTTCACCTCCTGATATTGGATACAAATCAAACTTAGAAGCCCTCCTGAGGATTGGTGTAATGAGTAGTGATAAGTAGAACGTCTTTGGAAAAGCCCAGCCATTTCAAGACAAATGCTAGGAGGAGGTTTGGTTCATGTTACGTTAAAAGCACAGTAAAACATAGAGTTCCCTTACTGCATAAGAGCAGCAACATGTGGACGAGGACTAATACAGAGATGACATGATGCAGGAAAGACCAGTGAAGTCAAAATTTACTACGAAGTGGAAGGATGGGGTAGATGTGTGTTACTATAAATAACTTGAACATATTTCATCCCCATATAAGTAGCAGTTCACATTTTGAGTTAAACAATCATAATGTAGCATTCAGCATTA